>JAMPIV010002464.1:310000-585000 GCA_024509875.1 Oreohelix idahoensis
GTAACATTACTCGCCTTAAACAGAAGATCTGGCTTGACTTCAAGGCACTCCAGACTTGTAACATTACCCACCTCAAACAGAAGATATGGCTTAAAGTCAAGGCACTCCAGACTTGTAACTACCCACCTTAAATAGGAGATCTGGCTTTATTCCAAGATAGATGTATGGACGGTATTAAGGCGAAGTCACCTAGAAAAAACAAGTGTGATTTATCATGATCACCACTGCACACAGCATGCAAAATATGGAAAGCGGATCTTCATCAGACTCTTCACGACACAGATTTTTAAAAAAAGCTTATAGTATAAAACAACCTAATCATTTTCTATTTCGCTCCTGTTAACTGCTACCGCAGATGGTTCCATAAGGAAGCTTACACCAACGCACAAACTCGTGCACCTGTGGTTCCTGTGACATTAAGTTTTATATGATGAGGTTGCCTGCCCTTTGCACAGCCTTGTATTGATCTCATTTGAAGACATGTTTGATTTAGCAGTACCTCTATTCTGTCTGTGTCTCCCACAAGGACTCTGGGATCTACAGTGGTCCTATAATGTAATATTACAAATCAATGCATCAATTCTGTCTGTGTCTCCCACAAGGACTCTGGGATCTACAATGGTCCTATAATGTAATATTACAAATCAATGCATCAATTCTGTCTGTGTCTCCCACAAGGACTCTGGGATCTACAGTGGTCCTATAATTTAATATTACAAATCAATGCATCAATTCTGTCTGTGTCTCCCACAAGGACTCTGGGATCTACAGTGGTCCTATAATTTAATATTACAAATCAATGCATCAATTCTGTCTGTGTCTTCCACATGGACTCTGGGATCTACAGTGGTCTTATAATGTAATATGTCAAATCATTGCATCAATTCTGTCTGTGTCTCCCACAAGGACTCTGGGAACTACAGTGGTCTTATAATGTAAAATGTCAAATCAATGCATCAATTCTGTCTGTGTCTCCCACAAGGACTCTGGGAACTACAGTGGTCTTATTAAGTAATATGTCAAATCAATGCATCAATTCTGTCTGTGTCTCCCACAAGGACTCTGGGAACTACAGTGGTCTTATAATGTAATATGTCAAATCAATGCATCAATTCTGTCTGTGTCTCCCACAAGGACTCTGGGAACTACAGTGGTCTTATAATGTAATATTTCAAATCAATGCATTAATTCTGTTTGTGTCTCCCACAAGGACTCTGGGATCTACAGTGGTCCTATAATGTAATATGTCAAATCAATGCATCAATTCATATTGTCGTCTCGGCTTCACAGGCATCATTTGCCTTGATCTTGTCTCTTTTAATTGAATTATCGCATTAGATATCTTCGATCTTTGCTCAATATTTTGAAACTGTTCTTTTTAAGCCGCCTTCTTAAAGAGAAAAGTACAAGCTTAAACGCCCTGTCCTATTATTTATTGTCTAGATTTGATCTGTCTAATTATGTTATTTACTTTTCTTTATGATTCCTATAAAACAATAACAGAATCTATAGACCCATACTATTCTCTTGCTCACTGCCAGCCATAGTTGTTTTATTTAAAGAGCAATAGAAGGTTCGCAATCTCAAAGGCCCTATCAACTGACATGTCTCTGGGGCCCTAACACACAAAAGAAAGAAAGAGTGAAAAAAAAAATTCAGCTAATTCTGAAAAGTTTTTCAAGGTAAACTATACAGTGTGGTAATGTAAAGGCCTGTTTTTTCTACATTAAGGACGCCTGTTCTTACACAAAGATTGACTTGAGAGTCTTAAAGAATTAAGAGAGCCATAACAGTGCAACAAAGCAGTGTTGCCCTTAAGTTTTTGTCTATCCTATTTAACATCTTAATTTTTTAGATATAATAATCTCTCCTTTTTATCTGGAATACTGATTACCATTAGGTTTATTAGACATGGTATCAGATCAAGGTGTTTTTATTGAGTGCATTTTATCTTATGCTAATGTTTCATGGTATGACTATAGTATGTTTCACTTTTCGAGCTAGAAGTGTGAATGTGATATAAATAATACATGAAGGTAAGCGACGTATTCAATCGAGTGTTTTGACAGATAATTTACACTTCTTTCGAGTGAAACTTTCGCAGTTGACTTGCAACCGGTAATTGTTACGTCTCTCAACACACTGGTCAAATAGGAGAAAAAAAGAAGAAATAGGTACATTCTGTTTAAGTCTTTGTAAGGTATGCTTAAAAACTTGCAGAGATTATCTTACTTTTATGTAGACTTCTGTACAAAAGAAAGAAATGTCCAGGGCATAGCAGAAAGAGAGGATCTCCATTTAACTTTGTCATCTTTACAATTTGATTAATATGAGACAAACATAAAGGTATGTTATCAGGCACTCGTAGGAAATAAAGAAGTAGAACACTAGACAACAGAAAAACAACAGACATGAATGGCTTACCCAGGATTCGAACCCTGGACCTTCCGTGCGACAACCCCGCCTAGCTATGCAAGTGAATCACACTATCCTCCCTGCCATCTACGCATCACCAAAAAATGATGCTTCGATGACAGGTCATTAATGCACACCGCAAGACATAATACCGGAAGTTTACCATGGGCAGTTCAGCCTATTAATGACGCAATCACTTCTGTTGTTCCCCTATTATACAGTATAGGCCAGTCCACACAAGACAAAGACCTTAAAATACCGTGTCCAGTAAATGATAGTAGACTTAGAACAGGACAGAGGGTAGGTTTGATATTGTATAAACATTTATAACACATAAGGAAGGGAAACCCGAGGCCTGTAAACAGTAAATCAATATGAGACAAACATAAAGGTATGTTATCAGGCACTCGTAGGAAATAAAGAAGTAGAACACTAGACAACAGAAAAACAACAGACATGAGTGGCTTACCCAGGATTCGAACCCTGGACCTTCCGTGCGACAACCCCGCCTAGCTATGCAAGTGAATCACACTATCCTCCCTGCCATCTACGCGTCACCAAAAAATGATGCTTCGATGACAGGTCATTAATGCGAACCGCAAGACATAACACCGGAAGTTTACCATGGGCAGTTCAGCCTATTAATGGCGCAATCACGTCTGTTGTTCCCCTATTATACAGTATAGGCCAGTCCACACAAGACAAATACCTTAATACTGTGTCCAGTAAATGATAGTAGACAGAACAGTAAGAACAGGACAGAGGGTAGGTTTGGTATAGTATAAACATTTATAACACATAAGGAAGGGAAACCGCACGGAAGGTCCAGGGTTCGAATCCTGGGTAAGCCACTCACGTCTGTTGTTTTTCTGTTGTCTAGTGTTCTACTTCTTTATTTCCCTCGAGTGCCGGATAACATACTGTTAAATATGTTTTCGGTGGTACAGTTCTGTTACCGAATATTACAGCAATAACATAAATGTTCTGTCAATATTGACAGTTGTAGAATGTTTGTGGTGGTGGGGGGGGGGTGAAGAATCGCTGACGAGGGCAAAGTCAGTCAGGTCGGGCTTATGTATGACCGACAGGTGTGTAATGTGGTATATCTGCATACGCGAATGATAAGGGTTTGTTCATCTATACAGACTGTAATCACACACCACAGCAAACGTAGAAGTCAGGGAATGTTAGAACTAGCTGTAACGTTTAACAGTTTATTGACACCGCAACATTGACGTTGGGACAGCACACTTCACAGGTTACAGTTCACGGCAAATCATGACACATCAGGTAAGCAAAAATATCCATAGGTAATTGAGTGCATAATCTAAAGGTATATAATCATCGATAACAGTTCATTACAGATCATCAGACATCAGTAATAAAAAATTATACGACTCAGTTACTGGTACAAAAGTTCCAAGCACAAAGGCTGCGGAGCACAGCAGCTCATAATCATAAACATCATGGCAAAATATCCATTCAAGAAAGGGACTGCATACATCGCAGTTTACAATAATATAGCTTGAATCAACATACTCCAAGGCCTGAATAATACATCTCCTGGGAGAAAGAACATTCCCTTTAATAATCTATCTAACTTCAAAATCCATCATCGGAGATATGAATATATAATGGCCTACACTCCATGGCCTGAACATATTTTCAAAAATATCTTAAATTCTCCCTTTCACAAAAATATATTGGAACACACTAACGAGATGGGGAAAACGACCATCTCGGAGCTCCGCTCGAAACACACTGTCACGAAAAATCAGCTGCTCAAAACAGCTCAGTAAAATTCATTCAAGCGCGAACTCGCAGCTTGAGATGTGAGCAGAATTCATCCGCCTTTCCCCCCAAACTATTTCATCACAAAAGCGTGCTTACAAGCAAGTGTACAAAAATCCGACCCGTACATTCAAGTCTTAAACACTTAACTCCCCTTAATTAAAATATGACATAACATGCTACACCGACCCCTGGGGAAAAAAAATGATATCATATTTTTTTTTTTTTTTTTTGAAAATTACATCAGACAAAGAATTTTAGGTCGATGCAATTCCAATATCTACACACAAGAATTACCCTATGTTAAGTCATATCCATAAATTCACAAAAAATTATTAGAAGTAAGTGGTAAGTAGGAAATGAAGTATACAAAGTAATCAGATAAGTATACAAAGATGATCGGTTTCAAACAAAGTTAAGTATATTCAGTATAGACTAAGTAGGAAATAATAAACAGAAAGTGAAAAGACAAGATCAAGTAAAAAGAAGAATGAATAGCAATGAAAGAAAGCAATGAAATAGAAATAGGAAAAGAAATCAATAATACAACATGGTAACAATTAAGTTAAACAATGCATTGCGTGGAAAATAAATACAACTATCACAAACCAGCATAAATAAAAAAAAACCATGTATATATATATATATATATGTATATATATATATATATATATATATATATATATATATATATATATATATATATATATATATATATATATATATATATATATAAACCATTTTAAAAAGCTATAATAAATATAGCATAATAGATAATTTAACCAAGTTATTAAACTTATTCAGAACTAATAATGAATTATAATAAACATCACACACACACACACAAAATAACACCATTATAAATACGTTCCCACTGACGCACAATCAAGCGCTGGGTAAGGAAAAATCATCACAATGTCAGAAAGAAAAAAAAAAAAAAAAAAAAGTACCCCTTTAAAAAAAAAAAAAGTACAATACCGAAATGTATCGTAATGATAAGTTAAGTAAAAATAGTATCATTGTCGTGGAATACTCTAATCCACATATATAAATTATTAGGTAAATATGAAGCCTAACAAATAAAATTAATAAAGAAAAGAGCAATGGTAAATAACAGTGCTGTCACAAAGAAGGTACTCGAAATCCCCCTTTGTTTTATGCTTCGTCTGCAAATTGTAACGTTTCCACGTTAAATATAGGCCTTCTGCAACATACACGCGTTTCCCAAACACACAATAAAATGTGCTGCCTTTCTAAGAAAAACCTTGAAATATGCAAGTTGACCTAAATTTTAAATTCCATTCATGTCTTTTTCTACACTGCGTTACCAAAACGAACGAACAGATGGACAAAAGGATAAAGAGAGAGGGAGGGCTGAAAATCAGGAACGCATGCAACACGCGTCGCGCGATACACAAATGCTACCATCACGCGTGTAAGACTACATGCACTAAATTTTTTTTTCAGACGGACAGTGATAAAATACACTACCCTTCCCAGACAGCACATCTTCGAAACAGGAGGTAGAAATTGCATATTTTGAACGCAGCCACGTAGCTCTTTTAAATTTGGATATTTGGGTTCCTTAGGGTTTGCTGACAAAGAATATGTAAAACGTTACGCAAATAGTCTAGGAATTAACAAGTTATAACCAAAATAAAATATTGGGGATGCCTGACAGCATGAAATCATTTCTGCTCATAAAATTTTTTTATAACATGTTTGAAAAAACCTTGCGTTACAGAAATAGCCTACCATGTAAACTCCAAATTGATTGGAGCGCAACAAATGAAAGACGAACCACGATTGGTCGGACTATAAATACTATCTAGGTTGTTAGGGAGACGTAGAAAGGTAACATTTTTTCAAACACTTGTCGAAACGTGGCCTCATTGGCTAGACTTGCTGATATACTCACTTAGGAGCGTTAGTTCGAGACCACTAGTGCAAATAATCTTGATAAAGCGACAGTGCGTTGAAGCCAGCTCACATTTTTGCTAAAATAAAAGCCTGGAACATAAGCAGATGGGAATTTGTGCCAGTAATTGTGCCAGAATTCATTGCTAATCAACGTATCTGTGTTTATTTCCATGAAATTGTGGGACCGTGGTCTTGATGGTATTGAGCTGCACCTGGTCAGAGCTTTGCTGAATCCAGAGTCGGACAGCATACTCCTTGGTCCATTTAGCTATCAGTGAGGTGTCTCCAGAGCCCAGAGGAGAATTCGAGCAGAGGAGTCCTTTCCTGCCGCCATCACTCAAGATAAGCTGATTTGGCCAGCTGAGCTCAACATTATGTCCCCTCATCTTGAAATGACTTTATAAAAATAACATTCAGAGGGGGATTTAATTGTCTTAAAATCAGGAACTGAGAACATCTCCAATACTAGTTTCCTTAAGACAAACTATTGAAGTCATGATGACAAATACCAACAGAGCTTGAACAAAACAAAACCAGTATTACCTCATTTTACTACTACACAACTGACACACATAGGATATTTTTAATAATATATGTCACTACAATATTCATATTAATCCATTCTGTACATAACTTGTAATGAAAATTGATTGTGATTCCTGGTTCCTTTGTAATTGAATCAGGACACATATTCATTCATATCAGCAATGAATACATATTGTTATTTGAAAAGTTATCAGTGACTCCTTAAGATATCCTTTAGAGTGTTATATGTATGTGAGTGTCCCAGTGTTGTCAAGTATAGTGGAATAAATTAAATTGTTTATCTGTCTGTTGTTGTTTTGACTTACACTTCATCCTACACATACCCTAGACACATAACGTAGTCATCACACTATTGCAGAATAATTCTGACTGAGATATATAGATATGTGGTAGCAAGTAAGGTTATCTATAATACACTACTCTTAATAGATATAGATACCTTCACAGCTGATCTCAGTCAGTACACTAAGTCCCCTATAAATATTTATAACATCCCACTTCACCACATATATTGGGGGCTCGTCCGGGATTTTGAATCTTTCCCTATTAAAAAATATTGGGGGTAATTCACTTCAGGGAATATAAGAATTAAAAGGTATCCTTGGGTGGAATTAAATAAGGTTGAGCTCACGGTGCCTGTGTTGTCCATTAGATATACTTAGAGATTAAATTGTTGGTTAGACATTGTAGAAATTTACCTGATAGACAATGGCGGACCTGGCCAAGTTTCGATCTGCTGCTGTACAGACTGCAAAAGAGTTAGGATTAGATGGGCAAGTTATGGTTGCCTATGTTACTACGGAATGTGACAAATTTATTGAACGCGAAGAAAGAAGGTTTGAAGCCGAAAGAAAGTTAGAGGCTGACAGGGAAATTAAGAAGTTACAATTTGAAGCTGAGGCTGAGACTAAGAGGTTGCAAGCTGAGGCTGAGACTAAGAGGTTGCAGATTGAGGCTGACAAAGAGGCTAAAGCATTGGAAGCCGAAGAAAGAAGACAGGCTGCAGAAGAAAGAAGACAAGCTGCAGAAAGGGAAGAGAAGAAATTAGCTGCAGAAAGGGAAGCAGAAAAGGAGGAGAAGAGATTACAAAGGGAACATGAGTTACGACTAAGGGAGTTTGAGTTTCAAGGCCATGCTCCTGAAAATGGTGCCAGTCCCTTTGCCTCTGATGCTACGGTTACTCAGGGAGCCTCAACCTCAGCTATGAATTTTCATTTAGATCATTTTGTTGAGAAAGACGATGATATAGAGAGCTACCTAAATAGGTACGAACTATTAGCTACCACGTATGGGTTAGAGAGAGAAAGGTGGAGCTTAAAGTTATCTCAGGGACTTCGTGGGGCAGCTTATGAAGTTTTTGCAAAAATGAGCAGAGGTGATCAGGAAAATTATGACATGCTAAAGCAGGCTCTTTTGTTAAGGTATGAAAAGAATGCAGAATTTTATAGGAAAAAATTTAGGAATGCTAAACTACTATCAGGTGAAACCTATCACCAGTTCTCTGCACGAATAGAGACATACTTGGAGAAATGGACTTCTCTGGGGAAAACCCAAGATCTTAAGGAAATGGTCCTTATAGAGCAATTAAGAGAGTCCATGGCTCCAGACCTGAGAAAGTTTCTCATGGAACAAGGTGCAGAGAGGCTGGGTGAGTTGCTAAATGTTGCTGAAAGGTATCAAGCAGCTCAAGCAGAGGTAACAGGTAATAAAAAGAAACAAGTGGATAACTTTAGGGCACCACAGAACTTTAATAAATTTGATCCTAAGGATCAAAATAAAGGTAAGCACCAATTTGATAGGCCACGGTATGACAATAAAAATAAATTCCCACAATTCGATGAAAGGAAATATGATGAAAGAAAATCTTTCAACCAAGGAAAAAGGTGGTGTAAGAATTGTCAGATGGACAATCATGACACTGACCGTTGCAGAAGGAAACCTGTGTATATGGCAACCCTTCAGGTCAGGTCGACCTCAAGACAGGAGGAGGATATTATGTTAGATACCACTCCAGAAGAGATGAGGAAGGCACAGGCTGGGGATAAAACACTCAAGCCTTGTTTCAGAAAATTGTCAACTTGTCATACAACTCCAGGCAAGGGAGATTTTTACATGAAAAACAAGTTGATGTATAGGAAGACTGGAGCTAGATCCAAAGGTCACGGACAGCTGGTTCTTCCAAAAAGATATAGGGCAGACTTAATAAGGAGCCTACATGTGAAACCAGATGGGGACCATGAGAAAATAGGTACCATCATTCAAAAGGTGGCTCACAATTATTATTGGCCCAAAGCAAGATGGGACATTGAAAATTTTGTAGAAAGGTGTAGCATAGCGCATGAGGGAACACCCACAAGTGGGAACATGGATCAGGACCTGGACACGCCACGGGGCAAAATTAGGCCTGATAATAAAAAGAGATATAGATTTGATAAAGTGGACCAAATGGAATGGGAAGCCCCTTTTCACGGACAAGCTTCACTTAACTGTTTTACAATGGCCACTATGCGGAGAGTGCAAAAAGATGTCTTACCCCAGGATAAGCCGAAAATCCCTCAATCGGACTTAAACAAACTGGAGGAAGAGGATGTAGGGAGGAAATCTCTCATCAAGAATTTTAAGTGGGGAGAAAGCCCCAAAAGAAAAATTGGTAGCGGTCGTTTTGTGAATGATAATTCTAGGAGGAAAAATCATCACTATAAAGCTTCGAGTGGAAGAGACCATACCGGTGCATGGACAAATAGGTCCACACAATTAAAGGTCCATATGTAGCTTTGTTAAGAACGTGGACTGATGAAAAGGCAGAGGAAAACATTACATCTTCATACCAATATGTGAATGAGCTGACTACTCGTTTGAAAACTGGCTGGAAACTTGCCAATGAAAATTTGAAACAAGCCAGGAAGAAACATGCTGCCTATTATAACAGGAAGGCGAAGGACAGAGATTTGGCTGTGGGAGAGAAGGTACTGCTTCTTTTGCCCGGGAGTCAGAATAAGTTACAAATTGGATGGCAGGGTCCATATACAGTTTTAGAGAAGGTATCTAGAACAAATTATAAGATAGATAAGAAGGGGAAAGAAAAAATCTATCATGTGAATCTCCTGAAGAAATATTTGGAAAGAGAACATCAGGAAGAGACACACTTGTTGACCTTGTCCATCGCCATGGAGATGAAAAAGGAACCACTTTCATCATTTGAGTATCCATTACACCCCTGTGAGACAGCAGCACAGGTGAAAATCAGTACACATTTAACGAAAACTCAGAAAGAGAGAGTGCAACAGGTTCTAAATAATCATGCAGAGGTGTTAACAGACCGACCAGGGCATACAAACCTATTGGAATATGATATGAAACTAATAGACTCCACACCTGTCTGTATGAAACCATATTCGATTCCGTTTGCTAAGGAGAAAGCTTTGAAGGAAGAGATAGACTATCTGTTGAAGGAAGGAATTATTTCGCACAGTGAGTCTTCGTATAGTTCCGGTGTTGTACTCTTAAGGAAGCCCTCTGGAGAACATAGACTCTGTATAGATTACAGGAGACTGAATGCTATTACAGAAGGACAGGTGGATCCATTGCCGGATACAAATCAGCTGTTTGCCAGACTAAATAAAGCTAAATATTTCTCAAAAGTGGATTTGAGTAAAGGATACTATCAGATCCCAGTAAAGCCTGAGGTTAGACCATACCTAGCCTTTAGTACCTCAGAAGGACACTATGAGTTTAATAGATTGCCATTTGGATTGAAGAATGCGCCTAGTGTCTTCTCTAGAATGATGAGAAAATTATTGGATCCTCTGAATAATCCCTGTATAACAAATTTTATGGATGATATCCTTATAGCAACAGAAACATTTGAGGAACACATTGACTCTCTGAACATGCTGTTTGATCGACTTAGGGAGGCAAATTTAACAGCCCGACCAACCAAATGTTGCGTTGGATGTAAAGAATTGGAATTTTTGGGACACACAGTTTATCAGGGAAACATGACCCCTGACCCAAAGAATTTAGAGAAACTACAGAAAGCCCCGAGACCACAAACCAAGAAGGACGTGAGATCCTTTGTCTCATTATGTGGTTTCTACCAGAAGTATATCAAAAACTTTAATTCCATATGTGCACCGTTAACTGAATTGACACGTAAAGGACATCCAGATCGCATTACATGGACACCACAATGTGAAATGACTTACCAAGAATTGAAGGAAAAGCTCACAAGTAAACCCATTTTGAAATTACCTGACTTAAGTCAAGAATTCATAGTAAGGACGGATGCAAGTAATATTGGGTTAGGTGCAACTCTACTACAGAGATCTGATGCATTGGATGGGGAATTAAGCCCAGTGGCATATGCTAGCAGAAAGTTGAATAAAGCTGAAATCAACTACTCAACTAGCGAAAAAGAATGTCTTGCAGTAATATGGGCGATAAAGAAATTCAATATTTATCTATATGGGAAGGCATTTAAGTTGCAAACAGACCACAAACCTTTATCGTTTCTAGCACAGGCTAGGCATGAGAACTCCAGGTTACTCCGATGGTCTTTACTTTTGGCTCCATATAATTTTAGCATTGAGTATATATCTGGAAAAACCAATTTGGGAGCGGATTTTTAAGCCGCCATCCGTGTGATGAGAATCACCGTAAACCCCAGAACTAATAATAAATTTCTCTATGTGTATATAGAATAAAGGACTGACATATAATGTCTGTTTTAAGAGGGGAGGTGTCGTGGAATATTCTAATCCACATATATAAATTATCTAGTAAATATAAAGCCTAATAAATACATATAATAAATAAAGGAAGAAGAATGGTAAAGAACAGTGCTGTCACAATGACAGTACTCGAAATCCCCTTTGTTTTATGCTTCGTCTGCAAATTGTAACGTTTCCACGTTAAATATAGGCCTTCTGCAACATACACGCGTTTCCCAAACACACAATAAAATGTGCTGCCTTTCTAAGAAAAACCTTGAAATATGCAAGTTGACCTAAATTTTAAATTCCATTCATGTCTTTTTTCTACACTGCGTTACCAAAACGAACGAACAGATGGACAAAAGGATAAAGAGAGAGGGAGGGCTGAAAATCAGGAACGCATGCAACACGCGTCGCGCGATACACAAATGCTACCATCACGCGTGTAAGACTACATGCACTAAATTTTTTTTCAGACGGACAGTGATAAAATACACTACCCTTCCCAGACAGCACATCTTCGAAACAGGAGGTAGAAATTGCATATTTTGAACGCAGCCACGTAGCTCTTTTAAATTTGGATATTTGGGTTCCTTAGGGTTTGCTGACAAAGAATATGTAAAACGTTACGCAAATAGTCTAGGAATTAACAAGTTATAACCAAAATAAAATATTGGGGATGCCTGACAGCATGAAATCATTTCTGCTCATAAAATTTTTTTATAACATGTTTGAAAAAACCTTGCGTTACAGAAATAGCCTACCATGTAAACTCCAAATTGATTGGAGCGCAACAAATGAAAGACGAACCACGATTGGTCGGACTATAAATACTATCTTGGTTGTTAGGGAGACGTAGAAAGGTAACATTTTTTCAAACACTTGTCGAAACGTGGCCTCATTGGCTAGACTTGCTGATATACTCACTTAGGAGCGTTAGTTCGAGACCACTAGTGCAAATAATCTTGATAAAGCGACAGTGCGTTGAAGCCAGCTCACATTTTTGCTAAAATAAAAGCCTGGAACATAAGCAGATGGGAATTTGTGCCAGTAATTGTGCCAGAATTCATTGCTAATCAACGTATCTGTGTTTATTTCCATGAAATTGTGGGACCGTGGTCTTGATGGTATTGAGCTGCACCTGGTCAGAGCTTTGCTGAATCCAGAGTCGGACAGCATACTCCTTGGTCCATTTAGCTATCAGTGAGGTGTCTCCAGAGCCCAGAGGAGAATTCGAGCAGAGGAGTCCTTTCCTGCCGCCATCACTCAAGATAAGCTGATTTGGCCAGCTGAGCTCAACATTATGTCCCCTCATCTTGAAATGACTTTATAAAAATAACATTCAGAGGGGGATTTAATTGTCTTAAAATCAGGAACTGAGAACATCTCCAATACTAGTTTCCTTAAGACAAACTATTGAAGTCATGATGACAAATACCAACAGAGCTTGAACAAAACAAAACCAGTATTACCTCATTTTACTACTACACAACTGACACACATAGGATATTTTTAATAATATATGTCACTACAATATTCATATTAATCCATTCTGTACATAACTTGTAATGAAAATTGATTGTGATTCCTGGTTCCTTTGTAATTGAATCAGGACACATATTCATTCATATCAGCAATGAATACATATTGTTATTTGAAAAGTTATCAGTGACTCCTTAAGATATCCTTTAGAGTGTTATATGTATGTGAGTGTCCCAGTGTTGTCAAGTATAGTGGAATAAATTAAATTGTTTATCTGTCTGTTGTTGTTTTGACTTACACTTCATCCTACACATACCCTAGACACATAACGTAGTCATCACACTATTGCAGAATAATTCTGACTGAGATATATAGATATGTGGTAGCAAGTAAGGTTATCTATAATACACTACTCTTAATAGATATAGATACCTTCACAGCTGATCTCAGTCAGTACACTAAGTCCCCTATAAATATTTATAACATCCCACTTCACCACAATCATCACTACAATAATTATACATTCAATGTTTATCAAACACAGTAGTATAAAAATAATATGGTAATGAAATGGTGCATTATCAGAACACAGTCATATAAAAATAATATGGTGTTGAAATGGTGCATAAAAATGAACCAACATAATATATTAAAGAAGTTATATCATATCCTAATACAATACTATCTAATATACTATACTATACTACAATACTATCTACTGTCCTAAAGAAGTAACATAGCAAGGAAAACTCCAGTGGTCATGGAACATCCTATAAATATGAAGAGGTAAAATCATACAATGCGGAGTCAACACGGCAACTGGTTTCACATGGACAGCAAATATTGCGCAAGGTGACATATACAAGAGGTGGAAAAGTAACAGCTTAATCACGTAACATATCAACTCAGGTTCTCACTGGAAAGCCGTTGCTGTGAAAAAACACAAATGAAAATCTCTGTTTAGTAAAGGTAGGATTTAATGAGGAAAAAACAGAAAAGTTAACTTTACATTTAACCTACCAACTGTGGCTGTGTAAACTTTCGGTCCCTTTATGATGCGCAACAAACCTTCCTCCGTCACGTGTAGACAAAACAGGAGGATTAGGTAGAAGATGACCGCAACTCAAGGTAGTCACCGCTGTAGGCTGAAACAAAGTTATGCACTCACGGCAACGAGATGCTCTTTCGAAATCGAAAGCAGAGCAAGCAGTAGCATTTGAGACACTATTATAATTGTTACCTTGATTACTAATAACCTGGGGCTTTTGATGAGCAAAGTTAACCTGGCGATGCGATTTATCATTCAGAGATCTACCGTCATATTGCGATCGGTCACAATTATTATCTCTATTGGGAGCATTGCTATTTCCTCTATTAGGACCATTGTTCTGATTTGAACCCCAGTTAGCATAGTTGCGATTACTATTTCTCCTTTGATCAAAATATCTATTAGATGGATTTTGTTGTCTCCGCGCAAAATTATTGTAAGGTTAATAATCTCTAGCGTAGTTACCCCTTCCAAAATTTCCATAATTGTTGGAACCAAAATGTTGAGGTCCGTTAAATTGTCTCCAGTTTCTTGGAGAGGGAGAATTACTACGTGATAGACACCCTTGGTACTGTCTAAAATCACGATAATCTCTCCTACCAAAATTGTTTTTATTTTTGCCTGTGGCAATGCGTTTAACAGCTGCATCATACTGTCTGTGCTGAGTATGATGAGTAACAGGAATGATAGAATCTTTATTGTTCCGCACATAATGGGTCTCATTTTGGGAACGAGTACTAATAGTTTTGTCCTCTGTTATCAATTTATCAGAATTTCCAAAAGTAGATGCACGGTTGGTCTGTGGAGCCTTGACATGAAATTTATCAGAGTTTTTACAGTGATCTACAAGACTGGCTGTTACAGTGGTATTACTTTTGTTGGCCTGACACCAAGAACCAGTACTATTAGAGGCAGTATCGTTAGTACGTTGGAAATTGTATTTGCCACGAAAATATTTGTTTGCACCATGTTTGATGTTATGGTTAGCATTGAGTGCATGTGGCTGACTCTTTGCATTCCTGAAGTGTTGATAATCAACTTTATGTCTGACGCTGTCAACCTTGACAGTAGACAACACCATGCTGCCTAAAACAATATCTAATAATCCATCAACTCTTTTCCTTAATTCGGTAATTTCTACATTTTAAAGTGAAATTTCTTCATTTTGTTTCTTATTTAAGTTATCAAATGTTAAAATTCTGCACCTCTCCTCCGTGAGTGACTTCTCAATTTTAGTCATTTCATCTTTCTCCATCATTAAATCTTCTAATCTCTTTTTCTCATCCTTTTCTTTGCTTGCTCTCCTTTGTCGTGCCAATTTCTTTAATCTCTTCTTTTGTGCTATCGACACATGTGGTTGGGTACCTTCCATATTCCTGGCCCTTTCGTGTATCAGTTCCAGTTGGAGTGCCTCAATAGCACTATGATGGCTATTCATAAGCTCATAAACCTTCTCGGGGAATACAGTATTCTTTTCTTCAAGGTGGCGACTGAGAATCGCATTATCACTCAATAAATCAAGAAGCGTTTCTGTATAAGACTTCTCACGTTCCTTGGCCTCAACTTTTAATTTCTCACACATCGCCTTCTTTTCTTGAACTTCCTGCGTGAGATTTTTCACTTCGACATGCTAGTCTTCCATCTGAGCTTCCAAATCTTTAATCTTACTCAATGCTGAATTCAATGCTGCTTGCGAACCAGTAAGTTCCAAGTTCGATTTACGTAAATCACTTGTAAGTTTGGACACTGTCTCATGTAGTCCGCTCTCTTCAGCAATACTTTCTAAAAAATTCACCCTTTCCTGTTCGCTTAGTTTGTTATCTTTTATTTGCTCCTCTTGAACATTGTCATCTAGTTAGCGTGGTGAATGTTTTTCAACCTCTGACCATGCGGCACAGAGAGGTACCTTGCCACAAAAACACGAAGATGCCAACGCATCAGTTCTGCTAGTTCCTTAGTAATAATTATGTGAGGAACAGACCGAAAATTAATATCCACAAACTCCTCAAGATCTGATGCTATCTTACCTAAGAAACGGTTTAATACAAACTCTTCCAGATCTGGGCCTTGTTCTCCATAATCTATACCATCCTGAAGAATATCCTCCAGCGCGGACATTATGTCTGATGTAGACGTTTTATATGAGTTTCCCAACTCACTCAGCAAAATATTGCTCCAAAAAAAAATCAAATTATCCCTTAATTACTGAATAACAAGTTCCTATCTATAGAACCTTTATAAATTCATATCAATATGAAGGAAGTCAATATTATATCATTATGTAGCCATTAATTATTTATGCATTAAAAAAAAAATCTATAATAAGTCATAAAGAATTGACGCCCGATATAGACAATAAGAACAACAGTTGCGAAGACAAGATATTAGAAAACAAATGATAACGTTCGCAGAATCAAATAAATAAGAAAGCAGAACTAAAGAAAAAAAATATTGCAAAGCTTGCAATGACAGCTGCGAATAGAATGACAAGACAAGCGACAACACAGTGTATAAACGAAAAATTTGTATATAAATAACAGATAGGAAGATTGAGAATGACAAAGACAAACAAATTAATAAAAAAAACTAAGGTACCAAGAAAAAATACTACAATAACAACAATAAGACAGTTCGTCACACCTAAACAATTACTGTCGTAAGGGACAAGTAGCGATCTAAACTTCGGCAAGGTTTTTAGCCTTGCACCGGAATTATCGCTCAATTGACACTCACAAACTAAATCCTATAGAACGCTTACGTAGGCCCTGGATGAACTGGGATTTGTCCTAACGTAAGTCACCAACCCAACCAAACCCGCATAAATATGGAACATAGAACATAAAACACTCAAAAGAACAAATAATGCACAATATCGAGGAAGGCTTGTTACATATACACAAAGGGGCACAGTTTACAAACAAAACCACTTATCTTCAATAAAGGAAAACTCCTGTCCTTCCCGCCAAAAAGATGGGCATCAGTTGTCATAAAATCTGAAGAACAGTAATTGTGGTGGGTGCTGGAACTCCAACGTTGCAAGGTACAGAAACAGGTACTGGAACTCGTCGTAAAGTCTTGAAATGTAACAGTAGATAATCCAACTCAAACGTAGTACTTGACATCTAATCCTGACTTGGCAACTTTGTAGTTCTTGTTGAAACTTGTACCGGAAAACTCGTACTGGCAACACTGTATACTTGACTTTACATTCACAGAAAATTCGATAGTAGCTATCCTTCTGTAAAATCCACCATCTTTAGTAGGTATCACACCCCAAATGACTGGAAACCACCAGCTCTGTTGAAGTATGTTTTCGGTGGTACAGTTCTGTTACCGAATATTACAGCAATAACATAAATGTTCTGTCAATATTGACAGTTGTAGAATGTTTGTGGTGGGTGGTGAAGAATCGCTGACGAGGGCGAAGTCAGTCAGGTCGGGCTTACGTATGGCCGACAGGTGTGAAATGTGGTATATCTGCATACGCGAATGATACGGGTTCGTTCATCTATACAGACTGTAACCACACACCACAGCAAACGTAGAAGTCAGGGAATGTTAGAACTAGCTGTAACGTTTCACAGTTTATTAACACCGCAACATTGACGTTGGGACAGCACAATTCACAGGTTACAGTTCACGGCAAATCATGACACATCAGGTAAGCAAAAATATCCATAGGTAATTGAGTGCATAATCTAAAGGTATATAATCATCGATAACAGTTCATTACAGATCATCAGACATCAGTAAGAAAAAAATCATACGACTTAGTTACTGGTACAAAAGTTCCAAGCACAAAGGCTGCGGAGCACAGCAGGTCATAATCATAAACATCATGGCAAAATATCCATTCAAGAAAGGGACTGCATACATCGCCGTTTACAATAATATAGCCTGAATCAACATACTTCAAGGCCTGAATAATACATCTCCTGGGAGAAAGAACATTCCCTTTAATAATCTATCTAACTTCAAAATCCAACATCGGAGATATGAATATATAATGGCCTACACTCCATGCCCTGGACATATTTTCAAAAATATCTTAAATTCTCTCTTTCACAAAAATATATTGGAACACACTAACGAGATGGGGAAAACGACCATCTCGGAGCTCCGCTCGAAACACACTGTCACGAAAAATCAGCTGCTCAAAACAGCTCAGTAAAATTCATTCAAGCGTGAACTCGCAGCTTGAGATGTGAGCAGAATTCATCCGCCTTTCCCCCCAAACTATTTCATCACAAAAGCGTGCTTACAAGCGTGTGTACAAAAATCCGACCCGTACATTCAAGTCTTAAACACTTAACTCCCCTTAATTAAAATATGACTTAACACATACCTTTATGTTTGTCTCATATTAATTTACTGTTTACAGGCCTCGGGTTTCCCTTCATTATGTGTTAAAAATATTTAACGTTTAATAGTAATAATTATTCATTGCCAACGGAAATCATTTAAAATTGTTAATTTACTAGAGATTATTCTCAGAAATTAGCATTTTATAGGACTTTAGTTTTCCTGATTATTTGTTAGGTCACATTGTGTTACGAAGCGCGTGACCATCTTCAAAGTTTTCGAGCTGCAAGTCAGAAGCGAAGTAAAAAAGAAATGTTTTCGAACCCATTTTAAGTCCATAAGTAATATATGTGTGAGAATTAACGGAACTAACAGCTAGTAATGTTTACTGAAATAGTGCATATCAAAATGATTTATTTTGTGCCTGCTGCTTTTTTCTAGTAAAACTGACTGAAATGTTAGAGAGAAACTAAAAGACATGAACTTCACGAGCTCTAATGTGAAACAAACTGTATAAAGGACAAGGAAAGAAAGAACGAAGGCAAAAAAAGAGATTGCTTAAAAGCAAATTAAAATTACAATTACTTGAATAAGGAGCTAATGTAGGTAAACATTAATTTAAGGGAGATAATTTGAGACTGTGGAAGGATATTTGTATCCTATTGATTGTGCGGACATAGAAGAAAATAATGCGTTCGGGATAAATCTTGGAATCGGAAGACTAAAAACATGGATCATGCTGCTGGATAAACATTGAGGATTATCAACCTATACGTGGAAAACAATTAAACGTGTGCGTGTGTAACTATGGAAAATGTTAGATCGACTTACTACACATACTGATACTGAAAACAAGCAACTACAATGAAGTGACAGCCTCCTAGAAGCATAAACCTCTTATGCTACGAAAGGTTATGTCTATAAATAAACCTTCGGCTTCTTCATTTGAATAGCAGAGTTCTACTTTTTAACATGAAAAAACAACCCATACGACGAAATGGTGGTCATATATCATAAATGATGTGCCCTTTCAGTGCATTTGTATTTTCATTTAAAATGAAGCAAAGGTTACCAGAGGTCAAGCCGTTCTATTATACAGATCAAAAACTAAGAGAATAATAATAAACGAAGCCGAAAAGAAGACTATGAAAAGTTCATTCTTGGGCAGAAAATAACTAAAATAGTATGTCAAGAACAACAATATGGAACTGATGGATAGAACTAAGGAAATACGGTTGCAACAAAATATGAGGAACAGAAGGTTGTATTGTAACAAGATAAACTTTAAGGAAGTCAGCATTACAAAGCGGTCTTTCATATGGAATCCTCAAAGTAAGAGAAAAAAGAGGAAGTACTAATCACATTTGAGAAGATAACAGAAAATAACAGAAGAGAACAGAAGATAACATAACATAACAGAAGATAAAAAAGATAACAGAAGATAACATAAAAGATAGTAAAGACACGGAAAGAACGTGAACGTGTGGCACATAATAGGACAGTTTGACGTAAGCTGCAAACTCTATAAAGAGCTGAAGATAGAGAACTGAAGATAGAGAGCTGAAGATAGAGAGCTGAAGATAGAGAGCTGAAGGATTATTAATGAAATTAATGATCAAAAATACATGGAGCTGACAACCTGATCAATAAATATTGTACACATAAAGGTATGTTTCAGGCACACGTAAGAAATAAAGAAGCCGAAAATTAGACAACAGAAAAACAACAGAAGTGAGTGGCTTACGGGAGAATCGAACCCAGGACCTTCCGAACGGTACCCCCGCCTAGCTACAGAAGCGAATCACACTATAGTGATCAGTTAGTTACAGTCACTCAGTTACAATCATTGTTTTATTTGCTTCGTGTAGGCGAGACAAGTCCTAGGTACAAGGTCGACGGTTATATTTGGGTACATGTCTAGATATAAAATAGTTAGTTGTCTGGTGCATCTCGGTATACTCGTAGTTACAGTCACTCACTGTAAGCGACTTTTTCATCTTATATCAACTTTGTATATTTAAATGTTCATTGCCAACGTTCTCTAGCTTAGTTAATATTTTACAACAATGTTCATGTAATCCTGGTTATCCGTTGTTTTCTCTTCCACCATTTACTCAAAAAATCGTCTTTGATATCTTCTCTTCCCTTATGGGGTCTAGATAATGTCTGGTTGCACTAGTTGTTGTTTCCTTAAAACGTGTCCTTTAAGTCTATACTGTGTGTCTGTTATCTTCAGCCGCAATTGGTTATGTATTCACAAGCCACAAATGTGTGGTTCTCATTAACTCTTGTTTTTTGATAGGCAGAATTCGACCAAAATGCACCTGCTGGTGAATGGCTGGAGTTTGGACGTAAGGTTCTTTGATATGCGCCTCTCTGAGACAATGAGCAGGACAAAATTGAATGTTTGTGAATGATAGACTATTTTCACGTTTATTTTCACGTTTATGGGAAAGAGTTGCAGATTTTCATACCAGTTTGAGAGAGCTGAAACCAGTTCTGGCCTTTCTTTTATATCATCGTATTGATCTATTGGTTTTATTTTTTTTCGTCGAAGTTATACTTACGACATTGGTAGAATGCATTTTCTTCTTTAATCAAATTACTATTTTTGGGATCTGTTTGTTTGCCTATTATTTATTCTCATCTCTTTTATTTTCTTGATGTTGAAGTGAAGACCTGATTTTGCTGTGTCTACAATTAGTCTAGTCATGTTTACCAAGTGTGTCTTGTTGATTTGATATAAAATGTTGGTCATCTGCTACATCAAGATCCTTTAGTTGTTTGCCGAATTTCTTCTGCATTCCTGTATTGTTTCTTTCTAAGTGTTTATTTTTGTTTTGTCAGTCTCATCACTCTGCCCATGATCGCGACGTAAAAGTTAGGAAAAGCAGATAAACTTGTCAGACCCCACTGTCTGTTATAAATGGATTTTAAAGTCTACAGTTGGGAAAACTCTGGAGGTAGCCTCTCAGTGAAAAGTCTTGAAGTTCTCAAATTCCATAGTTCCTCAGTAATTTCTTTATGACTGGACGACGTGTTGTATCCACCATTTTCTCATAGCCGATGTAAATAACGCACATTTGGCTGCTCTATGATGATTTAAAATGCCTGATCTGTTCACCAACTTCCAATTTAAATTTCCTCCGTGTATTTTCCACCTAAGACGTTGGCCTTGGTGTTTCACCCATAAGTCTCTGAAGTTTATCACTGAATTCTAGGAAACCTGATCATGTAATACAATTCCTACAGAAACTGCCACTGTAAGACCACCTAAACTCTTTGGAGCAGTCTTATTGCAAGTACGCGAAGTGGAGTAGTGACCTCACGTTCTTCAACGAGCCACAAAACTATAGATGACCAAGACACATTTATTGATTTAATTGCATCGCAGGGTATTCAAATATATGTTATTTGTGTTAAATAATATTCAGTTCATCAAATAATACGTATGCATTACATTTCTAACAGGTGTAGTCGCTGAGAAGGCGTCGACAATGGTCTCACCAACAGAGCATTTTGAAGTACAAACAGAGACAGGGCAAGCCATCAGAAACAATAACAATATTGCAACTGATGCTGATGACACATATTGTAGTGCCGGTTCTTGCTGCCCAACAATTTACAGGTTGGTTGTTGCTGTTGGTGTCGCTAACATCTCGATGATAGGTAACTATATACAGAGCTATACAACAGAAGGCAATCTGATCATCAGAATGAAAGTAACAAAGTGAAGACAAATTATTGCGGTCGTTCCGCAGCACACCACTGACACGCCGGCGTGAAGCCGACGAGGCGTGAATTCTTGCGAGCCGTACTCTGAAATCTAACTTCGCCTGACACCCAATATAATTCACCGCCTGTTTCTTGTAACGCCTCCGTCCTTTCACCAATACAAGTAAAAACTCGATGTATTGCGGTGTTTTCTATACCGCAGGTGGGTCTAGATTTTACTGTAACGAGTTCTCGTATTTTTAGTCAAGTGTACTCATGTAAGATTACTTCATACCTGTTTTTTTTAAATTGTTACTATTTATTATGATTCACGCCAAACCAGTTATTATTTACAAACATTGTATTACATCCATGGCTGCTACTTATTTTTCGTTGCGTTCCATTTGTATATTGCAATAGTTTTTTTTTTTTCTCATCTTTGACTATTTTTTTTACTTTGTCTGACGTTTGGAACCCTTAAAAACGCACTTATTTCAAGTGTATACTTCATCTGTAAAACTGACCCCCATACCAGTTTTCTTGTGTGCTTGTTTATTTGTTTTTGTTTTTTGTTTTGTTTTACCTTTAGTGGTTCAGGCATCGCATTGGGTCTTATCAATCTATTGATAGATTAATTATCATAGAGTATACAAAAACAAATATTTGTGAAGTGAAGTGTGAGAAAGAACAGCAGAAGTTATAATATTTACATGTTTAATCAAGAGCCTTAATTCACATCTCTATCTCTCTGTCGTGGTTGAATTAAAGTATAAGAGTATTTGTCGAGTTAGACAATTGTAGTGAAATCGACAATGATAGTGAACTGGCAAAATTATAGATTACAAATAGATAAGGTGTAAATAGGGGGTGGACTTGAGAGTAAAGAGCTTGTAATATTAATTATGGATGAAAGGGTCGTGAACAGCGCGTTAATAAATGAGTAAAATTTATTAAAGAAGAAATATATATGAAAATAATGCATATCATCAACACAACATAGAACAATCTCAAAAATCACATGGAGTATACAAATATGAAATTACACACCAACGAAACCACAAACCACCAACATAAAATCTGTAGAACATCCAGAAATAAATAAACAGAGTTTTCAATCCTTCCGTTTTTTGGGGGACCACGATTAATACTCCATGTAGTGTCTTTAGATACATATATATATACCTCCTATAGGTGATGAATTTTCACTATTGAATACAGGTAGACACTATCCATGCCTGGTGGTTACGCCCTAACAGCGAGATAGGTTGTAGATACTCTGTCTATATCCGACTGGCCGCTAATACGTGCGGAGGTTTTGTATGACCCGAAGACACACACACGACGAGGTTAATTTAGGACAAATGGTCCATTGCGCTATTATCCCGGCGCTGAAATTATGCCTGCGTGCATGGTGTACAATCCGGTTGGGCTGGCTTGAACTATTATTGGTAACTGGGGTGCTCTGTTTAAGCACACACCTGGTGTATTTGATTCTGCTGAAGACGCTGGGCTGGTAGATATATTGTAAGCCACAATGCTCTGACTGGTGATCAAAAGGCGAGTAGGAAACCACTACTGCAAAATGAGATTGCCGGAGTTGCTATGGCTCGCTGCACACTGCGTGAGCTTAATTCCCATTAGAGGGATGGGCGTTGACAAAGGGTTGTATTCTCAGGTAGGGGGGGTGACAACTCATGGTGTTAATTGCGTGCAGAAACCGTGAGAGCGATGAGAATGTTACGTTCGTCGCCTGACTGGACTTTTGCAGTAGCAATGGGTATGTCCTGAAACTGAGACCCAAAAAGAGACGACCTTTACCTCAAGCAAACAATAAACTTACAATAACGTTGTAATAAACAGTTATGCTCCACTATGGGATTTGAATTATTTTAATCATTGCTATGATAGGTTCGGGCTGTCTTTATCCATATAAGTCTCCCTCCTTTCCTTCCACTCTATCAATTTATCAGCATGCGCCCGCATAGGCTACTATATTTTTGTACACACATGTTCCTGTCAGTAAATGTTCTGACAGCAAAATATACTCCTTCCTCTTCCAACTCAACATAAGGGATATCTAACCCTGTAGTTCCAGCTGACTGGATATGCTATTCATCTTACAACATTAAGTGAATGTACATAAAAATGCAGCATTTGACATTGCATAATAAATGGTATGCGCCCCTTGGGGAAAAATATTAACATCCGACAAATTAGTACATAGAAAATGCAATGTTCTTGCTATAATAATACAGTTGTGACTGAAACCTAAGATATAATGTTATCTATGGCTGGTGACTGCTTTCTGTGAAAGTGATAACTAGTGTCTAACTACACAATTCGGCATATCATGATTTCATCCAGCCACTAGAAGTTTCTATCAGAAAGGAATAAGTGACTATCTCCTATAATTCAGGGTTATAGCGCCTGCACATCACTATTCAGTTTTAAGTGAATAACCCACACCTCTGACATTTCCTTACAGTAAAGACAGTTATTCTAGCCTACTCTTAGCCCATGGTAAGCACTGTACTGACTGATTCTACGCCTAGTAAGTATCTGTTATCGTAAGTCTACCATTAACCCATTGTAAACAATAACACTGACACCTGACTGCTTCATAACCCGTTAAATAAGGCGGTAGACGGCGCTACATTATCACTGAATTAATTACCGGGAGAAATCCTCAAAATGAATTCAAGTCACACTCCTATCAGATATATAAAACTAACATGAATATATATATTTTAAGAGATGTCTACTCACCCCGAAAATGACAAGAACATAGGCAACACAAATTTAGTTCGGTGTTAATTGTCTGCCTTAGTCTCAGTTGGTCATCACGGGCAGGAACATTTTTACGAGTATGCTTGGGGTCTGAGAGGGGAATAATGGGCTACGTAGGTAAAATCCGAAAGAAAAGAAAATACAAAAAGTCGAGGAAACCAGGACATTAAACGAGTAATAAAAAAGATGGGACGTAATGGTAAAATAAGCTATCAGTCCCCCGTGACACTCTCTTTATATCTCTCTGTCTTTCTGTCTCTTTCTTTGAAAATGTCTATATGTCTCTCTCTAATATACATACGCAGGAATAACTATATCTTATTGCATTGACTCATCTAGCCATTTGACTACTCGCTTCCCCACACTTTACATCTCCATAAATCATTTTCTAATGTTCAATTTGGAGGTTAATATCTTCTCAGTAGTCACGGGTACATTTTGAATACTTCATACCTTATGCTGCAGTGACCATTTTCACTTTTAATTAAAACAAATAAACTTGTATGATTGTTATTTTTTAGCTGCATATTTGGTTTTTTTTTGTTCATTGTTGTTAAATATTGGGTTCATAAAAGTATTCGAAAGCCGAATTAAGCCAAACTGTGTTCTCTACACATTGAACATTAGCGTCATTCTACGTTTAGAAATTAATAAAACTGAAACAATTCATTCACAGACTACAACCAAAGAGAAGCAGTTTAATCTCAGCAGTTCAATGATCGGATTTCTTCTGTCGTGTAATGAACTTGGCTTCCTAGCCGCAGCCTTGTTCATGAGTTACTACATAGACGGGTGCACATTCCTCGAGCATTGGCCGTTTGTTCCGTGCTGTACGGTATCTGAGGTCTGCTCTGTACCGTGGCTTTCTTTGCCACCAGAGATAAAATTCCCAGCCCACCTAAAGATTGGGACAAGGGTATACATCAGACTCAGCAATATAATTATTAACTTTTGCATTAAGATGGTTTTGCATCTTCTCTTCTGCGTTTATTTTATATATTCATTTATTTATTTGTTGAATATTGTGCGTTTGCAGAAAAAATATGGTCGACTGTTCTTGTTAATCACCACCGTTTTCACCATGATCCGTTTGTATTGTTGTCTTCAGATTTTGACATGTACTCAATATGCTTAGTTTTCTTATCCCTAATATATTTTCTACGAACAACTGGCAGACGGCAAACGAGCAGCCAGGCAAAAGCAGCTAAGGTTCAAAGATGTGTGAAAAGGTACATGAAGGCACGGGACATAAATCCAGCATTCTGTGAGGGCAACGCTGCGCGCCAAGTGGCTTTATCCTCCCAGGTTGCTGGAACAGCGATTCGGCACCATCTCATATTTGACGAAAAGAAGCTCTTACAACAAGCAGAAGAGAAAAAAAACACGCCGAAAGGAACAACAGGAAACAGAAAACATCAACTGGGAGCTATTACCCCAGGAGCACATTCCCACAGCCAGTTATGACTATTCTTACCCCTGGGGATGATTACTTCAAAGTAACAAGTTGTCTGCCTTCCACTGTTTTTGTAAGCGACTTTTTAATCTTATATCAACTTTGTTATGGTAGCCAGTAGCTCTCGGGGATGTCTGAGAAGACAAAAATGAAAATAAAAGAAAGACAAATGAAACAGCAGGATTAATGCTTCTTTAGGTAATATAAGGTTGTGCCGTGGGGGCTGGAAACCTCGTCATGTGACACAAATTGTGACATAAACCACCGTTAATAGAGCACATATACTCGTATGTTTTGGTGCATGTTTTCTGCAAACTGGCCAGCTCCATAGGAAACGAACATATGAATGATGATGATTAAAGTTCATTGTATAAACAACTAAGATTCCACAAGATGCAAGCTACCCAAATTTCAGTTTCAGATTGTGTTAAAAAATGTGTATTCTTATAATCAGGAAACAATCTATCAGAGTACACAACCTCTCGTCTACACTTCACTCTATAGTGTCAAAACATGACACCAAAGGGCGCCAACGGTGAAGATGTCTCTAACAGATCTAAAGTGTTTTTTGATGTCTCAAGAAATTGGAGAACAGCTGCGATTTGTATCATTGCTGTGGGCATGGTTCTTCAAGGCGGAAGCAAGTCACCGCGTCAAGCGTTTTTAGGAACAACGTCGACGACAATGTTCCGAAGACAAAGTCCTCTTTGTATTTGGGTATGTATGTCAGTGTACTCGTGCAGGTATGCAAGGTCAGAGAACGAAAAGCTACAAGAAAGAGTTCTATTTTTTGTCATGTTCTAACACCCTTCTTGTCGTGTCGTCTTAACCTGTTTCTTGTATCATATCATGTTAGCTGTATTACATTATGTATGCTACATTAAGCTTGTTTATCATGTACGTGTACGATAAATATCAAGTTCCACCAGGTAAAACTTATTTAGGTTAGCTAAATCTTGGCTTTGTTCGCATAAACAGGTATTTTAAAATCATTATCTTTTTCACAAACATGAGAGTCGTTTGTCCTCTTCTAAGCAGTCTAACAAAAAGCGGTTCTTACGCAAATTTTATGTAATGGTTTATTCAGTGCGCTAAGATTTAGGTCTAAGCAAAGTTGGGTCACATAGACTTGCGTCACACACACGAGACAGAAGCAACGAACTGGTGCCTAGAAGATTTAACCAATGTTAATGAAGATTAACAGAAGGCTATATTGTGCATTTATAACGCTTAGAAAAAGATAACCAGAGAAAACCAACTTATACTCCTCGATTCGTCAAAGACAGACTCCTCTAAGACGTTTGTTTTGGTCCATTAACATTTCTGACACACACTAGTTGGCATTAGATTTGATGCCGCTGTGGAAAGAGTTGACCGTATATACCAAGATTCTTATTCTATTGCCACATTAGGGCTTGCTTTTCTCAGTTTAAAAAGATTCAAGGAATGTGTTCTTTTAAAATTTTTCATGAGAGAAATGTGTACCACTTGTACAGGCAAGTCGTAACCTTGAAGACTTAAGACAAATTAGTACTAATCACCATTTTGAAAGTGGCTTAACCCAGCGAAGAATTGCTGCACGCGGGATCAATTTGTGAGTGTTCTGTATCTGATGAGTCTAAATGAAAATAACAGGAATACATACATAATTGTGTTATACCTATTTATTGTTAGTGTTTCGTGTATATTTATCCTGCGGACGTACTATAAACTGGAAGGATTGACACTGTATTCATTCGTTGCTTGCTTTTCTCGGTTTAAAAAGAGGCACAAGAGGCAAGTTTCCACATTTAGCTGTAATTTCCATAATTTATGGCATACATAAAAATTAATATTTTGTTTACGTACATGCTGAGAGCTATAAAATATGTTTAAAAAAAAGAAAGAAAATAATCCGAACCAGCAGACATCAGCTTTATAGTTTTCATCTTTATATTCAAATGCCAAGCTCAGTGACATAATAAATCACGTCTCTAAACAAATTGATCTCCCCTCCGCTGGGAGGACAACATTAGACAATCTCTGAAGGACCGAGGACTAGAATGGAACCAGGCCAGGAGGAAGACAGCCGATAGAATAGTCTGGCGCTCTCTCTTCCAAACCTCTACACCTCATGGTAGAAGGGGAACGACTAAGTAAGTAAGTAAGTAAGATATTAAAATGTCCAGTATGGTATCTATTAATTGACCCCTATATATTTGTGACGTATAATGGAGATATAGCTTACAGTAATCTGACAGCCGTTGCTTTCCCATCTAGTGTCTACCATTTGCTAAGCCAAACACGCAATTTTCTGTTAAGTTCTGGATCAGTCCGTTAACTAATCCAGCTACTAAGAAACTAACCTTTTTATCTCATTCTGATGTTCCTATCAGTAATCATTCAAAGATTAATTTACGAGGGAAGGTCAAAAAGTAATGCCTCCTATTTTTTATGTATGTAAATACTGCATCGGTGTGCAATTTGTAAATTTAGCAAGATTCCTCACTCTTCTGCACTGTATAGCATTACCAACCTGTTTCAGTAACAGGTGGCACCACTGTAACAGTTTGAAAATGGCTGCCAAAGACGTTCGGTTAAAACAACGTTATGTCATAGAATTCCTCAATGCTGAAGGCGATACCCCAATTCGCATCCACGAACGTTTGAAGAATGTTTATGGAGATTCAACAGTGGATGTTAGCACTGTCTGACGTTGGGTACATCATTGTGACGAAGCTGAAGTAGGTCAATCCTCAATGGCTGATGCAAAGCGGACTGGCCGTCCGTCTACCGCAGTGACTCCACACAACATTCATCGAGTTGATGGAATCATTCGTGGTGACCGTCGGGTAACACTGGATGAACTTTCTTCCATGTTGTCCATTATTAAAGGCAGTGTCCAGAACATCATTAAAGACCTGGGTTATTCAAAAGTTTGTGCACGGTGAGTACCCAGAATGTTGACAGACAGACACAACATCGCCGACAAGAAAGAAGTTCAAAAGTTCACCATCTGTAGGGAAAGTTATGGCCTCCGTGTTTTGGGATGAGAAGGGTGTGATTCTTCTCGACTTCTTGGAACAGGGAAACACGGTGAATGCAGACCGTTACATTGAAACTTTGAAGAAGCTTAGAAGTCGTCTTCGGCGACTTTACCCATTAAAAGATCAGAGAACTGCACTACTCTTGCACGATAATGCCACGCCACACACTGCTAAACGCACCATTGATGCGATTGCAGAATTTGGCTGGACATTATTACCATATCCCCCTTACAGTCCCGATCTTGCACCTTCTGACTTCCATCTGTTTGGACCACTGAAAGAAGATCTTCGCGGACATCACTTTGAGGACACTGAGACCCTTAAACGCGCCGTACGCCAGTGATTTAGGAAAAAGGAAACAAATTTTTACCGTGCGGGGATACATGCCCTTGAGAGAAGATGGACAAAAGCTGTAACAAATAACGGAGACACATTGAGAAATACATTTTTAAAGTTCACGCTTGGGGCTACATTTCAATGTGAATTTTATCTGTTTTCTTGCCTATTGAATGAAATTAAAAATTACGAGGCATTACTTTTTAATTGTTCCTCGTATATTTAAATATACTCGTAGAACACTAAACAACAGAAAAACTACAGACGTGAGTGGCTTACCCAGGACTCGAACCCAGGACCTTCCGTGCGACAACGCCGCCTAGCTATGCAAGCGAATCACACTATCCTCTCTGCTATCTAGGCATCACCAAAAATGATGCTTCGATGACGGGTCATTAGTGCGACCCGCAATACATAACACCGGAAATTTACCATGGGCAGTCCAGCCTATTAATGACGCAATCACTTTGGTTGTTGTCCTATTAACATAATACGTTTATTTTTTTTTAAATCTTAGGTAATTTTTAAAAATTCAGTTGAATTATAGATGTGCGATCAAAGCGCTGTTTTTAATAAGGATTGTGAAATAGACATAAAGGAAAACTAGCAGTTTTATATAACTAAATAATTTTTTACTTTGAAATTCTATTTCACTTGTCTTATTCTTGTAAAATTTTATTTTATTTAGTTTTTTGTATGCACAATAGGCTCCGCCCCGAGTCGGTGCCCATGGGGCAGCCATAACTATGCGTTGTGACATGACAGATGTTATCAGCTAGAGGCTCTACACCAGGCTTATTACCAGGTCACCTTATAAATTTCAGTTTTATACTTTCTGCTTGGCTAAAAATCGTTTTTACAGAATGTCCACGTTGCTTTTCCTGTTTTCTAGAATACAATAGTAAGGAAAAACCAAGGACAAGCTAACGAGGAAGGGAAATAGTAATCCCCACCACATCTCATAAAGCCAGGGCGTAGTGTAATACATTGGTTAAACGAGTGAGTTTTAAAAATACATTTTATACAAATAATTTTACTCTCAGACTAAAAAAAATTAACATATATGTCGTCAGTCACTTTGAAGTATACATTTATCCGACTGTAACTCGTAGCAAAATGTCTTTATTCTTTGTAATCTGTTACATTGAGAAGTACACATTTTTAATTACTACTTTTAAGTCTAAACATGCTCCGTATAGTCCCGGACAGGATGGGCTCTCTTATGAGGCAAGAAGAAAGAATAGTGAACTGCTCCCAAAGTCTCGTCGTTGACAGCGATTAATATGAGATTGTGCACGTGGTTGGCAACCTCATCTGTGTCACAAGATGGATTTTGGGGTGACCTCTTTCAGATCTCTCTTTCACTACGGCAGTAATCAGTTATATTTTTGTACTGATTTTATTGCGATTTTTTCCGAGTCGCGCCCTTTTCTTTCTGTCCACTGGAGCAGATATTTTGTATCTACATTCTTTCACTCCTCTCAGAGATAGGTCACCACGTCTGTTTGTTACCCGTCCCTTCCTTAAAGCTTTGCAAGGAGCGGCAGAGATAATATTAGCGGCAGAGATAATATTGACGACAGGCAGGTTGGTAAAATTCCCTTGTACCAAACCTTGGCCGGTACCGATTAACACGAAAATCGCCAGCGTATTTTCTAATTGCTGATAAGGCCAGGGTACGCGACAGATAAGAGATTACTTGTCTGGGTGACACATTTTGGACAGACAAGGATGATAAGATTAACTTTCGATAAAGTAACAATTTGCTACATCTGAAACACGTTGTCGTAAGAGTTTACCAATATGTTTGTGAGTTGGTACACAAGAGATCGGATATTTTCATGCCATATATAGGAGAGGTGACCTCTGAATTAATTTCAAAATTTGTCCATGTCAGGAATATTTTGAAATCACCCCCCCCCCTTTTCCCCGCTCCAACCAGCATGTTTGAAATCATTGGAGATTTTACTTAGCCTCATAACACACAGATGCGGGGGGAGGGCAGTAAATATAACCTGACACGTTTCAGTATTACGACACTGTGAAGATCGCTTGCCAAGACGACACAACCAGACCTAGAATAATTCAGAATTTCATTTTATTTGACCAGTGTGGGACGCAGGAAGGACGTACCTGGCAACACGCACTGTACAGTGCTTCCTACCATCAGGTAGGCAACACTAGACAAGTGATTCTTGCCTAGGTAGCAGACACTTAACTCAGGCTGTAAGCACTGTACAGTAGGAGGTAGGAAGGACGTACCCGGCAACTCGCACTGTACCCCCTTAAGGCCCAAGATGCCTTATACTTGAATGAAAAATTCAATCCTGTGTCCATGGCTTCAAGGCACACTGCTTATTGCAGATTGCAACTTTTTTTTATAAATCTAAATGACCTTGACCTAGTTTTGAACTGTCCCATATATGACCCAATGGGCTTTGGTCTATATTTATTAGCACATGACAACAGGTATCCTTAAGAAAATGGCAAAGACACAAATAATAACTACAACTATTTAAATATTCTGTAACAAGAGAAACATATAACCCCAGACCTGGTGGTCTTTTATATTTGGACATGCGCCATAATATAACCGACTAGGTTGAACGGGTCGCGCCTCGCCAAAACGAGGCAAAAGTTCTACATTTTAAAAAAATAAATAAATTTGAAAAAAAAAAATTCAGACTCCATTTTTATGGTACACTAATTAATAATAAACATACATTTGCTTACAAATACATGTAGCAAAATTTGAGTAAGTGAATAAAAGAAACACATGTAATACTTTCTACTTCACCATGTAATAGTAAAGTTAAATGTGGAACAGTCTGTAACAGTTCCTTTGCTCCATGAAACACAATGGAATATTGCATTTTTCACAAAAAGTGTTTGTTTTCTGGCTGCATATTTTGCATCGCAGGCGACAATTTACAGATTTTTTTACTGGCAAATGCATAAATCCATCTTTTTGGACCTCAGGTTCTGGCATAATAACTTTCTTGTTTCTTTTTACTGAATATGATGCTGCCAGCTGTGCATCTGAAGGCCTCCCTCTTTTTCTTGGTGCCAACATCTCTATAAGTGAGGAAGCAAGTTTTCCTTGAAACCTTCGCTGAGTTAGAACACTCTTTTTGGGAACAGCGAGCAAATTACAGTCACGACGATATAACAACCAAGCATTTATCATCATAATCATCAAACTGTGCCAGAACACATACAAGTACCATCTTCTGGATTTCATTGGGTACTTGTACTTAGCCACATAGCAGTCTAAAAGGTCCACTCCACCCATATTTTGGTTGTACATACTGATGATAGCAGGCCGATCTACGTTTACATACTGCCTTTTGCCTTTGTCAAATCTCCTGACCTTGTTGCATGGTTCTAGGCCAGTACAACTGGACAAAATGGTCACAGCTCTGGTGTCATACCAGCGAACAGCAACACAGTTTGTGTACTGCTCAACACTGTAATCCATGGCACCACGTCCTTTCCTTTTCAGTTCTTTTTCCTCTTGCAATTTTGAATCAGGTAGACGGTTAATTCTGACAGTTCCTGTGAAGAACATGCCACGCTCTTTTAATGCTACAACAAGAGGCATTCCTGTAAAAAAATTATCTGCAAATATCTGGTAATTCTTGTGAAAAGGTAGTGTTTCAGTTAAAAGTAGGACTGTTTCTGCTCCCACTCCAAGTTTTGAGTTTTTATGTTTTTCACGGTTTCCTTGATATACTTCAAAATCATGGAAAATTCCATTAGTGCTACACCGAGCCCAAACTTTTATCCCCCAAGGATGAGGCTTGCCTTTTACATACTGTTTAAGTTTGCTCAATTTTCCAGTGAAAGGTATTATTATTTCATCCACAGATTGGTTGGCATCAGGGACAACTTTCAAACAGTTTGATCTTAACTTCTGCAGCCATGGCCTTATTTTCCATAACTTGTCTTTCTGATCACTTTCTGTGACACTTAAGTTGTCTGTAAAATGCAGTGATTGGATTAGTGCTAGAAATGTGTTTCGGCTCATCACACCAGCAATAGGATCATACCGTGTCTCTTCTTCCCAGTAGCATCTGTTACCAGGCATCTTTACTAGCCCCATTCTAAAATACATTCCAATTAACTGTTCTATCTGTTTCTTGTTGGTATTTATGGACTTCCCACTTTTCTGTGTGCTGTATAAATTTGAATTGTCCACTAAAAGTTCTAACATGTCATCAGTGAGAAACTGCTTGAAGTAGCAAAGTGGGGATCCAAGCTCAAAATCATCTGAAAGTTCATAAGTAGGCCCTTTAAACTGAGAATTAGGTGGTTCAAATGATTTCTTTCTCCACCTGTATGTATGGGACTGGCCAGCAGTAATCCCATCTTTAGATGTCGAAGAGGATGATGTTGCAAGGGTTGAAGTAGCGGGTGAGTATGTCACATTATCCCCATTCAACATCTTATCAGATGGTGAGGTAACCTTCCGAGTAGTGTCATCGCCATCTTCCTCACTGCTATCTGTTGCATTAGAGGTAAAAGGGGTATCTTCATCGACACAGTCATTATCTGATAAATCATCATCAGTTGACTCGGCACCTGATAAGTCACTGTCATTTGTGTCAATCATGTCCAAAACATCAACGGCTGTCAACAGCTTTTCCTTTCGTTGAGATGCCATGTCTGAAATAATAAAAGTGCTTTTTTTTAAATTCTGTCTTACATATATAACTTACTTACTTACTTAGTCGTTCCCCTTCTACCGTGAAGTGTAGAGGTTTGGAAGAGAGAGCGCTAGGCTATTCTATCGGCTGTCTTCCTCCTGGCCTGGTTCCATTATAGTCCTCGGTCCTTCAAAGATTGTCTAATGTTGTCCTCCCAGCGGACTCTGGGGGGTCTGGATCCCTGGCTCTTTGTTTCCCATGCTTGTCATGGTAGCCGATCTTCTCCCATTCTGCAGACATGGTCAAACCATCTTAGTTGGGACTGTTCTACTTGGGTCTGCAGGGGGTGGGATTTTACGCCTTGACGTATCGTCTGGTTGCGGACCATGTCTCTTCTTATTAATTCAACCACCTTCCTCAGATACCTCATTTCTGAGGTTTGGATCTGGCTTTTACATATATAACTTCACACACAAATATTATGTTAGGTTTGTACTATATAAGTTGCCCCATGTAATTCTTGGGAATCTCTGAAGATATAAAGACAGGATATGGCTATTGCTCCCACAGACATGCCGTACAAGGTGACTCATATGAAGCTGCCAACCTTATCAAATAAACAACTTGCTACAGAAACTATTGCTGCAACAGTATATACATGCTTTGTGCAGGCTTCCTGGTAGGGGATCAGCTGTAGTGGTGGCTCCATGCTCCATAAATAGTGACAAGGAAAATGATGATAGTGATGATATTATATAAACTGTAGGGGCCTATAGGCCAATAAAAAGTCAAAATTAAATGGGTTAACCAAATAAATGATCAAAATAAAGCCAACCAACTACCATATTGTGCCTTACATGCTAGAATTACTATTTCTACAGATGGCAGAAGCCAACACTCCTGTATGATTAGCATTTCTCACGGAACTAAGGAAAGTTTGTTTTACATGACAGTGTTATACGTAGGCCTAAAGCCCATTGGACCACATGTGGGTCATCACATTTTAGATTTATAATGCGACTTTTCATTTACATCAGTGCATTCAATTTACGTTTCACTACATTTCTAAACATAAAATAAAGTTAACTATGTGGAATAAAACGTAGGAACTTACCGTGAAATGGCTTTACTCGCTAGAGAAACAGAGCTGATTCACGCTGCGAATTTCAAACAATGGAGGTCGCCATTTGTGAAAGGGAATTCATTGAGTAAATTTTGAGCAGTTATCAAGAGTTATGGTTACTATGGCCCAAGAGAGGGTCTATGGGCGTTACGAATTTTAAAAAAGACAGAATATAAAAAAGTGTCTATGTATTGCAAGAAAATAAATAGTGGGTCATATATGGGCCGCTGGGCCTTAAGGGGGTACAGTAATTCTTGTCTGAAAAAAAAAATTGGTATATCGCACTGCGGTGTAGTTATTATAATCCATTAGGCAGATATTTCCACCTTTCCTTCCTTTATAGGACAAAAGACTGGACAGATAAAGAGTAAAGATGTTTTTATGTTTGCTTCATATGTTATTCATTTATAGTGTGTAAACAAATTTTATGAAATTTTTCTAATTTCGTCTAAAATGTATGTTGGAAATTATTATTTCAATATTCATTCCAAGCATGTATCGGTATGGTGCGTGTAGTGCGGTATGATGCGTGTAGTTTGAGCATAATGTGGGCAGTGAATAATAAATATAAGGTAAGGGTGGTCCCACTGCAGATGCTGCCGTAGTGGACTGAAGTGTAAGCGAGTTCACTATACTGGGTCCAGCATCGAGAAGTGAGGTGACAAGTTCCCTTTCTCGCTGCCTTTTCTTTCCCTAACTCACGAGCAAAGTCAGGTATCCATTTACAGCTGAGTAGACTGGAGGGTGTCGTTACCGTGAATCGAACCCAGCACCTATGCCGAGAGAGACCAGTGCTCTAACCATTCTTTTAATCGGACGTTCAATAAATATATAAATAAATAATATTGGATATAATTGTGCCTCTAAATAATTTTAGACATGACAACCGTTACTAGTTTTACAGGAAATAATTTATTTATAATGATAACGTACAGTATTATATATTAAAATGTGAAGAAATAAAAGTGCTATGACATGCACTTTGTGGAACTGGTCAGTGATTTTAAACATGCATGCAATATTTACAGTCCTGAGTGCAAGAAACTGTAAAAAAAATTAAAAAAAACAAGTTGTTCTTTCAATATATATAATTCAGTATAGAAAACTGTTTAAGGAGTTTACCACTTTTATTTTAAAGTAAGTTTATTTTTACATAATGTATGAACGTTTTCGTTGCTTCTCATCACGAATAGAGTTCTTCTTTCAATTTGAAATGTGTTCGTAATTACTTTAAATTGTAAATTCAACTTTCTTTTAGAGTTCAGTAATAGCTATAGTTCTCAAGTCACTCAATTATAGTTTGTTTCTTTGAACTTTCTAATAAAACAAAGCCACGGATAAACAGCTCTCTGTGAGATTTTGCCATACGTGAGTGGTATCACCTATTGCTTTCCTACTCTGCATGTTAATTAGGTTATACTTGAAAACAATGGTAAACTTCTTTGCTAGGACTGGTTGCATCACTAACTGCCCATTGTCATGAACGCTTCACGATAAAGGTCATAAATACTTCACACCTGTCAGGACGTTGAGATAAGATTCTCGAGACTCAAAGGCACCTGGAAGAGAGATAAAGCCGTTTAATTTATTCGGGCATGGAAGAAACACGATCTTTTTATTGCCACTATACATTTTCTGAAAGGTGAATAGTGGATTGTACTGAGAATATATGCTACATTAAGGTGACGAATAGCCTATTAGGAAATAAGTCTGTCACTTTAACAATGCTTATTGGAGAAAGGGACTACTTTTGTCATTTTTGGACCAACCCTCCACGCACGTGATGCATGTGGGAGGGAACATAATGACCTGTTAAATTCTCGGAAGTACTCAACTAAGACTTGTGCCTGGTAGTACAGCCACGATTGTCACTTTGAAAAATTCTAAGATGTGAAGTATTCTATCTTTTAGTGTACATTTTATGTATATCTTTTCTGTGAACATGTACATATAATATATCAAACTGTAAAGGAAATTGATACGGGTCGGGGCGTCGGGGGTGCTTCAGCTTACTTTTAGATATTAAACACTTGTTACTTGTGGCTTGGCCTTCTTGTAGATATATGAACACTGCCAGCGTCGATAGGAGTATGGCCCTGTTCAGTCCCCGCCCGCACACCGTACACTTGTAAATTTGAATGATAGTCCAAAGGCCAGGCTAGACGATTCACAATATATTTTATTAGACATTTGATAGCTCCACTCAAACATCAAAGAGAGTATGTTCATGCATAGAAGTCATCACTAATGACGGTCTATATCGTCGTAGTACAGTCTCGTACTAAGAAACATGTCGAAGACATTTTCACAAATTTTATTCAATATAAAGTCACTCACGTAGAGATCAGCATCCTCTTCCAATCTTCCATAAAATAACTAGCATTACCGCACGGAGTTGTGTGCGTAATCTAGTGATGGTAAAACATAATGAAGATAGAGGAAAACTCATATAACTCTCAGGAGGCCAAATACACGATGATCCAACACCTTGAAAGCCACACAGTCGAATGCCTTGCAGGACACGCTTTGGCTGGCCGACTTAGAAAGTTCACGTCTGCCAAGGTGGCCAGCAGACGTAATGACGTCACTTCCTGAAACGAAGACAACGGTCTCCAAACACATCAACAAGGAAGTGAACAGCGACATCCAATGTTATAATATTTACACATAACTTTTACTCCCCCCTCCCGTGAAACAATGAAAACGTAGTTTTCATTATTTACGTGGCGTGAGTTTAAAACATCACTGGAGTGAAAAGATGGTAACATCAAACTTCACAGTTGGTATAAGTCATACAGCAACTAGGTTTGTGCTTCATAGTAGGCAAATAAACACCCAAGGTGTGGAAGTAAGTAATCGAACTACCAACACCATTGCCTATATAGAATATAAATCATTTGACACTAGTGTGAGGTCACTATAGTAAAATCAATCAACATGTAAAAAGGAAATTAATTTATCAGTCCAGGCATTCACACACCGCACACTGTCCAGAACGCCTAATGTCAAGTCAGATAACATTAGTAACCTAGTCTCATAATGCAAGGCATCAAAATTAAATAATAGAGACAATAGATGATATGAGGCAGACCAACGAATAAATAATGGGTGACTGCGGCAGTTTATCAAATTAATAGTCATGTGTGTATTTCAGTAGTATATGTCATGAATGCAACATATAACTGTAAGCAATAAAGATACTTTTCTCATGTGTTGTGAAAATAAATCACAGTATGGCGTAGTAGCTCATTAATGTAGCAAAGTGTAATGTGAGTGTGACACATCAAACAAAACTCAACACTTTTTAAAATATTTCATGCTAATCAATAGTTAATATCAATAATCGAAGTCTATCTCCTTGATCCAAAGTTCTTTTGAATGAAGAACTGTTAATATGAAGTTCACCGATGTATGTAGTAATACATTGTTGCAAATGTCCATGATTGTTCACCATGTGATAAGTTATTATGATGAATTCCAATGTTAATCATAATAAGGATTTTCAATCGAGTCAAATTCGAGAATCAATTTCTTTGTTGTTTCCACTTGCTGTTTTCAAGACAGTCGTTTTGTAGTTGTTTCCCTTTATCTGGATTTGTAAGTCAATTTATTGGGAAAATTATCATCTAGTCCGACCAATATATCTGGAAAGAATCTCAGTTGTAAACTTTTCTGAATTTTACGATTTTCAGTATGCATGTGGAATGTACCTTGAACCACCATACTAGAAGTAGCACGCTGAGTTGAATGAGATATATGAGTCCATTTTGAACCTTCAGAAAATCAGCATCATTATGTTGCTGTGTGAACCGCTAATCGTTTCAGCAATGTTTCTGTAACTGAAGATGTAATTCTGTAGCCCAATTCGAAGCATCACCATCGTATTCACTGTCAGAGAATCTTTCGATTATATTCATTGTGTTGACAATGTAACAATTCATATGACTAGGTCGTTGTATATGGATTCTTTTCTTGATACGGTCATCACGAAGTATGTCTGTAAATTACATGTGAACTTGTGAAACATCTGTCTATGTAGTATTCAAAGGCGCCATCGGATGTTTCATGCAGCGTGACAAAACGTCGGTGACAACATTTTGGCTACCCTTGATTGCCCTGATCTCGTAGTCGTAAGGCTGTAAGCCAAAGATGCTCGAGCGGCTCTTTCGTTCTTGAAGCGAGCTGTCTTGAGGTAAAACAAGGCACGTTGATCCGATTCCAGGGTAAATTGAGCCGCTAGGAGATACCTCTGCAATTTGGAGAAGCAGATAACAACGACTTGAAGTTCCCTCTCACTGATAGGATAGCGTTGTTCCGTGAAAGTCAGTTTTCTGCTTACATAGAGCGTTGGGTGCATGCAGCCTTCAAATTCCTGCATCAATGTCCCCCCGATCGCTGAATTTGACGCATCGACTCTGAGGGTGAAATGTATAATAGCGTCAGGTAATCTCAAAATAGGCATTTTTGAAAATGAACATTTAAGAGAATTTAGAGCCACATCATAAACATGAGTCCAGATGACTCTGTTTGGCGAATTTTTTTTCACTATCGAAGACAAAACCGAAGTCATATCTGCAAAATAAGGTAGAAATTTTCGATAGAAATTGACTAGGCCAAGGACACTGCGAACTTCGAGGAATTTCAAAGTTTAAGATCTTAGAAATAGTAGAGTCCTGAGGTTTTAGAAAACCACCTCCTACTTTATGGCCTCGAAAGGAAATTTCAGTGAATGCCACTCTCGTTTTGGAGGGTCTAGCAGTAAGGTAATGTAAGCGCAAAGTATGTAACAAAGATTGAATACCTACAATATGTTCATCCCAAGAGCGATGAAGGAAACAAATATCATCTATATAGGTGATTAAATCTTCTCGGTCTGAAAATAGTCTTCGCATCATGCGAACGAAGGTAGCAGGAGCGTTCACTAGACCAAAAGACATAAAGTTGAATTGGAATAGACCAAGAGGTGTGGCGAAAGCAGTGTAAGGCTTAGCTCTTTTCGATAATGGAACTTGCCAATAGCCTTTTGATAGGTCAAATTTCGCGAAAAACGTAGCAGAAGTCAACTTATCTAGAAGAGACTCTAACAAAGGTAATGGTTTGGCGTCCTGAATGGTAAGGGAATTTAACCGCCTAAAATCTATGCAAATACGGATAGATTTAACTTTTTTCCTAATCAACACCATAGGAAAACTGTAAGGTGACTGTGATGAGGTAATGATGTTTAATTTCATCATTTGTTCTATTTCATCCTGAACCTGAGATTGTAAGTGAATAGGTACAGGATAAGGTTTCAACTTGATAGGTTGAAAATCAGTAAGAACGATATCATGTTCAATTATATCTGTATGTCCAGGGACATCTGTAAGTACATCAGAGAAAGATACCAGTAAGTGAGAAATTTGTTCCCTCTGATGAGAAGATAGAGTTGGTGAAATGGAAACATCTTTCCAACTCTCAGTAGCCAACAGATGAACACATGGTAACACTAAAAGTGATTCACCACCATCAGACAAGTCAGACCCTTCTTCCTGAATAACAGCAAACGAAGAATGACGATTGACAGATTCGTCAATAGCTTCAAAGACCGGTTTAAGATGTGGGGGACGTGTATGAAACTGTTGCAACATATTAATATGAACAGTTTTTTCCTTTCCATTAATGGATACAATATAGTCCACATCTGACAGTTTATCAACAATCTTATAAGGTCCTCTCCAAGACACAAGTAAGTTGTTGTCTTTATTTGGCAATAGTACATATGCTTCATCACCCGGCCATAATTGGCGTAATTTTCTGTTTTGGTTGGCAAACAACTTAGGCTTTAATTTTGCCTTTTCCGATAAATTTACTGCTATTTGGCATGCGTCGATTATCTTTTTTCTTAAACTGACAACATATTGATATGAGGTTTGAACCTCTTCATTCATATCAGCTCCAATCAATAGTTGTTTCAAGATCGTCATGCATCCTCTAGGTTTTGCCCCAAACACTAATTCAATGGGAGCAAACCCAGTATTCTCGTTTTTAATCTCTCTGTAAGCAAATAAAATCGCCGGCAAAACTCTGTCCCAATCCTGTGAATATTTATTGGTAACCTTATGTAACATTTGCTTTAAAGTTCTATTTAGGACTTCAATTTTACCATTTGATTGAGCATGGTAGATTTAGCTAAGTGATCTTTCAATTCCGAACATTTTCATGACCTCTTTCATTGCATCTGAAACTAATTGTGTTCCCCGGTCACATAGAATGTTTTCGGGAAAACCCAATCTACTGAAAATTAAAAAATAACGCATCTGCAACATCTACAGTTATAATGGTTTTCAGAGGTATTGTCTCTGGACAACGTGTGCCCATATCAATGCATGTCAACACGTATTGATGTCCTCTAGCTGATGTAACTTTTAATGGACCAATAATGTCAATGGCCATCTTTGCGAATGGACGCAAAGAAATATCAGCTGCTTGAATTGGAGCATCATGTTTAGGCCTCTTAGTTGCCATACATTGGCACACTGTACATGTGCGACAAAAAGATTTAACATCTTTTGTTACCCCAGGCCAAAAGAAATGTGACAAAACTCTTTGTTTTGTCCTTGCAACACCTAAATGACCAGCGCACTCAATGTCGTGGGTATGTCGTAAAACAAATGGTCGAAAACAAGCTGGTACCATAATCTGTTTTTTTTAATGAGTTAGAGTCTTGACAATTTCTAACTAAAATAACATTTTTCAAAGTATACCATTGTTTTGCACTATTATCAAACATCACCTCATCCAATCTAGCAACCTGAAAAAAATATCTTAAGGAAATATCCTACTTTTGTCTTTGTACTAAATTTTCCTTATCAATAAGTTCCATCTGGAAATTATCATCACTCTCCTCTTTGTCATTATTCATTACCTGAATATGATGCCTCCTTCTTGTATCCTTCACACTTACGGGTAGTCATCAGGTTCTACTTCTGTTAAGTGAGTACGCACCAACTTATGTTGATGTTAGTTTTTATAAATGTCATCTGTCACGCACGTATATGCACAATTTGGTGTATGTGAATTCGTTCGCGCTTGTATCCAAACAAGCCAGATGACGTCGTATCGTAAATGAAGCAAGCCGCATCTCATATCCAGACATGGAGTCTGTTGATTTGTTATTGTGTACCCATCATTTGGGGCAGGTATATTTCGGGGACATGACTTCTGAATAGAAGCCATTGTCGGCTTACTCCCTACGTAAGTCAGAGCCCGTCATTGTTGTAATTGAATATAATTGTTATGATTACCAGTGACTGTATCCGGCTTTGGCATCTAGCTAGTCCCTTCTCGTCAAGGGGTTATAATGGATCAACATTGATACGGCATTGACAGTATTCTAATATTTTCAAGTATTGTAGTGCTCCGCCAGTTCGGCTAATTGATATTGAATTATTTGGAAAGCCGTCGGACTCGACACGGCGACATATAGAGGTGAACCAAGTATCGTGCTCTACCTCTTGTTTTCATGTTCATACATAGCGTATGCAGGAATCAGTTATGTTTAAAGGTACCAGGCTAGATATGTACCAGGACAATGTTATAGGACAGGATCGAGATATGCGTCCTGAGATTCATTGTACGGTTGACCTTAGAGGTTGTAACGCTTTGCGCAAGGTCAAACCATTAGATCATTGAATGAACTTTGATACTGCAAGTAATGTATCTCTACATATAAACCATGTACTATTGAACTGTGAAACCATTGATGCAAGTACTGTTTTTCTTGTCTTTACTCGTCAACGTATTTTCGTCCAAATAAAAATGTTATTACAAGTAGACATGAGGAGTTCGTCCATGTCAGTATTGGCACTAGTTTATGTGCCCGATTATCGTTGCAGTCCAAGATTCACGTTCCAGTAAAGAGACATTCGCGTTTTATTATCAAAATCTAAGTAGGATCGCCCATTGTTGGACCGTTGACATTTCGACACCAGCGACATCCTCTGGTCAGCGGGTCCATCCAAGAAAACCGATTCTACAGCTTGGTGGGCCACTGTGGTCTATCGCAGATAGAAAGGAACGATCTCTGACTAAACGTTTGAAATTGTCTTCAAGTTTAAGTCAACATCCAGGACGTCGGAATACAACTGCAGACTTCAAGTGAGAAAACTGCCGTCTCTATCAAACTCAGCGACGTTGTTTCGAAATTTAACGGACACTCATGGTCAAGATGGACTCAACTGCTTCAATAATTTGCGGACTATGCCACGTGCTACGTAAGCTTCCTCGGTGATACAGCGCCGGAGTGCAAGACTCTACAATCCTGGAAATTGTGTTTTAACACAAAATGATGAGTATTACTCTGTTCGTTGTCACCGTCGTATGTTAGCTGAGCCGCTTTTTAATATGTCCATCATAATATTTTTTGTGATGCACGTTTTATGTTCTATGTTTGTAGCGGGAGGTTGGGAAAGGAGAGTCACAGAGGAAACATCCCAGCTTCACAACAGGGCCTTTGTGACTGGTCTTTAGGATTTATACTTGCAGACTTCCCTCAGTGGAATGTTCCTATACCTGTGTGTAGAAGGATTCTAGGTCCACTGTGTCTGGTAGTCTGTGACACCTGGCTGTTTAGCTGTGACGTCCAGTTTTACTGTTGTTATTGTAGTAATTTTTATCTGTACTTTAGTTTCATGATGTATCCTGTTTGTACCATCCGTCCTTCCTCACCTTGCTATTGTTTAGTTTTTACACCTTTGTGTTTTTACACTGTCTTGTCAATTGTCTTGTTACTTTACCATTCGTAGTTATCATCGCAATTCTTTGCGACATCCGATTTTAGTTTCACATTTTTATTTTATTTTGATTTCTACGAACGTTGTTATCTGTCATTGATTATCTTGTCTTGTCATTGTTGTTGCCATTGTCTATTGCTTTTGTCTGTTCTTAACATTTCATTGCATAAATTATTTTCATTGATTAATAATATCTTATGTACTTAAGTGATAATTAGGTACCGTTCTTAGACAAGAACGTATTTCACACACTTGAAGTAAAATTAATTGATAATTATTTGAGTAAATCAAAATGTCGTCGCTTGAATATTTCATGAAGCAGGCAAAATCCGTTGGGATGGCTCCTGACGAGGCGAAAGCATTCGCACTTTCAGAATATAAAAAGGCTCAAGAGATAGAAGCTGAACAGAGAAAATTAGAACTTCTGAAACAAGAAAATTTGAGATTAGAAGCAGAAGAAAATGATAAGAAGAGGAAATTTGAGTCTGAAGAAAATGAGAAACGATTTCAGCGTGAGGCAGAACAGAAAAGATTGGAGGCTGAAGAAAACAAGAATAAAATCAGACTTGAAATGGAAGAAAAAGAAAGACTTCTTAGAATTGAACTGAAAAGTAAACAAAAAGAAACGGAAGAGAGGAGATTGTTAGCTGAAGAAAATACAAGAAAATATCAACTTCAGATTCAACATGAAAAAGAGATGAAGGAATTAGAATTTAATCAATTTCGATTATCTCAGGAGGTTAGTACTCAAAAGTCTCAGGAGGGCCAAAATTCGTCTAAACCGGGGAATATTAAAAATTTTCATTTAATATTATCAAAATTTAATCCTCCATCGGACGATGTGATTCATTATCTACATAGGTTCGAGGCAACATGCGAAGCCTATCATGTCGAAAAATCTCAATACTGTGTAAAATTATCAGAACTACTTACAGGTGAAGCTATGTCAGTATATCATATGGCAACTACTGCTGATAAAAATAACTATGAGGCTCTCAGAGCTGCTTTACTTGTTAAATATCAAATGACAGAGAATGAATATCGTTTAAAATTCAAATCTATGCTGCCACAAATTGGAAAGCATTTTAACGATTTTATTGATCAAATAGCACTTACATTGGATAGATGGATCCAATTACACTGACAAACAACATTTTTCTTTCTTATATAAGAATAAGTGTTCTTGGGTCAGTTTCTTGCGCTGATTTCAAATTTGAAATCCGTTTCTCTCTATCACGTCAGGTTTTTAAGATATTTGTGAATACATATATTTTTGGGAAACCGTTATTTGCTCCGGTTCATTGTTACTATATAACTTATTAAAAATTAATAAAATGCAAAATAATTCCACTTTTTATACTGCTAAAAGATGCATGACATATGTTACGCTAATTTTCCAATAGTTACTGTATTTTGAAATAATTCTGAGCGAAATATGGCTTCTAGAAGTTGTATAAATTCGGCTGATCTGTTCTGTTACGTGTGCGGATATTTTACCGATCGTGTTCACCAGAAAAACTTTACACCATTACTAAAGAAAGCATATGAACTTTATTTCGAATCGAAAGTTGATGATGCAAATAAATCTTGGAAGCCAAATGCAGTTTTTGTCGACTTTGTGCAAATACATTGGCAGGTTGGTTACGAAAATCGCCGAAGTATAAGTCGATGCCTTTTGGAGTGCCAGTAATATGGCATGAACAAGACAAATCACGCTACGGTACTGATTGTTACTTCTGCTTGACAAATATCCATGGTTTCACTTTTAAAACTAGAAAGTCTGTGGTTTATCCAAATATTGAATCGGTTTCGAAACCAGTGCCTCGTGATCCAATCACGTGTCCGATCCCAGTTCCACCAGAACAATATCCATTGGACGTGAATGAACCATCAGATAGTGATAGTTTACCTGCTTTAGAAACTAATTCTGACTCGGATTATATACCGGTGAATGATGGTGTTCACTTAATTAACCTTTCAGATCTAATACGTGATCTCGCTCTTACCAAAGGACAAGCGGAATTACTCGGTTTGCGACTCAAAGAATGGAATCTTTTAGCGCCCAATACTTCGATATCTAAATTTCGTCATAGACACAAAGAACTTATTCAATACTTTGAGATGGATGACGACATTTGCTATTGCAAAAATGTAAACGGTCTAATGGTGCACCTCGGTCACGAGCACATAGTCAATGAATGGCGACTTTTCATCGACTCTTCCAAGACTAGTCTAAAAGCCGTGTTATTGCATAACGGAAATTTATTTTCATCAATTCCAGTCGCCTACTCTGTTCATATGAAAGAAACTTATGACAATATGGCTATACTTTTGGCAAAAATAAAGTATAATGACTACCAATGGCGGATTTGTGGAGACCTAAAGGTCGTTGCAATTCTCACGGGCATGCAGACTGGGTACACTAAATTTTGTTGCTTCCTATGTGAATGGGACAGCCGCAACAGACAGGAACATTATGCAAGAAAGGTGTGGCCTATCAGGGATCGTATGCAGCTCGGGCATAAAAATGTAATACGCGAGCCATTAGTTAACAAAGACACCTTCATTTTACCAACGTTACATATAAAGTTGGGGCTTATAAAGAATTTCGTAAAAGCGTTAGATAAAATGAGCAAAGCTTTCACTTATCTTCGAGAAAGGTTTCCGCAAGTTAGCGATGCAAAGATAAAGGAAGGTATCTTTGTAGGACCTCAGATTAGGAAAGTTATTGCAGACAAACAATTCGAGAACTTGTTACATGGTAGTGAACTTTGCGCATGGATGGCATTCAAATCGATCGTCGATAACTTTCTGGGAAATCACAAATCTGTCGACTATGTGCATATTGTTAAGCAGTGCATAGATGCATACAGAATTATGGGCTGTAACATGTCCCTCAAAATCCATTTGCTCGATTCGCATCTTGACTTTTTCCCTGACAACCTTGGTGAAGTCAGCGATGAACATGGAGAACGATTCCATCAAGATATCGCCGTAATGGAGTCACGTTATCAAGGACGGTGGAGTGTGACCATGCTTGCCGATTATTGTTGGATGTTTCATCGCGATGTACCACATGCCATTCACCGACGAAAGTCGACTGCAAAGAAATTCAAGCCTACATAACTGTTATACTTCTTGTACGAATGATGTTATAATACTGTATAAGTTGTTAAAAAACTTCAATTGCGTATTTCTCGAGATCCCGACCTGATAGAGAAAAACGGTTTGCAGATTTAAAAACAGCGCATTAAAATTGACCAGAAAAACATAGAAATGTTAGAGAAAGAAAAAAAAAATTTTTTTTTGTTAGCCAGTGTTATCCAAGACGGATAAAACTTTTGACGCATTGAGAGATTTTTTATTACGCGATAAAGTTTTGTCCTCAGTTAACCCGGCTTTTCTTGCTTTTTTGCACGAACGTAAGCATTCAAATATAAAAGAAATGCAGCAAACCTGTGTACAATACTGTACCGCACACCCAAACTTGAATTTTGGGAATACTCAGGTTAAAGATGAATTTCCTGTTGCTTTTGCGGTGCAACAAGATTATCGTAGACGCCATCGCTCTTTAAGTAATGACAGAAACTACAAAAAGGGAAATAACGAGAATTTCAATTCCTGCAATTTTTATAAGGGGAAACAATTTCAGCATTCTTCTCCATATAACAATTCTTGGGGTCAGTCTCACAGACCAAAAGATTGTGATAACAATAATTGTGGAAATTATCAAGGAGTTACTTATAAACAAAATTGGCGATCTAAATCTCAGAATCCTAACAATAGACAAGGTTCTCGTAATAGATTTTATGGTCAAAGCCATAACAGTGATAACAATAATTATCGTTCAAATCAATACGGTAACACAAGCAGAAATGATAATAATGGCAATTTTAGAAATGATAGTCACAATCGATTGCGACGTAGAGATAGATCTTCTAGCAGGGGGCCACGCCATCAAACTAATGTAGCTATCATTGACACACAAGGTAACAAAGAGAATAACACGAATAATGACACGCATAATGCAATGTCTTGCTCTATTGATTATGAACAGGTAAAGTGCTGTCAAGAATGTAAAACCCTGTTCCAGCCCAAGGCGATCACGACACTCCGTTGCGGACATGTGTTACCCAGTCTACCAGCTGTGTGTACGGCCACTTCAGCTCACAATGGAGAAGGAAGACTTGAGTTCAATCGTGGTTTTATAAATTCTATTCCATGCTCTCTTTTATTTGAATCAGGCTGTAGCACAATCGGTGTACGGACTTTGCTGGTCGACCCTTCATGTGCAACTGGAGAGACCCTCCAATGTGTCACTTTTGGTGGGACAATGGAAACATTTCCCACTGCCATAATTGATTTAAAAACACCTTTCTTTTCAGGAAAGATCCACGCATGTCTTCTTCAAAACCCAATTAGTGATGTCATATTGGGTTGAATACACGGTATAAAAGAGTGTACCCCTCAGCAAATTGCTAAATGGGAAAAGCAGCATGTACAGGATGCCTATGCATTTACGTCTATACCTAGATTTGTTTCACATGCACATACTATTAACCTGTTGGGTAATGCTAATGTATCGGAATCTAGTAGTGAAAATGATTCCATTGTTCATTACGCCACTGTTGCTAATGCATTACAACCTTTACGATATGCATCCATTCTTAAGAAGGATATTAAGGTTTCAACGCAACCTGTGAAGACTAGTAAGTCATTCCGGGGGACATATACCTTCCCTCGACTTGATCAGCAGGCAACTGATCGTAAGAAAAAGGTTACGTTTGAGAAAAAAGGAAAGGATGTTCCTAATAAAAATAAGAGTTGTAACTCAGATGGGAAAATTAATACCATTAAGGTTGTCAGTAAGGTTTTAACTTTGCCCAGCAAGCAGGTGTCTACGACATGCCGTACACCTGCACCTTTGTCTGGCGTAAGTAGTCATACTCAAGTACAAAAGTATGGTACATTTAAGAACAATAATTCTACATGTAGAAATAATAAATATTATAATTTACCTCAAAGGACTAAGGTTAACCATAAACCTTATTTACATTCTGGTGACTATGGTACCCCATATATTGGTAAGGGTGCATATTCTCGCACCATCCTTGTGCAAAATCTACCACAACGAACTACATGGCAGGCACTTGGTGATTTCTTTAATTACACGGCAGACGTTAGGTTCGTGCGTCTGTTACCTCATACCAATAACAGGTATGGTGACGCCGTGATAACATTTAGGACCAATAGAGATGCTCGCATAGTTATCGAGCGGGACAATGGTGTGTATTTTCACCACCATTCTCTACGATTACAATTGGTTCCCGATTCTGCGTCACGCAGATAGTAACCTACTGATATTGGATTTTGATATCACATTCTTTGATGACTCAGCCTATGCAGTCATCATCTCTTTTCTTTACTAATCATTGTTTCTTTTCTTTTCTAGAGATCATTTCTTTCTCGACTCCACGTGGGTTATTCCAATATAATTTCATGCCATTCGGTTTAGTAAATGCACCGGCTACATTCGTACGCATGATGCGTCGCGTACTGTCTCATCGTCCCGATGTCATTACATACATTGATGACATTTGTCTCTTTAATGACACATGGGATGAACACATTACTGGATTGAAAACATTACTGTCCACTTTACGGTCATGTAACTTAACGGCTAAGCCATCTAAAGCTTTCGTGGGTTTTAACGAAATTTCATTTTTAGGTTACCGCGTTGGTCACGGTCGGTTATATACTGAGGACAGTAATGTCTCTAAGATCCTCAACATTTCTACTCCCAAAACTAAGAAACAAGTGAGATCATTATTGGGTCTTGTTCAGTTCTACGCTAAGTTCATACCTCATCTGTCCACTATTACTGCACCTTTCTCTTCGTTATTAAAAAAGGGCGCAGCTAACGTGATTCGGTGGTCGGAGGAACATCAAATCGCGTTGGACACCATTAAGGCATTTTTTTCTAAATCTCCTATGTTACGATTGCCTAACGCAAACCTTCCTTTTATATTGCGCAGTGACGCCTCTGCTTACGGAATCGGAAGTGTGTTACTACAGGAGTATGCAGGCACCTTGAAACCAATACTGTTCGTCTCAAGGAAACTTACGTCGGCTGAACAAAAGTACTCCGTTCTCGATAAGGAACTTTTGTCTCTTGTGTGGTCTATAACAAAACTCCAGCGTTATCTTCTGGGATCACACTTCTTTGTAGAGACTGATCAGAAGGCACTTACTGCTTTAAACACCAAAGATGTCAAGTCAGCAAAGTCCACAAGATATATAATTTCTTTGCAACCCTACTGTTTCACCATCCGGGCAATACCTGGATCACAGAATGTTTTCGCGGACATTTGATCCCGCTGCCCGAGTGAATCATGCGACTTGTTACGCCCTACAGATGTGGATGCCTCTACACATACTACATCACATTTGTAAACATGACTTTCTTTGAACTATACTAAGTACATCGGTGACATTTTTGTATATTTATACAAGTGAATAAAGTTGTAACATTCCATTGATTTGCTTGAAGCGAAAAAACAGTGAATTATAACAGTGATGATCACATAACTTCGTAAAGTTTTGACATTATATACTGAAAGATACATTAAGTATTTAGATAAACATTAGTATATTGTGAACGATTTAACTATTTTGTGGAATCTATGGTATTTCAACGTACTCAGACTTTTAAAGGATCTTCGTGTTTATGAACTAGTTTTGAAGTTAACTTAGAATCTTCGGGAACTTAATGAACTTTTAGCAGTTTAATAAACTGAAATATTATTCAGTACATTTTGACTAATGAACATATTTAATTAGTTTAATTAGTTTAATATAATTAACTATAAATATTTTAATCCTAATGATTACATCGGGTAACTATCACTCATTTTTGATAGTGATAAGTCATTGGTAGTTATTTAATGATACTACTCATCTTTAGACAAGGTTAAGTGTGTTGATAACTTCAAGTGTTGTATTCATATTCTTTGATTTTGTCACTTCTCATTTTTTTTATTTTTATTTTTTTAATGCATTTTCATCTTTTCATTCAAATTCATGTATTAACATGTCTTTTTATTTGTTGTTGCATTTGGGTTCAATTAATCATCCTTTATGCTTTTGATTTTATTTCATTTCTTCCACATTGGTCCAAAGTTGGGCAATAGTGATGATATGCTTTTATGCATATCTGTTGTTGAGTTGGGTTGAATTTGATTTTGTTCATTCACTCTCCTCTTATTGATTAATATACCTCTCATGCATTATTAGTATTATTAGTATAAAATACATATTTGTTAGCTTGATTCACCTCTCCGCGGTAATTAAAGGAAAAAATTTAATAGAATTAAATTTTTTGTGGACGGTGGGAAGGAAGCTGATGCCTCCTTTTTGTATCCTTAACACTCACGGGTAGTCATCAGGTTCTACTTCTGTTAAGTGAGTACGCACCAACTTATGTTGATGTTAGTTTTTATAAATGTCATCTGTCACGCACGTATATGCAGAATTTGGTGTATGTGAATTCGTGCGCGCTTGTATCCAAACAAGCCAGATGACGTCGTATCGTAAATGAAGCAAGCCGCATCTCATATCCAGACATGGAGTCTGTTGATTTGTTATTGTGTACCCATCATTTGGGGCAGGTATATTTCGGGGACATGACTTCTGAATAGAAGCCATTGTCGGCTTACTCCCTACGTAAGTCAGAGCCCGTCATTGTTGTAATTGAATATAATTGTTATGATTTCCAGTGACTGTATCCGGCGTTGGCATCTAGCTAGTCCCTTCTCGTCAAGGGGTTATAATGGATCAACATTGATACGGCACTGACAGTATTCTAATATTTTCAAGTATTGTAGTGCTCCGCCAGTTCGGCTAATTGATATTGAATTATTTGGAAAGCCGTCGGACTCGACACGGCGACATATAGAGGTGAACCAAGTATCGTGCTCTACCTCTTGTTTTCATGTTCATACATAGCGTATGCAGGAATCAGTTATGTTTAAAGGTACCAGGCTAGATATGTACCAGGACAATGTTATAGGACAGGATCGAGATATGCGTCCTGAGATTCATTGTACGGTTGACCTTAGAGGTTGTAACGCTTTGCGCAAGGTCAAACCATTAGATCATTGAATGAACTTTGATACTGCAAGTAATGTATCTCTACATATAAACCATGTACTATTGAACTGTGAAACCATTGATGCAAGTACTGTTTTTCTTGTCTTTACTCGTCAACGTATTTTTGTCCAAATAAAAATGTTATTGCAAGTAGACATGAGGAGTTCGTCCATGTCAGTATTGGCACTAGTTTATGTGCCCGATTATCGTTGCAGTCCAAGATTCACGTTCCAGTAAAGAGACATTCGCGTTTTATTATCAAAATCTAAGTAGGATCGCCCATTGTTGGACCGTTGACATTTCGACACCAGCGACATCCTCTGGTCAGCGGGTCCATCCAAGAAAACCGACGCTACAGAATATCATCAGCATTTTCCTCATTATCATGATTTTCATTATCATTATTATACTCTTCATCATCTATTTCTTCTTCAGTGTCATGTTCATCATCCAAGTTCTCATCTAACACATTATTAATTTGTATGTGTTTATTCAGTTCAGTATGAGCCTGAGCTCTGGTAGTTACAGCATTTGAACAAATGAAATGTTGTTGTTCCCATTTTTCAATATCATTTTTTGTACATTCATGAATGCCAGGAATGTTTTCTAAAATAATTCCAGCAATTGGACTATTCAAGAGGCACACAAGTGTTCTTCCTGTAAAATATGGAGTATCCAAAAATACTTCCGCTGTTGGATAGTACTCCACTGTACGTCCAAATATAATATATTTCACCTCTTTTCCTGTATAATCTGATTGATCCACCAAAGCTCTGCGTACATCAACAATTGTGGCCCCTGTGTCTCTCAACAGTGACACTAGCTGATTGTTCACAAAACCTTTATTAAGCACCAGTGAACCTGTACTTTCAAATGAAGACATTACTGGCAAAGGATGTCCTCATAATAATCTTTGTACTTCTTGTGGCTGAAATAGAAAATTGCAGTTAGTACAGTTATTACTGTTGGACAGATGAACACTACATGAATTTGCATGTGCTACACCATTATTATTCTGACCCTGATTATTGTTATTATTATGGACAACAGCATTTGCGCGTTTAGGGTTCCTCGACTGCCTGATATTATTGTTCTGATAAGAGCCTCTGTTGTTGCTATAATTATCAATACTTCTATGGAATGATCTTTGTTCTCTGCTTGATTTAGGATTATATCCTCCTCTATTTTGAAATTCATTAGATCTGAATGATGACTGTGGATTGTAATATCCTTCATCATATGAGTTATAATTTCTTTGGGGTTGTTGGAATTTTTGTTAAAGTTATATCTACTTCTGTTATTACCAAAATTATATGTCTGATTTACTCTATAGTTTTTGTCAATACCATTAGATCTGTGCATAGTTGTATTATAATTAGCAGATCTGGCAGATGCAGCTGGCAAGGAATCCTTAATGTTATTTCTGCTAAGGATTCTATTTGGATGTGCGACTTGATATTGTCGACCAAGGGTTTCCAGCTTAGTTAAATTCTCTGGTTTCCTCTGCTGCAAAAATGACAAATATTCTCCACTCATAGAAGACAATACCTTGTCTCTCAAAATCAAATCAGTCATTCAAAAGTTTTTTTTCTATTTTGGATAAGTCAATCCATCTAGAAAAGTAAAGTTTACACGCTGTGGTGAAGTGGGATGTTATAAATATTTATGGTGGACTTAGTGTACTGACTGAGATCAGCTGTGAAGGTATCTATATCTAATAAGAGTAGTGTATTATAGATAACCTTACTTGCTGCCACATATGTATACCTCAGTCAGAATTATTCTGGAATAGTGTGATGACTACGTTATATGTCTAGGGTATGTGTATGATGAAGTGTAAGTCATAACAACAACAGACAGATAAACAATTTAATTTATTCCACCACACTTGACAACACTGTGACACTCACATACATAAAACACTCTACGAGGATATCTTAAAGGAGTCACTGATAACTTTTCAAATAACAATATGTATTCAGTGCTGTCATGAATGTATATGTGTCCTGATTCAAATACAAAGGGAACCAGGAATCACAATCAATTTTAATTACAAGTTATATGTACAGAATTTATCAATATGAATCTTGTAGTGACATATATTATTAATAGTATCCTATGTGTGTCAGTTGTGTAGTAGTAATCTGAGGTAATACTGGTTTTTGTTTTGTTCAAGCTCTGTTGGTATTTGTCATCATGACTTCAATAGTTTGTCTTTGTTGGAACTAGTATTGGAGATGTTCTCAGTTCCTGGCATTAAAACAATTAAATTCCCCTCTTAATTTTATTTGACAGTGTCATTTTAAGATGGGGGTACATAATGTTGAGCTCCATGGCCACACTCTCTTATCTTTCGTGATGACTGCAGTAAAAGACTCCTCTGCTCGATTACTTTAATGAGTTCTGGAGTCACCCCACTGGTTGCTATATGGACCAAGGAGTATGCTGTCCACCTCTGGCTTCAGCAAAGCTCTGACCAGGTGCTGCTCAATAACTTTAAGACCACGGTCCCTGAAACAAGAAGGTCGTACCTCCTACTTCAGAACTATTTATACTCTATGTCTACACTGAGCACAATACATCACAAACATTGAGTTCAGAGCGTTAGGCCAACTGTCAGCTTCATCTGAAATACTTTATACCAGTATTTCCCTCCCTAATGGTTACCACGCCTCTGCAATTCCAGTATTATTTCTGTCTAATCAATAATCTAGGTGTCAGTGTACTGTTTGGCCATTCCATGCAGTTTTACTTTCCTCCGACACCTTCTGTTCAGGCTGGAGTACCATAGGCTTTACATCATGTTCGCTACTGAACTACACATATATACAGACATAAATTATCAATTTACATTCAATTTTCATTAAAAGATATTGAATATTTCAAGCTTACCACAATTCATAGAAATAATAAACAGTTTCGTTGACTGGCAATGAATATAGCACAACTCCGATCTGCCGATGTCCCAGGCTTTATTTTATAAAAAAATATACACTGGTGCTCAACGCACTGCTTCTTAGTAGGTTTATTACAGATGTGGCAATGAACAGACGCTCTGAATTGAGTATATTCGCAGCTCTACCCAATCAAACCATGTCTACACATCTTTTCAAAAAAGTACTCCTTTTTTCACGTTTCCCCTGACAACACAAGATAGTATTTATAGCCCGACCAATCGTGTTTAGTCTTATATTTGTTGCGCTCCAATCAAATAGGAGTTAACATGGTAGGCTATTTCCGTAACGTAATGTTTTTTCAAACACGTTATAAAAAAATTTTATGAGCAGAAATGATTTCATGCTGTCAGGCACCCCCACTATTTTATTTTGGCCATAACGTGGTAATTCCTAGACTATTTGCGTAACGTTTTACATATTCTTTGTCAGCAAGCCCTAAGGAACCCAAATATACAAATTTAAAAGAGCTAAGTGGCTGCGTTCAAAATATGTATTTTCTACCACCTCCTGTTCACTTCCATCCCCATGTGGTGTCTGGGTACTGTCATGTTTTCAAACGTAAACCCATCTAATGTCATCTTTCCTAATAAGCGTTTTCCAGGTTTTTTTAAAACCTAACTCTGGGAAGGTTAGTGTTTTTATCACTGTCCGTCTGAAAAAAAGTTAGTGCATGTGGCCTTACACGCGTGACGGCAGCAATTGTGTATCGCGCGACGCGTGTTTAGTATTGCATGCTTCCTGCCTTCATTCGCCCCTCTCTCTCTCCTGCTTTATCTGTCTTTTTAGTTACGCCGTGTATGGGATGAATGAAATATTAAATCTAGGTCATTGATCAGCTTGCGTATCTCAAGGTTTTTCAAAGAAATACAGTACACGTTTCATTGAAGAAAGCGTGCAGCGACACAGTAGGCTTTTACTATCAACGTGAAAGCGTTACAATTTGCCGACGAAGTAGAAAACAAGGGGGATTTCGAGTACAGTCATGTGACAGCACTATTCTTTTACCATTGCTCTTTTCTTTATTAAATGTATTTGTTAGGCTTTATATTTACCTGATAATTTATATATGTGGATTAGAATAATTCACGACATCTCCCCTCTTAAAACAGACATTATATGTCAGTCCTTTATTCTATATACACATAGAGAAATTTATTATTATTTCTGGGGTTTATTGTGATTCTCGTCACACGGATGGCGGCTTAAAAAATCAGCTCCCAAATTTGTTTTTCCAGATATATACTCAATGCTAAAATTATATGGAGCCAAAAGTAAGGACCATCGGAGTAACCTAGAGTTCTCATGCCTAGCCTGTGCTAGAAACGATAAAGGTTTGTGATCCGTTTGCAACTTAAATGCCTTCCCATACAGATAAATATTGAATTTCTTTATTGCCCATATTACTGCAAGACATTCTTTTTCGCTAGTTGAGTAGTTGATTTCAGCTTTATTCAACTTTCTGCTAGCATATGCCACTGGGCTTAATTCCCCATCCAATGCATCTGATTTCTGTAGTAGAGTTGCTCCTAGCCCAATATTACTGGCATCCGTCCTTACAATGAATTCTTGACTTAAGTCAGGTAATTTCAAAATGGGTTTACTTGTGAGCTTTTCCTTCAATTCTTGGTAAGCCATTTCACATTGTGGTGTCCATGTAATGCGATCTGGATGTTCTTTACGTGTCAAATCAGTTAACGGTGCACATATGGAATTAAAGTTTTTGATATACTTCTGGTAGAAACCACATAATGAGACAAAGGATCTCACGTCCTTCTTGGTTTGTGGTCTCGGGGCTTTCTTTAGTTTCTCAAAATTTTGGGTCAGGGGTCATGTTTCCCTGATAAACTGTGTGTCCCAAAAATTCCAATTCTTTACATCCAACGCAACATTTGGTTGGTCGGGCTGTTAAATTTGCTTCCCTAAGTCGATTAAACAGCATATTCAGAGAGTCAATGTGTTCCTCAAATGTTTCTGTTGCTATAAGGATATGATCCATAAAATTTGTTATACATGGATTATTCAGAGGGTCCAATAATTTTCTCATCATTCTAGAGAAGACACTAGGCGCATTCTTCAATCCAAATGGCAATCTATTAAACTCATAGTGTCCTTCTGAGGTACTAAAAGCTAGGTATGGTCTAACCTCAGGCTTTACTGGAATCTGATAGTATCCTTTACTCAGATCCACTTTTGAGAAATATTTAGCTTTATTTAGTCTGGCAAACAGCTGATTTGTATCCGGCAATGGATCCACCTGTCCTTCTGTAATAGCATTCAGTCTCCTGTAATCTATACAGAGTCTATGTTCTCCAGAGGGCTTCCTTAAGAGTACAACACCGGAACTATACGAAGATTCACTGTGCGAAATAATTCCTTCCTTCAGCAGATAGTCTATCTCTTCCTTCAAAGCTTTCTCCTTAGCAAACGGAATCGAATATGGTTTCATACAGACAGGTGTGGGGTCTATCAGTTTCATATCATATTCCAATAGGTTTGTATGCCCTGGTCGGTCTGTTAACACCTCTGCATGATTATTTAGAACCTGTTGCACTCTCTCTTTCTGAGTTTTCGTTAAATGTGTACTGATTTTCACCTGTGCTGCTGTCTCACAGGGGTGTAATGGATATTCAAATGATGAAAGTGGTTCCTTTTTCATCTCCATGGCGATGGACAAGGTCAACAAGTGTGTCTCTTCCTGATGTTCTCTTTCCAAATATTTCTTCAGGAGATTCACATGATAGATTTTTTCTTTCCCCTTCTTATCTATCTTGTAATTTGTTCTAGACACCTTCTCTAAAACTGTATATGGACCTTGCCATCCAATCTGTAACTTATTCTGACTCCCGGGCAAAAGAAGCAGTACCTTCTCTCCCACAGCCAAATTTCTGTCTTTTGCCTTCCTGTTATAATAGGCAGCATGTTTCTTCCTGGCTTGTTTCAAATTTTCATTGGCAAGTTTCCAGCCAGTTTTTAAACGAGTGGTCAGCTCATTCACATATTGGTATGAAGATGTAATGTTTTCCTCTGCCTTTTCATCAGTCCACGTTCTTAACAAAGCTACATATGGACCTTCAATTTTGTGGACCTATTTGTCCATGCACCGGTATGGTCTCTTCCACTCGAAGCTCTATAGTGATGATTTTTCTTCCCAGAATTATCATGCATAAAACGACCGCTACCAATTTTTCTTTTGGGGCTTTCTTGTGAGCCACCTTTTGAATGATGGTACCTATCTTCTCATGGTCCCCATCTGGTTTCACATGTAGGCTCCTTATTAAGTCTGCCCTATATCTTTTAGGAAGTACCAGTGTTACGTGCAGTCTTTGATATCTTACAATATTATACATAGGTAATTTTTTAGTGCTTAAGGGAAAGTCATTATTGAGTTACTTCCCTTGAAAGTTGTGTCGGCTCTTTCGATCAAACTCCGCGGATAAATCCATTTTACTGCGATTTATTCGTTGTTTGGGTAATAATAGATTGTTCTTGCTTCAGAATATCTATGGCCTGAATTTATGTGTATTGTTTGTCTGAGTAGGACGAGTCTGTCTTATATCTGTATATCTTTACATATCTAAGTCAAACTATATGTTCTGTTGTCTCTAGAGAGGTCGAAGGCTATTCGGCGGATGTGTCGCTAGAGTGTGGTGTGATTTGGCTTCGTCCTGATAGGGACTGTGTGTTTTCCATGTCGGCCTGTCGCCGGGGAAAAAGTGATCTCAGTATTTGTGGGGAAGGTGATAGTCGTCTAAACCTATCGTGTATGCTTTACCCCAGTGTTTAGTCGTATTGCCAAGGAATGGCAGTTTCATATTTCCTATACCAAGGTAATCAAAGATACTCTTATGAACTCTCGATCGAAGCCACCATTTTCGATAGTTACGATTTGAATGTCTAAGAGAATATATTTGACTCGATGAAAACGACTTCGATTCCTAGCAGCACTATATCCTGTAGATTGCAGTCAATTGTTCATGATCAAATCTACAGAGCAATGAAATGTTTTATGAATGACTAACTTTAGGACAGATTCATTATCTGTATCCAAACGTGAGTGACAGCTCACGAGTGAAGCCATCTTGGAACCAAAACATGTAGTGACTTTCAAGAAGAGAAAAGGGATGCCCGTATTATCGCTTGTTTAGTCCAGAGATCACTGCTACACATGAGAACCCGTTATTAGCGGTTCAATATTATTATATGGAAAAATATGTGCTGAACATTATGTTGAAGAATCGTCGCTAGACGAGATTAGGTTTAGAAGCCATCTGAAATATTGTTTATAAGCTGACGTGCTCAGTCAGTGAAGTCAGATGATATATGGATGGGCGATACTGAGTGCTTGGCTACTGACAGTCCATTATACACTTATTCTACATGAGTGCCCATGTAACATTGCAAGACCATTTATCCACTGTACTATGATGTATTATGGCAACCTGTGATTTGTCACTATCTGTGCTGTCGAGTGTGTACGTCCAATTAAACTTTAGAAAAAGTACACAGTCGTTGGTGTCGATGACTTCCAGCCATACATGAGTGTGAGAAAAGAACATTTTTTGTCAACACCACGAACCTTTATCATCATTCGCACATTATACACTCAATCCATGTCTACACACCACTGCGTAGGTCAAGTTGACATTCCATACCCTACAGTGGAGCAAACAACACCATAGAGATCTTATCAACTGATGATGATGATGATGATGTCTGCTTCCATCCACTTATATCTATCTTTTGGTGGATATCATTAACGGGAATAAAAATCCAACGTTATCAACCTTATCAACTGGTGGACCAGCTTTCTGGATTTGACCTCGCAGAAGTTCAGAAGTCAACAGATTACCGATACCAGACCGTTTCCTGTGGCTAATACGACACACTTGCAGTATTGGTTTGCTCTTTGTCAACACTTCGTCACGTGACCTGTCAGGTGAATGCAGTATGTAGGTCAGCGTTGTTGACATTTTTTACCTTAGACATTATAGTTTTTCACAGAACAGTTGGATCAATTCTTGTCAATGTTAACAGGAAGACAGTATGAGTGAACTAAGAAGTCCTATTTTCATCGATGGATCTTCTTGTTTTCCATATATGAACTTTAATATTTAAGGCCAGAATGTTTAATTGAATAAAGTGGCAGTTTGTTTGTTTTCATAAAAATAACTTTGCCATTACTGTAAGACTGAGCCTATTTTGCAACACATACTATCATACACATAATTTATATATATTTATGTTTACATGTTATTTGTTTGTATAGTATGTTAGTTTCTATGTCAGCGGGTTGTGTTTAAGGTTGGGCGGCGTCCTCACAACAGAATATCCCACGTCATAGAGGGTCCGTTGTGGGCGTTTTCTATAGGTGCAATTTTCTTGATTGAAAATTTGCTGCGACAACTGTTGCTTTTGTGTTAGCTGTGAAGTCTGTAATTATTGTTATTTTTGTAATATTTCTTTGTTCTTTAGTTTTGTTTTGATTTGTTTGTAATTTGTTGGTCTAACCTTTTCTATCTTTCAGTTCTATTCTTAATTTATATTCATATATTGTGACGTCATTTGTGTTGTTATTCTTTGCAGATTCAGTGATTATTTTCATTGATTTCCCTCTTTGATTTATTTTGATTTCTGCAAACGTTCTTGTATTGTCAGTCCTATTTGTACTTTATGTATTCTGTTGGTTGACATATGTTTTATATAGGTATATTTCATAAGACACAATTGCCTGTGCACTGCACTTGGATTATGGTATAAACCAGTACCTGATTATTATTACTATTATACAAGACCTTATTAAAGGCTTGTGACCCACAGATATTGGGATAGTATACTGATTAATCAAGTCATTGAGAACTTGTGGTATTATTATTGATTCAGGTTATTAGTATTATTGTTAGACATCATGGCTACATTAGAATACTTCATTACACAAGGGAAAGCCCTTGATAAGACTGGTCAACAATTAGAACAATGGGCAGTTGCTCAATATGACAAAGCATTAGCTGCAGAAGAGAAAAGATTAGCTGCAGAAGAAAGAAAAGCTATGGCGGAAGAGAAAAGATTAGAAAGAGAAGCTGAGGCTGCTGCTGAACAAAAGAAATTGCAGATGCAGGTGGAGGAAAGGAGATTTGAAGCTGAACAAAAAAAATTAGAAAGAGAAGCTGCAGCTGAACAAAAAAAATTAGAAAGAGAAGCTGCTGCGGAACAAAAAAGATTAGACAGTGAAGCTGAACAAAAAAAAAATTAGAAAGAGAAGCTGCTGCGGAACAAAAAAGATTAGACAGTGAAGCTGAACAAAAAAGATTAGACAGGGAAGCTGAACAAAAAAGATTAGACAGGGAGGCTGAACAAAAAAGATTAGATGCTGAAGAGAAAAAAGCAATAAGAGAACATGAATTTGAGTTAGAGAAATTGAGATTGACAAGTATGAGTAATGTTAATCAGGCATCTAGTGGTAATGGTAAACCTTCTACTTACAAGGTTAAGGTTCCACCGTTCAATCAGTCCAGTGACGATATTACATTCTGGCTGGATAGATTTGAACGTTCTTGTCGTACACATAATGTGGATAAATCACAATACGCTAATCAATTATCAGAAAACTTGAAAGGTGAATCTTTGACTAGATTATGCCTTGTAGGAGAAGCAGATAAGGATAATTATGATGTCATTAGGGCGGCTTTGATAAAAAATATCAGCTAAGTGAGGAAGGCTATCGCCTTTTATTTAAAACGATGGTGCCTGAGACGGGTGTAGAATTCTCAGAATTCACTGCAAAGGCACGTCTCACAGTTGATCGTTGGATTGAGCTTTCCAAAACAGAAAAAACGTATGAAGGACTTATGGATTTGTTGCTCAGAGATAAGATTATGTCATGTGTGAACAAACCTTTCCTTGAATTTATACATGAGCGTAAACCTAAATCTCTAAAAGAAATGGAAGAATATTGTTCCCAATATGTCACTGCACACCCCGACGTGACTTTTGGCAACACTAAGATTAAGGAGAGTATGCCAGTTGCTTCAGCAACACCATACAATCCCAATTATTCACACAGATTTCAGGGACCTCAAAACAGATTTGATAAAAAAGGTAACCATAATAGTTATCAAAACCAAGGTAACCAATCATTTCAGGGTTCTTCTTCAAAGAACTGGAGACGAGCTGATAGCTCTCGACACAGGGGTGGTCATAATTATAGGAATTTCCGTAGAGGAAGTAATTATAGAAACTATCAGGGTTATCCGTCTTGGAGTCAACAAGATCATAATTACAGAGATACTCATTATAATGAATATGATAATGGTAACCAAGGGAACTATGACTCAAACCCAAATAGGGGTTACAATAGAGGTAACAATAACTACAGAGGTGATAATAACCGAGGTAGATCTCAATACAAAAGACATAAACCACATTTTCAGGCAAACTCTGCACAACAAGAGTCCAATCAAGCCTATAAACAGAGTAAAGATAATAATGATGCTAGTAATATGGCATGTGCTGCTTTTGATTTTGGGAGAGCATCTCAGTGCCCCCAATGCAAAACGCTATTTGAGCCAACCACAGTGTCTACTTTAAGCTGTGGCCATCCTCTTCCTGCTCTTCCGGCATCAGTCGCGCATGATGGAAGAGGTTCTCTTGTCTTACATAAGGGTTTAGTGAATAACAATCCAGTCTCTGTGCTATTTGATTCTGGATGCACCACAATTGGTGTTAGGCAGTCACTCGTAGATCCTTCCCGTGCCACTGGACAAGTAGTCAAATGTGTAACATTTGGCGGCACATTAGAGAAATACTCTACTGCTATCATTAGGATTGCTACTCCTTTCTTTACAGGAGATGTACACGCATGTCTTCTTCCGAATCCGATCGCTGACCTCATCATCGGTCGCATTCATGGAGTCAAAGAATGCACTCCGCAACAAATTTCCACGTGGGAAAGGCAAAACATGCAGATTGCTAACGCTGTAGTCACTAGAGCTCAGGCTCTTAATATGCCTCAAACTTCATCTATTGAAGATAATGAAGTGCATAACCAAGATAATCCCTTGGTAATTTCTCGTGACTCGTTTATAAAACAGCAAGAAGATGATCCCTCTCTGAAGAAATTCTTCATTCTTGCAACTAAAGGTGATCCGAATAAAGACACAAGTCGTAAATCGTGGATTACAAAGAAGAATGGCGTACTTGTACGTATGGTTCAAGACTCCATTACGTCAAGTCATTCTCAAATCCTGGTTCCCAAGAATTTGAGAGTTAAAATTTTGCAGCACGCTCACGACTCTCAGTGTGCTGGACACATGGGTTTTTCCCGTACTAAGTCAAGAGTCCTTGCGGTTTTCTTTTGGCCATTGGTAAACAAGGACATACGGATTTATTGTCGATCTTGTAAAGTATGTCAGGAAGTTAAATCCAAAGGTCCACGGCATGCTGCACCCATTCAGGCGGCGGACATTCCTATTCGGCCGTTCCAAAAAATGGCCATAGACATAATTGGTCCATTTAAGATCAAGTCTGCCAGAGGACATCAGTTTATCTTGACGTGTGTTGATATGTGCACACGTTGGCCAGAGGCTATTCCTCTGAAGAGCATTACTACTGCTGATATTGCAGATGCTCTTTGGCTTATATTTTCTCGTCTGGGGTTCCCCGGAGAGATATTGTCAGACCATGGCACCCAACTAATATCAGATACCATGTCTCAAGTAATGTCTACTCTGCAGATAGATAGATCTTTAAGTAGTATCTACCATCCAATGTCTAATGGTATGGTCGAACGCCTTAATAGAACACTTAAAAACTTACTGGGGAAGATAACTGAGGATCATCCTCAAGACTGGGACAGAGTTTTACCTGCGGCCCTCTTCGCTTACAGAGAGGTACCCAATTAACATACGGGATTTTCTCCCTTTGAACTCGTCTTTGGCGCGCGTCCGCGTGGCCCTATGTCGTTGCTTCACGATCTCATAACATCTGACAATATTGACGATGACACAAAGTCATCCTACGAATATGTCATCGCGTTGAGACAAAAGATTATCGAAGCATGCAAATTAGCAACTTCTTCTTCTGAATTTGCGAAACAGAAGGCAAGGCAATTTGCCAATAAGAAGAGATGCTTACGACAACTTTGTCCTGGTGACAAAGCATTTGTATTACTACCTTGTAGGGAAAACAGATTACTTATTTCTTGGAAAGGTCCGTACGATATAATATCGAAAATTTCCGATGTCGACTATATTGTCGATATTGATGGGAAGCATAAAACCTTCCACATCAATATGCTTACTGAATTCCATGAACGTCCGGATTATTTGCAACCCATTTTCCAAGCAACGGACAATTCTCCAGTACCACATGGTCATTACTCATCACTGTCCGTGATACAGGATGAGGAAACAAGTTTTTCAGATGTAAATCTTCCTCTTCCAATGATCCCACTTCATTCCAGTGAATCATGGAAGAACGTTACTGTCTCTCCTGATTTGTCTCTAGGAGAACAGCGACAAGTTTCAACTATGTTGCAAACATTTCAGGATGTACTCACTGACATCCCTGGACAAACGAATGTCATTCAACATGACATTGTTCTAACTGACCATACTCCTATTAGGATTAGACCTTATCCTATACCTATGCATTTTCAAGCACAGGTCGAGAAAGAGTTGGATGAGATGATAGATTTGAAAATAATCGAACCATCCACCTCTGCATATTCTTCGCCGATGGTTATTGTGCGTAAAAAAGACAATAACATACGTCTTTGCGTTGACTATCGAAAATTGAATCAAGTAACGAAGTTCGATGCCGAACCTATGCCTTTACTGGAAGAGCTACTTACTCGACTCTCTAAATCTCATTTTTTCACTAAACTTGATTTGTCTAAAGGATATTGGCAAGTTCCTTTATCTGAACGCGCCAAACCTCTCACGGCTTTTTCAACACCTAGAGGTTTGTTCCAATGGAATTTTATGCCTTTCGGTCTTATGAACGCACCAGCTACATTCGTACGCATGATGCGCCGAATCCTATCTTATCGGTCAGATGTCATTGCATATCTAGACGACATCTGTCTTTTCAGCGATACTTGGGAAGATCACTATTCAGGGTTAGATGAATTGCTGTCTACTTTGCGTGAGCACAACCTGACAGCGAAACCCTCTAAAGCCTATATTGGTTTTAGCGAAATTTCTTTCCTAGGCCACCGAGTTGGTCATGGTTTCCTAAAGACAGAGGACCATAATACTAGTAAGATACTTAACATCTCAATCCCTAAGACTAAAAAACAGGTGAGAAGTCTGTTAGGTCTTATTCAATTTTATGGCAGATTCATTCAGAATCTATCCTCTATCATGGCACCTCTCTCAACACTTCTAAAGAAAGGTTCGCCTAATGTGGTCCACTGGTCTCAGGAATGCCAATGCTCTCTGGATAAGATTAAAACACTGTTTTCAACACCACCTATTTTAGTGCTACCCACTAAAGATAAGACATTCGTTCTTCGTAGTGACGCTTCATCCACTGGGATTGGAGCGGCACTAATGCAAGAGTACTCTGGAACTCTGCATCCTGTAATGTATATTTCCAGAAAACTTAATGCAGCAGAAAGGAATTATTCGGTTTTAGACCGTGAGCTATTAGCTATGGTTTGGTCGATCCTCAAACTACAGAGATTCCTTCTAGGCGCACATTTCATAGTAGAAACCGACCAAAAAGCTCTTACTGCTATACAGAGTAAGAATTTGAAGAGCTCGAGGTCTACTCGATATGCAATTGCTCTTCAACCTTTTCATTTCTCTGTGCGAGCTATTCGTGGATCAGATAATGTGATGGCAGACATTCTGTCAAGATGCCCACATGATTCCACATAACTATTAGGGCTTAGACTTCTTGATATGTCTAGTTCTATAGTAGTTCCTTTTCTATATCATGACAGATACACATTTGTAATTTAATAATATAATGATTGTATCACTACATAGCGGTTCATTGATGTTTATTCACCGCTGTGCTTTGATGATTTTTTTCTTCATAAATCATAAATTTAAGATATCTAATGCGAAATGATGATATGAATTTTTTAGGCATTGTGTAATTGCCAGAATTGTATTATACTTTGATGACACCTTCCTGGAAAAATATACTTGTAGAGAAATAATTTCTCTCAGTTTATGAGACACATTCTCACCAGTCGCTCCATAAGTCGACTTAGCCTCATATTAGGCGTTATAGGTATTCCTGATATTTTCATCTGCGCATTATTCATGCGTTGTGAGCCTATTGTACGTTGCTCCTAGATGTATTTCAAAAAGAAAAAAAAAATGTTCCATTTTTTTTTCCCCGGGAGGTGTGGTAAGACTGTTACGTGCAGTCTTTGATATCTTACAATATTATACATAGGTAATTTTTTAGTGCTTAAGGGAAAGTCATTATTGAGTTACTTCCCTTGAAAGTTGTGTCGGCTCTTTCGATCAAACTCCGCGGATAAATCCATTTTACTGCGATTTATTCGTTGTTTGGGTAATAATAGATTGTTCTTGCTTCAGAATATCTATGGCCTGAATTTATGTGTATTGTTTGTCTGAGTAGGACGAGTCTGTCTTATATCTGTATATCTTTACATATCTAAGTCGAACTATATGTTCTGTTGTCTCTAGAGAGGTCGAAGGCTATTCGGCGGATGTGTCGCTAGAGTGTGGTGTGATTTGGCTTCGTCCTGATAGGGACTGTGTGTTTTCCATGTCGGCCTGTCGCCGGGGAAAAAGTGATCTCAGTATTTGTGGGGAAGGTGATAGTCGTCTAAACCTATCGTGTATGCTTTACCCCAGTGTTTAGTCGTATTGCCAAGGAATGGCAGTTTCATATTTCCTATACCAAGGTAATCAAAGATACTCTTATGAACTCTCGATCGAAGCCACCATTTTCGATAGTTACGATTTGAATGTCTAAGAGAATATATTTGACTCGATGAAAACGACTTCGATTCCAAGCAGCACTATATCCTGTAGATTGCAGTCAATTGTTCATGATCAAATCTACAGAGCAATGAAATGTTTTATGAATGACTAACTTTAGGACAGATTCATTATCTGTATCCAAACGTGAGTGACAGCTCACGAGTGAAGCCATCTTGGAACCAAAACATGTAGTGACTTTCAAGAAGAGAAAAGGGATGCCCGTATTATCGCTTGTTTAGTCCAGAGATCACTGCTACACATGAGAACCCGTTATTAGCGGTTCAATATTATTATATGGAAAAATATGTGCTGAACATTATGTTGAAGAATCGTCGCTAGACGAGATTAGGTTTAGAAGCCATCTGAAATATTGTTTATAAGCTGACGTGCTCAGTCAGTGAAGTCAGATGATATATGGATGGGCGATACTGAGTGCTTGGCTACTGACAGTCCATTATACACTTATTCTACATGAGTGCCCATGTAACATTGCAAGACCATTTATCCACTGTACTATGATGTATTATGGCAACCTGTGATTTGTCACTATCTGTGCTGTCGAGTGTGTACGTCCAATTAAACTTTAGAAAAAGTACACAGTCGTTGGTGTCGATGACTTCCAGCCATACATGAGTGTGAGAAAAGAACATTTTTTGTCAACACCACGAACCTTTATCATCATTCGCACATTATACACTCAATCCATGTCTACACACCACTGCGTAGGTCAAGTTGACATTCCATACCCTACAGTGGAGCAAACAACACCATAGAGATCTTATCAACTGATGATGATGATGATGTCTGCTTCCATCCACTTATATCTATCTTTTGGTGGATATCATTAACGGGAATAAAAATCCAACGTTATCAACCTTATCAACCAGCTGTCCCTGACCTTTGGATCTAGCTCCAGTCTTCCTATACATCAACTTGTTTTTCATGTAAAAATCTCCCTTGCCTGGAGTTGTATGACAAGTTGACAATTTCCTGAAACAAGGCTTGAGTGTTTTATCCCCAGCCTGTGCCTTCCTCATCTCTTCTGGAGTGGTATCTAACATAACATCCTCCTCCTGTCTTGAGGTCAACCTGACCTGAAGGGTGGCCATATACACAGGTTTCCTTCTACAACGGTCAGTGTCGTGATTGTCCATCTGACAATTTTTACACCACCTTTTTCCTTGGTTGAAAGATTTTCTTTCATCATATTTCCTTTCATCGAATTGTGGGAATTTATTTTTATTTTCATACCGTGGCCTATCAAACTATTGCTTACCTTTGTTTTGATCCCTAGGATCAAATTTATTAAAGTTCTGTGGCGCCCTAAAGTTATCCACCTGTTTCTTTTTATTACCTGTTACCTCTGCTTGCGCTGCTTGATACCTTTCAGCAACATTTAGCAACTCACCCAGCCTCTCTGCACCTTGTTCCATGAGAAACTTTCTCAGGTCTGGAGCCATGGACTCTCTTAGTTGCTCTATAAGGACCATTTCCTTAAGATCTTGGGTTTTCCCCAGAGAAGTCCATTTCTCCAAGTATGTCTCGATTCGTGCAGAGAACTGGTGATAGGTTTCACCTGACAGTAGTTTAGCATTCCTAAATTTTTTCCTGTAAAACTCTGCATTCTTTTCATACCTTAACAAAAGAGCCTGCTTTAGCATGTCATAATTTTCCTGATCACCTCTGCTCATTTTTGCAAAAACTTCATAAGCTGCCCCACGAAGTCCCTGAGATAACTTTAAGCTCCACCTTTCTCTCTCTAACCCATACGTGGTAGCTAATAGCTCATACCTATTTAGGTAGCTCTCAATATCATCGTCTTTCTCAACAAAATGATCTAAATGAAAATTCATAGCTGAGGTTGAGGCTCCCTGGCTAGCAGTGGCATCAGAGGCAAAGGGACTGGCACCATTTTCAGGAGCATGGCCCTGAAACTCAAACTCCCTTAGTCGTAACTCATGTTCCCTTTGTAATCTCTTCTCCTCCTTTTCTGCTTCCCTCTCTGCAGTCAATCTTCTTTCTTCTGCTTCCCTTTCTGCAGCTAATTTCTTCTCTTCTCTTTCTGCAGCTAATTTCTTCTCTTCTCTTTCTGCAGCCTGTCTTCTTTCCTCGGCTTCCAATGCTTTAGCCTCTTTGTCAGCCTCAATCTGCAACCTCTTAGCCTCAGCCTCAATCTGCAACCTCTTAATTTCCTTTTCAGCCTCTAATTTTCTTTCAGTCTCTTTTTCTAATCTTCTTTCTTCCCGTTCAATATATTTGTCACATTCCGCCGTGACATAAGAAATCATAATTTGCCCGTCCATTCCTAACTCTTTCGCAGTCTGTACAGCAGCAGATCGAAATTTTGCCAGGTCGGCCATTGTCTAACAGATAAATGTCTAAAATATGTAACTAAACAATTTTATCTATGACTAACTAACTTAGGACAACACAGGCACTGTGAGCTCAACCTTATTTATTTTCACCCAAGGATACCTTTTAATTCTTATTATTCCCCGAAGTGAATTACCCCCAATATTTGTAATAGGGAAAGATTCAAAATCCCGAGAGCGAGACCCCAATATATGTGGTGAAGTGGGATGTTATAAATATTTATGGGGGACTTAGTGTACTGACTGAGATCAGCTGTGAAGGTATCTATATTTAATAAGAGTAGTGTATTATAGATAACCTTACTTGCTGCCACATATGTATACCTCAGTCAGAATTATTCTGGAATAGTGTGATGACTACGTTATATGTCTAGGGTATGTGTATGATGAAGTGTAAGTCATAACAACAACAGACAGATAAACAATTTAATTTATTCCACCACACTTGACAACACTGTGACACTCACATACATAAAACACTCTACGAGGATATCTTAAAGGAGTCACTGATAACTTTTCAAATAACAATATGTATTCAGTGCTGTCATGAATGTATATGTGTCCTGATTCAAATACAAAGGGAACCAGGAATCACAATCAATTTTAATTACAAGTTATATGTACAGAATTTATCAATATGAATCTTGTAGTGACATATATTATTAATAGTATCCTATGTGTGTCAGTTGTGTAGTAGTAATCTGAGGTAATACTGGTTTTGTTTTGTTCAAGCTCTGTTGGTATTTGTCATCATGACTTCAATAGTTTGTCTTTGTTGGAACTAGTATTGGAGATGTTCTCAGTTCCTGGCATTAAAACAATTAAATTCCCCTCTTAATTTTATTTGACAGTGTCATTTTAAGATGGGGGTACATAATGTTGAGCTCCATGGCCACACTCTCTTATCTTTCGTGATGACTGCAGTAAAAGACTCCTCTGCTCGATTACTTTAATGAGTTCTGGAGTCACCCCACTGGTTGCTATATGGACCAAGGAGTATGCTGTCCACCTCTGGCTTCAGCAAAGCTCTGACCAGGTGCTGCTCAATAACTTTAAGACCACGGTCCCTGAAACAAGAAGGTTGTACCTCCTACTTCAGAACTATTTATACTCTATGTCTACACTGAGAACAATACATCACAAACATTGAGTTCAGAGCGTTAGGCCAACTGTCAGCTTCATCTGAAATACTTTATACCAGTATTTCCCTCCCTAATGGTTACCACGCCTCTGCAATTCCAGTATTATTTCTGTCTAATCAATAATCTAGGTGTCAGTGTACTGTTTGGCCATTCCATGCAGTTTTACTTTCCTCCGACACCTTCTGTTCAGGCTGGAGTACCATAGGCTTTACATCATGTTCGCTACTGAACTACACATATATACAGACATAAATTATCAATTTACATTCAATTTTCATTAAAAGATATTGAATATTTCAAGCTTACCACAATTCATAGAAATAATAAACAGTTTCGTTGACTGGCAATGAATATAGCACAACTCCGATCTGCCGATGTCCCAGGCTTTATTTTATAAAAAATATACACTGGTGCTCAACGCACTGCTTCTTAGTAGGTTTATTACAAGATGTGGCAATGAACAGACGCTCTGAATTGAGTATATTCGCAGCTCTACCCAATCAAACCATGTCTACACATCTTTTCAAAAAAGTACTCCTTTTTCACGTTTCCCCTGACAACACAAGATAGTATTTATAGCCCGACCAATCGTGTTTAGTCTTATATTTGTTGCGCTCCAATCAAATAGGAGTTAACATGGTAGGCTATTTCCGTAACGTAATGTTTTTTCAAACACGTTATAAAAAAATTTTATGAGCAGAAATGATTTCATGCTGTCAGGCACCCCCACTATTTTATTTTGGCCATAACTTGGTAATTCCTAGACTATTTGCGTAACGTTTTACATATTCTTTGTCAGCAAGCCCTAAGGAACCCAAATATACAAATTTAAAAGAGCTAAGTGGCTGCGTTCAAAATATGTATTTTCTACCACCTCCTGTTCACTTCCATCCCCATGTGGTGTCTGGGTACTGTCATGTTTTCAAACGTAAACCCATCTAATGTCATCTTTCCTAATAAGCGTTTTCCAGGTTTTTTAAAACCTAACTCTGGGAAGGTTAGTGTTTTTATCACTGTCCGTCTGAAAAAAAGTTAGTGCATGTGGCCTTACACGCGTGACGGCAGCAATTGTGTATCGCGCGACGCGTGTTTAGTATTGCATGCTTCCTGCCTTCATTCGCCCCTCTCTCTCTCCTGCTTTATCTGTCTTTTTAGTTACGCCGTGTATGGGATGAATGAAATATTAAATCTAGGTCATTGATCAGCTTGCGTATCTCAAGGTTTTTCAAAGAAATACAGTACACGTTTCATTGAAGAAAGCGTGCAGCGACACAGTAGACTTTTACTATCAACGTGAAAGCGTTACAATTTGCCGACGAAGTAGAAAACAAGGGGGATTTCGAGTACAGTCATTGTGACAGTACTGTTCTTTTCCATTGCTCTTTTCTTTATTAAATGTATTTGTTAGGCTTTATATTTACCTGATAATTTATATATGTGGATTAGAATAATTCACGACACACGCTGAAATGAATTCAGTAAAATCTTTACCCGAATCTGGCAATAGTGATTTAAATTTTAACCAGTAGCCATCTTCATCCAATTGATAATTTATAAGAAGCAAGATTTTTATAGCCTCATAGTCCTTTCTAGCCTGATCTTCCATGGTACAGACTGCAGTGAAAGCTTCACCCACTAATAGGTTCATGAGCCTACTAGACCAGTTAGTTTTGTCAATATTAAATTCTTGACAATAGGTCTCGTATGCATTGAGGAAGCACGAAATATCCTCTATGGATGAGTTAAAGTTTGGCAAATTGATCTTAAAATTAGCAGAATGATCTTTATTTCTAACCTCACCACTCGTAGGATTAACCTGTGGTTGTTGTAGTTTTAATTTTTCAATTTCTAATTCTGCCATTCTGAGTTCTTGTTGAGATCTTATCTCGGCCTGGGCTTGTAGAACTTTCAATTCAGCCTGAGCATAGGCCAGTTTTTCTTTTTCAAGAGCCATCTCTTCTGCTCTTCTTCTTTCCTCACGAGCTATTTCTTCTGCTCTTCTTTTTTTCAGCTAATTCCTCAGCTGCTTTCTTCTCCTCTCTCTCCAATTGTCTCTGATCTCTGACTGCATCTTCCAACCTCTTTAACTCCTTAACCAGCTCAGTAGATGCATATGACAGTAAGGCTTCACCTTCTTACCACATTCTTTTCCAATCTTAATAAAATAATCCAAGGTAGCCATATTCTACAGTTATTGTGATCACTAATATGAACACAATAATGTAACTTGTATATATGAATATGTCAGCAATATATTCAATACTTATCCCACCACTCTCAAATCACTCTCTGTATGCAATGACATATATTAAAGTAGATGTTTATCTATGGAGCAAACAAAAAGAAAACTACAAAGGTACAGACAACATGACTGGATACAGTGACAAGAGCTAATTTAAGTTAATTCAAATAGTCAACCAAGGGAGAAATATATAAATTGTAGAACAAATAAATAAAAGGTTGCTCTATTACACTTATGACTAGAAAGTACGAATTTACAACATTTATGACATCTATTAAATAAATGACAGTAAGGTCAGGCAAACAGTCTCGCAAACAATAATGGAATAAATTGAATAACAAATTACACTGAATCTCCACTATAAAAACATACTTTACACTTAACAATACTGCACAACTAGTCAAAAAATGGATCTATATAATTCAATTGAGGCAGAAACCCTCACAGCAATGTTAGCCGGCTCCTCAAATTGAACCACCCAGATGCAAAAACTAAAGAACACCTGTGAATCCTTTTCGACCAGACATATGTCGGTATAGAAATCGGATTACAGGTCCCACCAACATCCCACTATAAAAACAACAAATAGACATGAAAAACACATATAGTGAAAAAAAAATTCTGGCAAACAGATCTCATAAGCACACAAGCTGTATGTAACTGAAAATACACTTATCTGTTCTGCCAGAACGATTTCCTTCTGGATTCCACTTCACTCCAAGCAAGGAGCGTTGAAAATTCTCAGCATAGACCAAGTTAGGCCTAGCACTTAACACAGCTGACATCAAAGGACACCGCTCTGGTCCAGCATACACGTAGAAAATTCGCCATCTTCGGCTTCAAACGTAAAATTGGCATTTGAAATTAATGAAGGAACGTCTTTTTCTGACTCGTAGACGACCTTGAGGCACAATCGAAAATATTTATTTAGGGAAAGTTTCTTCCACTCTTCAACCAAGTGGGCAGAAAATATTCATACTTGCAGCAGTAGCGTTGAATAACTTCTTTCTCACACAGGATAATTATCATCCTTTGGGCGTTGGGCCCCACTGATACGGGTCGTGGCGTCGGGGTTGCTTCAGATTACTTTTAAATATTAAACACTTGTTACTTATGGCTTGGCCTTCTTGTAGATATATGAACACTGCTAGTGTCGATAGGAGTATGGCCCTATTCAATCCCCGCCCGTACACTTGTAAATTTGAATGATAGTCCAAAGGCCAGGTTGGACGATTCACAATATATTTTATTGGACATTTGACAGCTCCACTTAAACATCAAAGAGAGTATGTTCATGCATAGAAGTCATCACTAATGACGGTCTATATCGTGGTAGTACAGTCTCGTACTAAGAAACATGGCGAAGACATTTTCACAAATTTTATTCAATATAAAGTCACTCACGTAGAGATCAGCATCCTCTTTCAATCTTCCATACAATAACTAGCATCACAGCACGGAGTTGTGTGCGTAATCTATTAATTGTACAGCATTATGAAGATAGAGGGAAACTCATTTAACTCTCAGGAGACCAAATTCTCGATGATCCAACACCTTCAAAGCCACACAGTCGAATGCCTCGCAGGGCACGCTTTGGCTCGCAGACCTAGAAAGTTCACGTCTGCCAAGGTGGCCAGCAGACGTAATGACGTCACTTCCTGAAACCAAGACAACGGTCTCCAAACACATCAACAAGGAAGTGAACAGCGACATCCAATGTTATGAAAGTCGTGTGCAAAATTTCGAAAACAGTGAGACGTGTGCAGAAATTGTAACGTGTGGAAAAAAGAATGGGACGTGTAGAAAAAGGCGGGAAAAAAGACATTAACAGTATAAAAGGGAGAGATGTGGGCGATAAGGATGATTTCAGGATTTATGATTTCAAGGATTCCATTATTTTGGACTAGAGGATTTTTTTTAGATAGCGTTAGGTGAACTTCGTCTTTGAGGATATCAAGACAAGTTTTTTTTTGAGTAGACAAGAGTGTATATTATTCAGTTGGATTATATATTTTTTCATTTTGGATAAACAACCATCATTTTGTGAAATTTACAGTGTTTGTCTAATGACATCACTAAACTTTAATATAATTTTCTACTGAATTGCTGTTTGTGGAAATTTACAGTAATTTCTTTTGGATATACGTTTTTGTGCTGAAACTGCTTTGCTTATCATCAAACTTAAAGCGAAGAACAAACTTGGAAAGAAGAAGAAAAATGAGTAAAGGTCAAGTATTACCATCTGTGGCGGAAGGAGAGTTAGCACTTGAACCACAACAACATATGAAGGATTAACTCTAATTGAATATAACAATCAATATAACTAATTGATGCCGTAACCTGCTCTGCCACAAAGGCCAGCATGTAAGAGTGAGATATGGTCGAGCGAACGCAAACAACTACGTACAACAAAACATTTCACAATGCAAGCAGAGATAAATTATTTGACTTTTTATGTTAAGGTAAAAAATAATTGTTTAATGCTCTTTTGGTAATAGTAGTTACTAAATAAGAAATACACATATGTTTAACAGATTTTTATCTGACGCATACTGATTTTTGTTGGTTTCTATATGTCGAAGGAATGTCATCAATCCAGTTTTACTTTATTAATTTTCTTTATTTATACACTGCCAAGTAGACATATAAACGCAATTATCATGTATTATGGCTTTGGTTTTACTGGCACATCCATTTCTCAATAAATACAATACAGCATTAATAATATTAATGTACGAATTTCCACATTTTTTTTAACCTTTAAAATGTTAAGTCCTTCCTACCCAAGTTGAGTGCTTCCTACCTAGCAGGCAAGGTTCACTGTACAGTGGGCGGTACCTAGGTACCGCTCACTGTACAGTGTCCGCTATCGTCAGGTAGGAGGCACTGTACAGTTTTTCATACCGTACAGTCCTTCCCACCTCCTACACCGGACCTTTTTATTGGAAGTAAAGTTAAAATTAACTACCCCAAGTACACATGTAAAAAGGCATCGGCTAGTGCCATAACTTCATTCATCTGAGCAAAAAGTCTGTGAGCCAGGATTGGCGTAAGTTGTCATTTTATATTTTCATTACTAACAAGTGAACTAATTTGTATACATTACCACGTGAATATTAATATGTAAAAATCGCTAGTGTCATTTCAGTCATTTGAGGCTGGCAAACTTAGCGCACAGAATGACGATTCCATAAACCACCACTGCACGGGCTGGCGACAGCTTTATTGGTAGTTTCTTGAGGAGAACTAAACGCATCAGTAGTCACAAGTTCCACATGGAGCAAGGAGGGAAAGGTGAAAGAAATGATATACATTTTAATTAGAATACTTACAGTTTCAAACCAGTGCAAATGTCGATGTTAACATATTCACTTTAAAATTAATGGAAGTTTCAAACTTTTCAAGTCAGTGTAAACATAAATGAAAACATATTCAATTTATATTGTGAACACTTTTCAATCAGTGGAAATGTAAATGTAAACATATTCTATCTGTACTATTAAACTTTTCATTTAAATGTAAAGTAACTATAAAAGCTATTCAATTTAAATGTACAGAAAGTTTTTCTCTCGAGGGATTAAAGTTAATTCTCATCGAGCGTTAATTCTGAGGTAGAGGGATGGTGGAATAGGAATAGGGGACACATCAGTATGTGTCGGGAATACTCAGGAGAGCGTTTCGTTTCTATTCTTTTATCTTAGTTGGTGGCAGTACCAGTTGAAGGGTACTGTCTCTGGAACAAGAAGGGAACAGTGGCCTAAGCTTTAAGATGATGGAACAACTTTGTAGACTCTCCCTGACACTCCTGGGAACGAGTTGCACCCTTCATCCTTGAACAGCGACGAGCGTCATCAGTCATTTGTCCATTAAGAACCAACCCAGCGGGAGCAGAAACAACCACTGGCAGCAAGGATCCCGTTACACGCCCATTGAGGCATATTGGGAATATGGTGTTAGGCCCATATTTTTTCGACCATCGGCACACTAGGGGTGAAGTGGTCAGCATCACACCGGCCGTCTTAACCTTCCCAGAAGTTGCTCTGGTACCCAATTGGGGATGGGTCGACCCAGGAACCGTTTGCGGCCTAAAAAAATCCCACCTCATCTGGGGATCGAACCATGGACCACTGAGCTACGAAGCTAGTGACTGGCAGCTAAGTGCAATATATAAGCTGCCATGTGAACTTTTAAGAAAAAATTATATCATCCTCCAAGAATGAACACTTTCTGTTAAACTGTTCAATTATTTTCAAACTGTTAAACTCAAGTGATTATTTAATTTTGTTATTTGTCATTTTAAACCTTAACTTCGGTTTAATCATTTTAAATGTACTGCATGTTTGTCTCAGTCAATTTACCAAACACACTTTTTAACAGAGCTATACCAGAATAATAAGAATTCCAGAGGTGGGGGCTTGAACGAGCTATAATTAATCATTGATAATTCTTCATAAGAGTTGTCAGCAGATTCTAGAATTAACGTGCTCAGCCAATGCAGCATTGTTTTCGCTTATCTGGATATCTTGTGAAAACTCCATTGAGATCGAAGCGTCATTACCCTTCTATTTACAAATGTGCCAAGAGTAATCTTGTGCGAAGGTAGTCACCTTTGAAGCCCATATTAGATACTCTTGAGTTTTGGCCACTGTTGGACCACTACTGCGAAGCAGGGGAGGCAATACCGTCACAATCAGGTTGGATAGTCAATGCGACTGCGACTAAGACTGAGAGCAAGTCTGTCTGAGAGCGACTTAAGTTAAAACATAGTCGCGAGAGTCAGCAGCAGGATGTATCTACAGGTGTAGTTATGAGAAAATGCATTATACGCCATGAAAAATTGGGCGGGGATTGGGGCCTGAGCATAGTTTTATTCTAGAATATGATGAATAATACATTATGATGAAAATGATGACATATTCTTCTCTAGATCTGTATCTGTCTCCGAGTTGCTCATGGCTGCTCTCCAAAATATGGTTATGTGACATGAGAGTGAGTGATCTGCACGGAGCACTGTATTATCTGGCAGCACTAGTCGAGTTCATCTAGTCTTTCTCTGAGTACACACAATGCTGCACGATGTTCCACAGAACTCTCTAGAGATACACTCATGACAAGTAGCTATCTTTTCTAATATACACAGAAATCTAACACAGAAGGAGAGATGGGGCAGCTGTGTACATATAGAGTTGGAGACATATCTTACACGATATGAACTACAATTCAGTCTGCAGCGATTATCATAGTTTTGAAGTACAGGGGGGGGGGGGGGGGGGGGATGGGAGGCAGTCAGTCATATATAGAACATTCGAGTATATGAGTATTCAATGTCTAACCGGCGGCTATACTTCTGTTCATGATATCGATTGTGGTATAGCTCGGTATAGTCATTACTTTCGACAGTGCATATGAAACGTTCACATAGTGAGCAGCAGGTGTTCTTCAGACAAGACATACGATAGCATGACATTAACAGACTAACACTCTGACATTCTTAGTCAGACTTGATCGACACGGAGGTAACAACACACAGGGGGTCTCACGCTGTAAAATCAGACTAGTTACATTGAGCTGGGATATTCATTCTACTCTGTCCGTACTCGCAAACGGTTCATGGGTAGACCCATCCCCAATGGGGTCAGATGCACTAGAGACACTGCATCGAGAGGACTAGTAGAATTTATTGGTCTCACAATCTAGGGGGGGGCTTTGATTTAGGAGAGTAGAGGCGCCGTCATCAAAAACAGCATAGGGAGGACACCTAGTAGGAGTACATTGTTGTACAAGGAGACACTGGAGAGATCCACTTCTTTGGTCACAACGTAGTAGACTGACAACGAAAGTGGGTATGGGATTGAACAACATGACCAGATACACATTAGAGGCACAGATCTGATAGAACGGAAGAAGGGCAAGAGTGCAGAGAGTGAGTATTACTGAAGTCTTCGAATTCACTTATATAGTGTATTTGGCACATCATTGCTAGTCCCCGGCATGTGGAGACTCTCGTCGATCGAGCTGACATCTGATGAAGCAGAGAAAGAGACATCTTCAAAAAGACGACTTACTACACATGAATGGTGCAGCACTAAAGACGTATAGGACATCTATTTGTGGTTTAATTATTATTTTTTGATTAGATTTGTAAAACACCTCACTAGGCCAGCCAACCAGCTACGAGGAGCACAAGTCGCATGGTGAATGTGTACATGGTAAATTAAACAAGTCTAGTGATACTGACAGAGCGCTCAACTGACAGCATAAACTCACCACGAGTCTAGCAACATACGGCTGCGAAAACAGAAACAACAGACTATGGAACTCGGACATGAAAACACTCGACCATGACTAATACATAGAGAGAGAAGTGGTGCAGACGAGGGTGTCACAGCATAAATGTAAAATATACTGATTAAAACTGAAAGTCAATGGAATGAAGGAAAGAGTTACATTGCTAATATTCTTCTGAGAACCACAGTTGGATAAAGATATAGTTATTCCTTCTTAAGAACTATTCAGAGTACCATCGCAATCTAAGAACCTTTCGTAAGTACATAATTTTTTTAAGGTCGAGGTCTCATGACAAAATGACATTGACTCCTAATATACTACACTGCTCTCAGTTCACATGGGACAACGAAACAGTCACCATACCATGTGAGTATACACACCAGAGAACAAGATATGTGAATTTGTTGGGCGGTAGATATACAATTGAGGATGCTTATAATACACAAGCAGCAGTCACATATGACAATCATTAGATGATTAGAGATATCTATATTAGTGTTATCTTTTCCTATGAATCATGCTGGTAGGGATGGGTTCTACACACAACATCATCTATACAAGTGTATTATTGACAGAATATGTCTTCACAACACTGTGCATGATTCTGTGTGCGAAGCCACATATAGGAGATTGTACATGGGACGCGGGGTTTTGGGTAACACACATAGTTTGGGCGGTTTACACATTCATCTAAAAGTGTTAAGCAGCTATACTAGGTAGAAGTACACAGAGATGTGGGGCTGAGGTTTATCCGAGGCATCTAGACTACATCACGCGTATATTACATCTTTGATTTTGTGCTCTATCCTATTGGTGGGATGGATAATGGATCAATCATTGATAACATCATGCTAAGATCAAGCTGCAGCTGTTCGTAGTCTCGCTCTTGAGAGAAAGCGCGGAGATGTCTCGTACAAGGAGACACATTCTCTGGGGAATTAAGATCACCCATTCACGTGAACGAAGTTCAACGACTAGCTCGCAGCCTGATACGCCACAGACACGGTTTAGACAGAAGAGCTGGGGGTTGCGTAATGAGTGAGCTAAGTTACAACGCGAGAGCGACAGGAACTCTAAACGTTGCCACGATACTCGAGACACACTATACTGATCAGTTTACGATAGAGTTAGTACTTGATTCTTGGACTGATTACACGTGGTGGGTTCGATGGTTGCAACATTATGCTCATAATACGTCTAGCTTATGAGACAATAGTTAATCTGCTATAAAACGTGAGTAGCAACAAGCTAACAGGAGGCATTAGTAGCTAGGCATGCCATGGCGGTCGTGGCGCGCAACGATGCGTGTACATCCTGCCTGAGTAGTCTGCAAGTTCCTGGAGAAGAATTTTGTGAACGCAGGAGCAACGCAGACGCATCCAGATACCAATCTATCTGCGGACACTATGATAGAGATTAGTCAACGACGAGAGAGCGAGTATTACGTGCGACTCACTTTCCTATGAGATGTAGAGCATAACTGACGTACACGATTGGCGAGATAGAGATTAATTTTATACAGATTTGGATAGAATAAGCAATATCATAGTCTAACTCGCTGCCGCGAATGATCGAAGATCTGAGTCTCACATCCACCCTTAATGACTCTACTCTAGTTGTGTTTCTTAGGTAAAATGACAGTAACATGCGAAATCTAGCGACTTCTATGCGAACATGTGTTTCGCTTCATCACGTACACATGCTTCTCAGACACAACCATCACAACAATCGCGCACACTTAGTTCCATGAGTCACCGATCGCGTGATATGAGTAGGTAGACGTAAGGAATGTAGCGCTTGTACTCGTTTCTGATTCTAATAGTAACAGGGAAAAGAGGAAAGATAACCACTGGTACAGATACGCTGAGTCCATTAACTGAGCTCTGTAGTGCTCGAGTGCGGCCGATTGAGCGAGTGCGGCTTAAACTGCCAACACGAATGTTACAGCGTGCAGTCAACCGTTGAGCCGTCGCCTTATAGCATAGTCGGATGCTTCTTATTCACAGCGTTACTATGCCTTAGAGTGCTATGCTGATGACAGCGTTTCAGGTAGTAGAGCACAGCTAGACTACAATATATTACCGAGATCGCGCGACATGAGCCTCAACACAGTCTACATATCCTATTCAATCTAGTAGTATTGCTAGTCTTGTCTTTGCGTATGTTTGACCTTGTCGGGAGAGAAAATTTCCAGATATGGAGTGTAGATGCTTAGCACAAAGGTAATTTGCACACACGACTATATGCTCTAGGATGATAGATGATATCCAACGGACGTTATGATATTTTCTAGGCCACGACGAGTACAGTCTCTGTCCGATATGGCACAGGCCAGTAGAGTGTTTGCTGTTTTGGTCCGTAATCTGTATCTTCTGAGATCAGTAACATACTGGTGGGTGGTAGTACGAGAAAATAGAGTTTAATTAGTGGTGGGGGGGGGTGTTGGTGTGGGGTGGGTGTTGGGGTAGTGTGTAGTAGTGTGGTAGTTTAGTGAGATGCCTCTGGTCACAGTACTATATCTCACTTTGTAGACGGGCTGAATGGCCCTCGAACTCCATCATTCCGAGAAATTCCTGGCGCAATAATACCAATGGCTCCGTTGGCGTCGTTTTCCAGATAGTAGTGGGCAGATAGCGCTACACAGATCACAACGATGTATTTCACTGTCGCAGAGGTGTATACGACGAGTCCCTCATCTGCAACTGGCTTAGATTACTCACTACAACGTCTCGCGTGTGATAGATATAAGTAGCTTAGCTCATCTGCAGTTCACGAGCTCAACGACCTCAAACGTTAGAGATATGGATGGGATAGGTGGGGGGGCGGGGATTGGATGGGGTAGATGATTGTGTGGGCTGTGGGTGTGGGGGGGTTCCTACTGATTGGTTGTGTTTGAATAGTCATTGTGTGGGGGGGGGGGGGGGGAGGAGTGGGTGGGGTGTGGGGATTGGGATCTATTTTATACCAGTAGCACATGAAAGCGTTGGAATCGTGTCTGTGAGCGACGGGGTATCTCATGAAGGATCTAATGATTTTCTAACTTCATACATGACTGCAGTCTTGTACATCATACAATACTTACCTGTTGATGACGCAGATAGTATTCGGTAGTGGGCATAGGTGACTCTGTGACAGGGATACTGTGACTATATGTTTGAAGAACAATTTTAGACATACTCTGTAATTTAACTAGTAATATCAGATCTAAAGTCTTCTAATGTGCAAACAAATCACAATCTATTTCTACAAAGCTAGAATCTATTTATACACAGTGTCTTCATTCGCGCAGCGCTGTGGAGTTAGTGAAGGTTGAGTATTAGAGGTATATGAGTGGTTACTATGATACACAGCTCCATCTTATATGTCTTGGATCAGATTCAGACGTCATATGTTGGTTTGGATTTGATGCGTGGATGAGTGTCAAACCTGTTTGGAGGAATCGACAGGTAACTGCGTAGGTGTCATATCAGACACATCTGACTACATTATTGAGGGGGACCCAGTGGACATGGTCAAGATACACAATTTAGTGAGAGTATAGAGGATAGAGCACATATAAATTTAGTTTTTTGTTGTAGACAGGAGGTTGTATGGCACGGAGAAGGAGAGATTAAGGTTATGGCTTGTTCTGGCACTCAGTGAGATTCACAGATATACTAGGTGTGACTCTAGGGGGTGAAAATTAGATCAGACGACAGAAGTGGCGCTATCATTAGGATGAATGTGGGATGCGAGAGGTCAACAAGATACGATGCAAGATAGCGTGTAAACAATACGACATAGACTTGCCGTAATACTTATGGTAGAGTTAGGGAGGGGATATAGGGCTACATCATAGACGCGTGTGTTAGAGTTTGTTCTCTTGCAGTCACGATCATGTTATACAGGCTGTTAGGGCGTGTGATACACGAGGAGGATGTATAGGGACATGGATCTGGTGGGTGTCTGTGATACAAGAGGGAGGACAATTGTCGACATGGCTTGGGGGTAGGCGTAATTGGTCATAGTGCATGTGTGATAGTGAATACTCATCAGTGGAGTACACAATTGTGAACAGTGTGTACACACTGTTTGACGATGACATTGCTTTAGAGATGTTGACAAGATAAGCCTGATTGAGTTACATGATCTCGAGCCCTTGTGAGTCACATGGGCACTTGCGGAACGGTGTGCCGCGTCACCTCGAGTTCTGATCTAGTAAGCTACACTCGGTGAGTGTGTTTCTGTCAGAGGAGATGTAGAAGACACACAGCACATTTGATATACACATTTTACAGAGACATGATCAAGTATTTTGTTTGTGGAAGTGATACACAATATTACTGACACAAGCGTCGGAGCGGATGCATTCGATGCTCTGGGGGTTCGCGTTATTGAGCATTAGGACGTAGAGGTTAGGTCCGCATCTGAGGATGAAGTTACCGGACCTTTGCTGTATAGCAATATTGATCACTCTTGGAGAGGTGGGTATGCTTAATAGGGGGGACTGAGGACTGTAGATAGGCACGTATGGTGCTACTAGTATAGGTGGTCAGTAAGTTATGTCTAGTTACTACAATAGTATAGAGGTTATTAGGTGAGACATGGCACAGATGGATAGGAGTGAGAGTGAGTGTAGCAGTGGGTCGTGGTGCTGCGTCGGCGGATGAGGGAGAATTTGGTGGAATTGTATTGAGTGGGTATGAAGGGTAATTAAGGGGGGAAGGGGGTACGTGAAGTTGATTTGGGTATGTGTATGGGGGGGTGGAGGGCGGTGTATGTTAATGGGATTAAGAATTCAGTAGTATAATGACTGTGTTGGAATTATATCTAATTGACAGGAATTCAATGTTCGGTTATGGTAGGTGATTGTTGGTCACATTATAGCGCTCTATCATTCATAACTGTCCATTCGACTGCATCTCACACAGAACAGGGAACGAGACCAAACGTGCCGTATTGCAGTCAAGAGAAGCGCCAAGTGCAAACCAGAACGGCACTTATTAATGGATGAATTTAATCCTCTGTCGACACGTGAGGCTTTGTCTGCTCAAGATGTGGTGTCTACATACAAGACGATTCTGTTGCATCGCGAGAGTACGAATATTCATCCTTGGGGGGGGGACCAGGCCACACAGATGTGCGCGAGAGGTGAAGTGATCGAGTGAGAACATTGCACTTAGCTTCTACTGCCAATACTTCCTTACCGTTCTTTAGACTTTTAGATTGGGGAGCTCTCAAGGTATGTCTTTACGCGCCTTACGAGCTTTTTTGTAAGTTCGAGTCTTCACGCGTCATTGTCGGAGAATCTCTACTGCCCAATTCTACGTTTTCGAAGTAAGAGAGAGTATTATGAGCGAATTTCTCTCTATCCTAACCGTGCTCATGACACTTTGGATAACAACAGTGAAGCGAATGCGCGTCGAGTGACTACTTAGATGTGTGTGAGTCAGTATTTATGCACTAAGTAGACTGCGTATACATATGACAGAGAGTCATCTTATATAAACACAGATCACAAGGGATAGATGTCTTAGAGAGAGTGTGATGTATCTCAAGATGTAGTCTTCGTACGGAGACTGAATAGGAATATATTATTTTTTCTGTTTATGTATTATGTAGTGTTGTGTGTATACAGTATACATGGTAATTCAATCTTGACAGGGAGTGGAATATATTTAATTGGTCTGTCGGGCATAGGTGTATCACTAATGTGTTATTATTTTCTTATATGGGGGTATCTTGGGAATGGTATTATAGATAGGGGGGTATTATTGTGTTTAGGCCGATGGCTGTGCAGGTGATTAACACATTATGCTCCTCTTGATTGAGGTCTTCTTATGGTTGATGTTAATGATGTGATTTGTAAAGGTCACGTTAGAGTCGTCGAGAGAGTGGTCTGAAGGTTGGGGAGTATGGATTTTGGGGGACAGGGATGGTTGCACACGTGGATGACACGTAGATTTCTTCACACGTAAGCTTAAGTGAAAGGGTCAGAATATGGGATTTTAAATCAGGGTACCGCACACATTCTTAGGATGGAGTCGATATGGAGAGAGTGGGGATGGGGTGTGGAATGGGAGTGGGTGGTGGGGAGTGGGGGGGGGTTGGTTTCATATCACATATGGATCGACACGGGTGGGGGGGGGGATATAATTTATAAACGAGGAGCACCATACAGCGTAATTAATTTCTGATTATGCGTGCGTGTGGGTAATCGGGGCAATGTCAGACATGTATGTTTACGTGATAAACACTTGCTGTTGTTTTGATAATTTAATTTAGGGTTTATGGTGAGTGGTTGGGAAGTTATTCGGCACCCCCCCCCCCAGGTGTCTTCTAGTGTTGAATAGCGACCTTGTCCAGCGGTTACCCTGGGGGGGTGGGTGTTACCGTGATGGAACAGTTATCATATTGTTGAGTTGCAGTCTGTGTAAGCCTGTTATTAGCCCACGCATCATGTGCCCCCATGGATGACATACCATCGTTCTTTGATATCACGACTTTTCTCGATAAGTCTGTAAAAGTAAGGGGAGTGACCGGATATTTGGAGCGTTACAGTAGATGTTGCAAAGAGGTGTATATTAGCGACTTTCAGATGAACTATTCCGTGGTATGTAGTCGATCTGTGATACTTTCGATTGAGTGGTGTATTGTGTTTTGAGCGACAGGCTGGGTAGATTCGAATTCGCGTCATATACTCTGTGTTTATTGTACTGCATGGCCGCTCAGGGTGGGGGCCACTGTTGGCGGATAATTTTAACCTATGGTCACGTGACTTCATCAGAGTGCTTTAAGTAATGCTCGCTGAGGAAAAATATAATTTAGAATCCCCCCCCCCCCCCCCCCCCCCTACGTAATCTCCTAGTTTTGACCGAATTGAGACTATAGTGGGGTATTGTATTAGGCCTCTGTGTATTATTTTTCTGTTGGGGGAGAGAGTATACCGAGTCCCCGTGCCTCAGTTCCCCACGGAAATTGATATGGGTGGTAACTGGTTTTTAGTATAACATGTATGGGTACTCTGCGTCAGAAGTGAAATGTTTACGGTAGGTGGTGCTGGAGTCTATAAGTTATGTTGCATGTGATCCGCATGGAATACTGGATTTTTGGTTGTTGATTTAACCCCCCCCCCCCCCGTAGATTGGGATTTGTTATGTGTGGGGTGGTTGTTGGGTGCGTTTTGGTTTAGGGGTTGCTATATGGGGAGGGTAGCTTGTATTTTTGCTATTTGTCTTATTGGTTGGGGCCTAGGTGTGTGGCTGTGTGGGTTATGCTAGTGTTGGGGGGGGTGGGGTGGTTTGGGGGTCTCCTTGTGTGGGCAATAACTGCAGAGAATTAAAAGAATAGGGAATGTTCCCGCTTCACCCCCCCTAGGTGCCGTTACAACATAGTCCCATTGGGGGGTCGTGCAATGGTTTTTGTGTTATTGTGTGTTTGTGTTTGTTTGGGATAGGTGGAGTGGGGTGGTGATTTGTTTTATTGGTGTGGTTTTTTTTTTGTTTGTTTTGTTTTTTTGTATTTTTTTTTTGGGGATGGTGGTGAAAAGGGGGACTGGGGGTTTGGGTGTTTTTGGATGTTCTTGGGTTTTGTTATTTTAGCCATGGGTGTTTGTGAGGTAGTGTTGAGGTTTGATGGATGGTTGGTTTTGTTGGGGTTTTGTTAATAAGTAAAATTGGGGTTTTATGGTTAGGGAGGGGTGGTTGTGGGTGGGGTTGGGTTTTTTTTAGTGATTTATTGCTAGGATTTTAAGATCAGGGTTTTATTGAATTTTTTTATATCATCTTGTTGTGGATATTTTCACATGCTTGTTGCATATATTGGCGTATTTTCAAGAGATTTAAGGAGTGTGTTGGTATTTTATGTTTTATTAGGGTGGTGGTGTATTAGTGGGATGATAGGTTAGGGGGGTAGGTACCATGACAGATGGTTTGGGACTGTGGGAGGATGTCTGTTGTGATTGAGGTTAATTTTTGACTTATGAAGATGGTTAGGATATGTTTATAGGGGGTTTTTTGGGGGGGTACTGGTGTATGAAGATTTTATCTGATTTTAGCCAGTCTTTGGGTTGTAGGTAGGTTTTTAGTTTAGGATGATCTTGTTGTGTGTTGTATTTGCAGTGTGTTGGGTCGTATGAGTTGTGTAGTGGGTTTGTTTTAAATTTTTGATTGTAAATATATAGTAACATATATGTTAATAAAGTAGAAGGATAGTTGGAAAAGAACAGTGGAGTTAATTTTGTTGAAAAGATGGTGGAGGATGGGTACCCTTGTTTTATAGGTCGTTTGGTGGGGCAATATATGGGGTATACCGGGTATGGGTTGATAGTAAAGGTTTTGTCGATTTGCATGTTCTTGATGAGGAGTCATTCTAAGAGAGTGAATGGTAAAACATTTTACACACCCAAACCTTGTGCAAGATTTGGTGTGAGTTGATGTTTGAGATGTTTATTAATGTTAAAGTGTTTTTTTGGGTTTAGAGTAATACAGTAGTAATAGTATGAAAAGTATTTTGTGTTTTTTGTTGGGAGTGTGTGGTATGATTTTTTTGAAGGTTAGGTAGCATGAAAATTGTAGTTGGGGGGGGTATATATATTAGGGATCTATCTATCTTGTTTTGTGATATTATTTAATTGTTAAGTGAGTGAGTGGATGTAAAATAAGTTTTTTCGTTAAATAATTTTATTAGTGTGGTTGTAACTTTTTTTATATTGTGTGTTGTGATGTCACAAGTTGAATGAGGTCATTATCTATATGTGTTGTGTGTGATGTAAATTTTTGGTGTTGTGTTGAGGTTTCTTGTTTGGAGTTATTTTTTTTTTTTTTTGATGAAATTTTTTTTCAGGTGCGTTTTTTTGTTCCCGCATCGCTGACTTAGGTACGTCCAAAGCAACTACACTAACAGAATGCGTTACAATTTCCATCCCATACCAGACCACACCTTGTTTTAAACACCGAAAAATTTGGGGTGTATCTGGGGGTTTAGGGGTGGGCGGGGGGAGGGTGTGGGGTGGGTATGTTATTTTGTTTGGGGTGTGCACTTGTTTGTTTTTTTTGTAGGGGGGGGGGGTTTTGGGGTGTTTTTGTGACGCGAGATCATAGTATGGGCCTCAATCAGTGTCCAAATTCAGAAAACCAATATTCCGTTGCCAGAGCCTCTTAGCATTCCGGAAACTAGTGATAACAGGCAATTGTAGCCTATAGATTGTCTCTCGCACCCGCTACTGCGTAACACCTATGTAACCTTCCCCACCAAGCGCTACTACGCTTTATCATAGATAATCTTGCCTAGTCACTCAATAGTATCTAAGTGACCAGGCAACGGTGATCGGGAAATCTATAGCAACATTAAGATCTCTCCCTGATAGATCACGAACAGACGAGTGATAAATAGTACACATAATACTTCCACACCGCTCTACCGACCCCACCCCCCCTAGACCCCACGCCTGACCGAGTCATACGTTAAAGATCCAACTCACCCGTTGGCTCATGGATGATAAACATCAGCGTGAGATTTCGGCAACTAAATATAAACCGCAACTACACAACGCTAGATCAGTCGTGATTTACTTAATAAAACGTGTGGTAGGTACTTGAGGGCGAGCTTTCTGGTCTGGTTTTAAAACGTAATTTTTGGTGTAATATGGAGATACGGGGGAATGAACTTCTAGTCAACCTGGTATTACCTGAACACACGTAAAATAACTTGGGTCAGACAAGTCCCATCGATGATGAGGGGGGAGGATACTGGGGGGGGGTCTGTGGGGTATGGGGGGGGGGGGGGGGGGGGGGGGGGGGGGATGGTGGTGTGGTTTAGTAATACACTGGGGTGGTATAGATCACACACTGGGGATATAGGGTAAGTGCGATATGGTGTGGTTGTATTTGGGGTCTTAGAGTTGGTTACTGGATGTACGATACTGGGGGGGTTGGGGGTATTATGGAGGTGTCAGAAATTTTTGTTGGAGTTAGAGTGTTTACACCATAAACCACATTTTAACAACCTGGATTTAGGGTAGATCAAGAATGACTTTGGGGTTTCTCCAATTCCGTAACGATAGTATAAGTTTTCCTCTCTTTTCCCCATGCTAAAAATGTTACGATACTATCATCTAACCAGAGGACCCTCCCCTCACCACCAAGCCTAAGTACCCATCGGGATAGTTTAACTTTAAACTAATAGGTCTTACATTTAGCGCCATGTTGACTAGTAGATGAGCAAACGTGGAACTGTCCGATTAGCTATGTGAGAGTTCATAAGTTTCAGGCGTCTAAAAATAACAAACAATTATTAGTGTGGTCCATTCGCCCCACGCTCTGTAGATGCTGTATTAATCTTCACGGCTGTAGATCAGTCAGAGAAAAAATCAAAACTATTTAGTCCTTTTCAAAATGATCCTTGGCTAGACCACAAGCAAGCGAGGATCGCTAAAAATTTGGGACTTAAGTACTAACTATACCCCTTTCCCTCATATCAGTTTCTCTGACACAGTCACGGAGATCTTACTTGATACTAGACAATTGTGATTACTATGATAGTGCTGATTCTAACATGTACAAAACAGCGCATACTCAGAGGATGTTAGTAGGCAAGTGTCTCGGTGGACAGAGAGTACACTGGATCACTCTGGAAATTATCTATGAAAGTATCTGTATAACCTGAAAATGTTATTAGAGCTATAGACTTGTAGTCCCCCCAACCTGCGTCGGCGACCCTCGCTATGTGACCACCTGTATATAAATACAAGTTCAACCAACTCAATAAACATAGTTATAAAATAATGAATACAGCTGGTGACACTGCAATAGATATAAATTCCTCTGAGTGTGCCTACCTCTTGTCTCTTATAAGTATTAGACTGACCAATCACTCAATATGTTTAAATGTATGGGAGCGTCTGATCCCGTGTATTAATCAGAAAACAAAATCACAAAAACCCACGTAAACCCCATGTTGATCCCCACCCAACCCCCCTAAAAAAAACACTCTGCTCGGACAGGACCATAAATATCTCAGACCTATCTTGTAAATGTTACGACAGCCAGTCTGTCAGCTCTCTAGATTTGATATACACACAATGGCGTCATCATCCAGAATGATCACTTATCAGCTGATTAATCTCCTGTTCTGCTTTTCCATTGCCCCACGCTCTGCCCTAACTGCCAAGGCTAATGATGACCGCTTGGCAGTTTATCCAGTTCTCCCCTGACTTACTCCACTCTGCCCTTGTGGATACATTTGCAACCCTGGTCACCTGACCAATCGCAGCCTCTGCCTGTGCCATCCATGACATCTGTGACAAGAGGTTATTTTGTGTGTAAGATAATGGACAATTAGGTGTATCCGATGATACCAGGATAGTGCCAAATAAGAGACTGGTCTTAAAAGAAATACCCCACTCTCTGAAAAGAGTAATGTATATCGAGGTCAAAGGTTAAAGTCAGCCTGTATAGGTTACTGGGTGAGATGGTAATGTGCAATCCCAGTCACCTATGATGCCTCCTCTCGCATACCAACCTAAAACTATAGCTTATCTAGGGGTAATTAATTCTCAAACAAGTAACTTGAACCAACGTAAAGGGTTTACTCAAAACTGTGGATACAATTAATACTTTTATTTATGAACATATCTTTTTTTATCTTCTTTTGAAAACTCAAAATAGAATTCATAATCAATTAAAAATATAAAAAAATATTTTTAAAAAAATATTTTAAACACAGGCTTTTAATGCACTAAAAAGCCACATATAATTTTTCATGAGTTTATAGCTTGCAGTAACAAAATGTAACATCAAATTGACAAAAAGCGTGGGGCGCTTACGCGCTTATCATATATTTTATCCATAAGTGTGTAATGAAGTATAAAGCAGAAGTTAATTTCTTGTAGAATCAGCGACCCAGGGTTTTTTGAAACAATACAAACAAAAAAATTAATTTTTATTTTTATTATTTTTACGACTGATTAATGTATTGTCATAATAATAATAAATTCTTTAAGCACCAAACACGGCGCATAAGGCAGAAACCAGTGCTCTCCAGGTTGTACGTTGTGACGCCACTCCTCTTAGCTCTTGCACATTGTTTAATCCCAACGTTCGTCCTTCTCTTATTATTGTTCTTCTGAGTGTTTCTTTTGGTCTTCCTTTTTTCCTCTTACCCTCAGGAACCCAAGTGAGTGCCTGCAATGGTATTCTGTTGTTTTGCATTCGTAGGACATGACCGATATATGACTATCATTTTTTCCTTATATAGTTGGAGACATATTTCTGCCTAGAGTCTTCTCTTATTTGTCGATTAGTCTTGAATTCTTTCCAACTGATGTTCATGAGTTTTCTAAGACATTTGTTCTCGAATGTATTCAGCTTGTTCTCCAATGATTTTGTTATTTTCCAACTCTCACAGCCGTATGTTAACACTGAGATAACATTTGAATTAAACAGACGAAGCTTGGTATGTATATTCAATGATCGTAATTTCCAAATGTTAGATAATCTATTGATGGCGCTAGCTGCCAAAGCAATTCTAGTATGAATTTCTCTTGTTGTGTCACCATCCTGAGTCATTTTACTGCCTAAATAATTGAAACTTTCAACTTTCTGTAGTTTTTCCCCGTTCAAGATGATATCAAAGGTCTCGTTAGAAAAGTTCATAGCTTTAGTTTTAGAGGCATTTATTTGGAGACCTATTTTAACCGAGAGATGACACAAATTATTTACTGCTTCTTGGGATTGTCTGGGTGCTGAACTTAAGAATGCTAAATCATCTGCAAAATCCAGGTCCCCCAGGAATTTTCCATTTGTCCATTTTATACCTAATTGTTCATTGTGGGTATAGTTTCTCAATCAATAGCTATTCCAAAAAGTAGTGGTGACATAATACAGCCTTGTTTCACCCCTGTTTCTACTGTAAACCATTCTGTATTCCCTTTATTTGTTCTAACACAACATCTTGCATTGTCATATAGCGCTTTGATTATATTTACATATTTTGTTGGAAAACCATAGATTGTAAGTATCTTCCACAATGATGGGCGGTGTAGACTATCAAAGGCTTTTTGAAAATCGGCGAAGGTGATAATAAGTGGCGATTGCATTTCCACTGATTCTTCTATAATTGTTCTTAGTATGAATATTTGATCAATACATGATCGTTTCGGCCTGAAACCCGCTTGTTCTTCTCTGATCTTTTCGTCAGCATGCAATTTAAGTATTGTCATGGGGAGTACACAACTATGCCAAGTTTCAGAGCTATTGCTCATCTGGAGGTGACTGAAAAATCGATTGCAAGATTTGAAGGTGACAAGAGAGTGACATGCGTTGCAAGTTAAAGAAAAGCCTGTAATAAAAATATGGTTCATTTACACTATATATGTATATATTTGTACACTTAATTTTAATTTAATTATCAATGTCACTCTTTCCTCTGTGCTCTTTTTCCTAGAAGAAGCATTGTTACACATTAAACGTTATTATAATCTGTCTCTCACTTGTACTAGTTTTGAATTCTTCCTTCAATGTTATTTAATTAGAAAGTCTCATAGACTTATAATGACCGTCTTATTCACTTGGTTGGTACCACTTAGTTTCATCATTTATAAAATACTGCCAGTTGTGGATATATATATATATATTATGAAGCAGTCCAAAACTGAGGCACTTATCTTTGAAATCTCCCACTTTAGGACTTGTACAGCATATGTTGACTTGAGTAAACCCCGCAGCTTCGGGTTTCCCAATCACTTGAGATAACAATGTTAGTGACCTCAGTAATTCACAGAAAGGCACTTGTATAAGATGACATTCAATTGCTGACTAGGTCTGTACAGGATTTGATCTGACACTCAGGACAAAATATGATCCTCAATCTCAAATAGACAGGCTTTTCAGAATTAAAACAGTCTGCTCATCCATATGCAAATGGCAATGAAGCTTATGGTAGATGCTGCTAATCCGTGTCCTGTACTTTTTTAGTTTCGTGGCAAGTGTGTCCGCTTTTCGTTCCTTCCTGCTTTATATCACTAGCTTCCGTCTCTGAAAGCATCTAGGCCAAAGTATTTTTCATTCACGCACAAATGTGTAGGTTAGGCAAGGTGTGCTCTTATGAAAAATCCAAAATAAGTATGGAGTCCTTATTTCTGAACGAATTTCTTCCACCATAGGCTTATATTACTCCTATGAATGAGCTCTATCGATTGCAATATATAACTTATTCTATAGTTTATCCGACTTTTCACTGGAGCAACCGAAACACGGAGAAACACAACAAGGTTCATGCTCCACTGTCTTTTTTCACAGTAACTTCTTCTCTACATCACATCCAGTGAAAATATAGATATCCGCATAAAGCTAATAATCCCTATTATCAAACCTGGTCCTTCTTTAAGGGGAAGAACTACAGTGAAAACTAACTTTTGTTCTAATAACATTTTCAAATTTTTTATGTGCTCAATAGACACAGTGTATGTCCATGAACCAAATTCCAGAGTTTATTTTGTTAAAAAACATGTGGTTACCATGGTAACCAAAAAACACATCCGCCATATTGGATTTTCACCACTTTTCGAGAGCTAAAAACTTATGTTTCCCATTGACCAAACTTTATCAAATTGCACACACATGTTGTGACTGACAATTAAAACAGTTTATCACATGCTTTTTTGATAAGTTTAAAATTCTATTTTTAATGATTTTAAAAAAAATTGCACTTTATTTGTATGAAAAAAATGAAAAAAAAAATATTTAAAAAAATATATCAAAGCAAATTACCAAAATATCAAAAAAGCATGTGACAATTTAAAGGTATATATGTGTACTACATGCATGCCAAATGTCAGACTGATCTATTAGAGAGTTTGTAAAAAATAACATTTTTTGTTAATAAAATGTTAGTTTTGAGAAAAATGCATTTCAGTCACCGAGTGACTTGTCTTGTCCAATATGCTCCATTCTGGGGGGCTGAATGTGTTTAAAATCCTCCAGGACTATATGCTGCACATCCTTCAGCTTCTTGCAGCTCCTTCTCTTGCCTATATCTTGCCTAATTTTTCTTCTTTCCTTTTACATGGTAACCCCCCCAAAAAAACCGCCATATTGGATTTTCACCAATTTTCAAGAGCAAAAATCTTATGTTTACCATTGACCAAACTTTATCAAATTGCACACACATGTTGTGACTGACAATTAAAACAACTTGTCACATGATTTTTGTTATAAGTTTAAAATTCTATTTTTAATGATTTTTTTAAAAATTACACTTTATTTCTATGAAAAAAATGAAAAAAAAATATTTTAAAAAATATATCAAAGCAAATTACCAAAATATCAATAAAATCATGTGACAATTTAAAGGTATATATGTGTACTACATGCATGCCAAATTTCAGACTGATCTATTAGATAGTTTGTAAAAAAAAACATTTTTTGTTAATAAAATGTTAGTTTTGAGAAAAATGCATTTTAGTCACCGAGTGACTTGTCTTATCCAATATGCTCCATTCTGGGGGGCTGAATGTGTTTAAAATCCTCCAGGACTATATGCTGCACATCCTTCAGCTTCTTGCAGCTCCTTCTCTCGCCTTTATCTTGCCTAATTTTTCTTCTTTCCTTCTACATGGTAACCCAAAAAAAAAAACAACCGCCATATTGGGTTTTTCACCAATTTTCAAGAGCAAAAATCTTATGTTTACCATTGACCAAACTTTATCAAATTGCACACACATATTGTGACTGACAATTAAAACAATTTGTCACATGCTGTTTTTGATAAGTTTAAAATTCTATTTTTAATGATTTAAAAAGAAAAAACTATATTTGTATGAAAAAATATTTTTTAAAATATTTTTTAAAAATTTATAAAAGAAAATTACCAAAATATCAAAAATGCAGATGTGTTACTTTAAAGATATAGATGTGTACTACTCATGATTATTTTGATAAGTTTAAAATTCTATTTTTAATGATTTAAAAAAAAAAACTATATTTGTGTGAAAAAATATTTTTAAAAATATTTTTAAAAAATTTATAAAAGAAAATTACCAAAATATAAAAAATGTAGATGTGTTACTTTAAAGATATAGATGTGTACTACATGCATGCCAAATTTGAGACTCCTCTGTTAGATAGTTTTAGAGAGAAATCGTGCATTTTCGGCACAAATTTGAAAATCATAGCATTGGGGTAGTGCCGACAATATGCTTTTTGGTACATCAAATGCATTTTTTATGTTATAAAACCTTGCTCAATCGATTCCTCGATGATTATTTAATAAAATAAGCTCAAAAGTAAAAAATCGATATTTTGTACGTAAAATCCAGTTTTCATTGTAGTGGAGCCCCTTAACAAGGTACTCCATCTACATTCTCACACTGCCTTCCGAAATATTTCCAACATCTACATTTCCGCTGTCTCCATGATGATGTGACCGTAAGGTCTACCACGTCTGTTTAGCACTAGGGTGCTGCCACTTATTAGAGTTAGGGTAAGAATACTTCAGCAAGATTAAACACTAACTATTTGAACGTGACTAGTTAGTTAATTAACCCTAGTCCCAAACCTAGGACGGTCATTCGTTCATGGTGTACATGAAATGACGTCATCAAAGCTTGTGTAGTAGCGATACAAGTAAAGAAACGGAAGTTTTTTTTTTCAAAGGGGAGATTAGGGTGAGTTGTTTTTAGCACGAGACGAGCGGCGGCTGTTTTCCCATCTAGCAGGTCCCATTTATGTTTTGATTCGTATGGATTGTTGGTTTGTACACCTTTAATGAATATATTTTATGAACCAACATGGAATGGTTAGTGTCACAGTATAATATCTACACTTTCATGACATTGTCCTCTAAGCTCGTATCAAACTGCGAGAGGTCACACAATCAACATACTTATAAACGCCATTCACAAAGCGTACACGAAGGCGTGCTGACAATCTCCCTTTTTAATAATAACAATGAAACACGTAGGAATTCAATAATAATAGCAATACATTGTCAGCAATAACCATATGACTGGATCAACAAGTCCTACTACCACTAGACTATACAACAATGCTGTACAACAGCCAGCAACCATAAAGAGAGCACGATTAATATGCAATGCGGCTTCTAAAGCCGGCCAACTGACATCTTTCTCTGTCAGGCTTCCTGTTCACTCCATTCCATTACACCCCTTTGCACCATTTTCTTTGAAAGCTGATGTGCGCACCAAAATATATGTTTATTCCACCAAAGTCCATGTGTGCAACAAAAGATATTATGTGACAGTTAGCGAATGCAACTACTGAATAAAAGGTATTGTTTAGTTAAGGCGAAGTTAGACTTACTTCTTGAACACTAGTTGGAAGTTACATTGTTGACATTTGACTATCAGCAACAGAGTAATTCATTCTTACGATCACACACCAACACAGACGAGTCTACATCAACTATCTGGGTTTATTACATATCTCTTCTGTAACCACCATCTCTGGCGATAGCCAGTTTACAACAGAAGCACCTCATTTCTTCACCCTGTCACAAAACGACTTTACAACAGACGTCCTACATTTTTCCTCACCCTGTCGCAGTAGGCTTTATTGGTGCCCGTGACCAACTCGTCACCGTTGGTGCACCTATACTATAATGGAAATGGGCCAGCCGCAGTTGGAGCACCAGTTGGTATTGTTGCGACAGCAGAACCAACAATTACAGCAACAGCTTCTGCTTCAGACACAGCAGGCAGCGTCACAACAACCCATACCAGACTCTGATAATTTTCATACTGCTACTTTGAAGAACATAACGGACACTTTGTACAATGTTACTCAGTCCGCATATTTTCAGAACATTGCTTCAATTGTTACACCTTTTGATGGGGACCCCTCGAGGTTTCAGAAGTGGTTAGTGGACATAGAGAAGTACGTCTCACTTATCCCTACAGCTACAGATGAAGACCGTAAAAGGGTCGCATTTTTGTCGTCTCAGTCTCTGGTTACAGACTTCCTTCGACGAAGATTCAAGGACTTCCCTATGGAAACCTTCCCCTCCCTGAGAAAAGAGTTAATCCATCGTTATTCTCCAGTGACCGACTGTCAACACACTTGGACTCTTCTCCGGCGCATTCATCAGGAGAAGCACGAACCTGTGCAATGCTATGGTGACCGGCTGCTCAATCTTTCTGAGGATGCTTTCTTGGAAGATTCTTTGCCTTCAGCTGATCTAGCCAAACATCTTGTTGGCATCTTCATTGACGGTCTCTCTACAGACTCGCTCAAACTTCATCTAATTCGAAAAGATCCTCAATCCATCAATGAAGCCATACAGTTAGCAGAAGCCGAAGAGAATGTGAAGAAACGTTTTCAACAGCGTTTGGGACGTGACCCTCGAGTAGAACCCCAAGAAGAACATGAACCGATGGACGTGAGTCATTATCGCTACAGTTGGCAAGGCCCACCTGCACAGTAACGACCTGTTGCTCCTCCGTCAGGGACCCATTCAAGTTATCAACATCGATCGCGAAATCATCGAAGTGGACAGGCACCTCTGATACATCAGGTATCTACGATTACTTGCTTCACCTGTGGTCAGCCTAATCATATATCTAGGAACTGTGTACACCGACAACAGCATCCTGTATGGCCACAAGCTAACACCCAGCTACAACCACGGAATCGCCAGCACAGTCAGGGACAACCTCACCAACCTTCCTGGCCTCCATTCACACCCATGCCACCCCGTCAAGGACCTTCACACTCTTTTTCCCGTGGACAATCCCAACTCAGACCTCCTATGTACCAGGGAAACCATTGGAACAGCCTGAACAGGAGAAGGAATAGGATGTCAATAAGAAATTTAATTACAGACAAATAAAGATATGGGAGGTAAACTTTAGTACAAGTAGAAATAAACGAAGCTGTTTCGTGATAACAAAAGGGTGTTGGAAGGCCCACATATATCCAATAAGATCGGAAAATTCTTCTTCTTTCTCTTCTTCATCACTCCCTGATAACTCTTCCCTTTCATCCCATCTTTATAATCCACCCTGTCCTCTTCCTTCTTCCACCGCCGCAGCTACTGTCCATTCCTCTCCACCTCCTTCTGTACACCTTTCCTCTGAGTCCGCTCCTCTTTTTCCCATACCTACTTCTGAACTTGATACTGCCCCTGATTCTACCTCCACTGACATCGAGACTGACGTTCTGATACAGCTAAACGTGGTTGATATCGCAGTTGAGTTTATGCGGACTATCAGTTTGATCACAGATCACTTGATTATATGTGTCCGTACGTGGGTTCGTACTCAGACAATTATTAAAGATGTAATTGAGATATTGTCTGGTCTGTATCGTAGTCGTTGACACTTCATTGTTTGTTCAGTGCGAATATCATTCCTCATAAATACATGAAGAACTCTTCCTCATAGAAGAGTTGTTAAGTATAATGCGAATACAATCAATAAAACATGGCATGCAGACCAACCTTCAAGTCGAATGACGAATGCGGTAAGTCTTTCATACTGAGTCCAATATATACATTTATTTGACAAGACATGTGAAGAACATCATACTGTGATTCATCAATATAAGAAATGTACATCTGCATTAATCAATGGGAATCCATGGTACCGTCACTCTTCCAGACAAATAAGTTCATGTCAGAACATCAAAGGCGATGTACACGCTCTGCTGTCATCCAGTCAGACGGTAATGATACGCCTGTGTATTTGACGAATATGTAATATATAGATCATCCACTGATCTACTAACATTATATTTCATTATCCATTAAGGAACTATGGACCGACCCTGCGCGTCCATCAATAATAATAATTCGGCAATACGTAGCCTAACTCTGGAGGATTCAACAATGCGACTTCATGGCGTGACGGTCAAATACAAAAGGGTCCCCTAAACTGGTCACTACGCGTGACCATACCAACGCTCACGCGTCACAATCCGACTGTGCGGATTGCGTTCATTAGACCATGAAGTATAACAATGATTCTACATTAATTCTCTTATCATCAAAAATGCGTGCTGCCAAATATAGCAGACGACGCCAATAAAACACCGTAACAGTTCCCTTCACGCCGGGGACAAAAAAATCTATTAGATAGATTTTTTTGAACTATCTTATTCAAAGATCCCAAAAATTTAACCAAAACCCGACATATGGCCTACGATGTTCTGAAAATCGTTGTGGTCATGTCGATAATGTATCAGTCATACTAATCATGTAATATATTAATAGTTATGTTATCCATGGCCATTATAATAACTGAAGGAGTGTCAACTGTCGCTAACTAATTTAACTTAAAGTTTGTCGTGACTAAATAATAAGTGAAGAAAATTTTTCCAATCAATTAAAATGAAACTAATTAATTATAGTATGTATGTAAGGTGTCATTAAATTGTAATTAACTAAACTAAATGATATTGTTATAGTAAAGGAAATGAGAAGTAAAGACAAGTAAAGTAGAGAAAAAGTAAAGTATAAATTTAATTATTGATGTGTGCTGAAAATTAATCATGTGTATTAAGTAACTAATAACTAATTAACTTAATTAACTAAACAATAATATGTAATATATTCTATCAACATATTTGCCAAATATATATATAAGAATAATCATTAATCTAAGTATATTAATCAATGGTGTGAGATTCTTTTCTGTTCATATATATTTTCTTTTTTTTATATTTCATTTTTTTCTCACAATTCAACTTTATTTATTAATGAAATCAATAAGTAGAACTAACTAATATTGGATATGGAGATCCAAGTGTAGTAATGTCCATAGGTGAATCTACCATTAGTTCCATTGAGTCTACGATAAGTTCCATTTGAATATAAGATTAGTTAAATTTGAGCGGAAAAAAGTTTATCCGTATTCACAGTGTTCAATTAGTTATTTCAATTGCTGAAGTATAGCGATATTTGTCCAGCCGGAATTCAGATATTCTTCCCGATTGTTTCGAAATGAGCTGCATCACGAATGGACACTAACCAAAGTCGAACATTCGTAATGAAAAATCGAATTCTGTTTCTTGTTATAATCACCTTCGTTTGACGAACGCATCTATGAATTGTTACAAAGGACTTATTGTTCAGCATCTCTTTGAAATCTTGAATTCTAATGTCTGTTCACTTGAAAATATCATCATAAACGAAGAGATGTAACGTAAGTTGAATGTCCAGACTCCTTGCGGATTGTAAACATAAATTTCGCTTGTTTGCTGAAACCGTGATATTCAACATCATCGATTGTACCAAAGTTACTTGAGGTACGAATTTCGGTATCATAAAGCGTTGTATGTCCCAGGAGAACTTGACATCCCGTAGACTCGTGACATATTTAATATTATCGTTAACGAAATTTGAAATATCGTTCCACGTTTGAAGTAGTAGAACAGTCACGTTAGTTGAATTTGAAGTTCATGAAACGATTGCAAGTCCTTAAATGTAAACGTCGCTGACGGTGATAGTTGTCGGCATCTGACGGAGATATATTTATGTATAATTTAGTAGCATCTGTTTACCTCAAATTTAGGAGGTATTTAATAAAAATGTTCCCTATAAATTTTGAAAGCGTTGATGATACCATGTCACTTTCAATAGCATGTCTTTGATATAGACAAATAGACGATATACGAAACTAATGCTGCATTGGGCTGAGCATAGTTAAAACCAATAACCATGTTACTGTATATTGTAGGCATGGTAAAAACAAATAAGACAGAAAACATGTGTACAAAATATAAATGTCACAAATAATGTTTTCTACTAGAAATATTACCAACCAATCTATATAGATGAGAATAGATGATTAGTAAAGAAAAGATACGATGACTGCATATGCTAAGTCATCAAAGAATGTGACAACAGTGTTACTACAACATGTTATCTGCGTGACGCAGAATCAGGTACCATCTGTAGCCTGAGTGAATGGTGATGAAAGTAAACACCATTATCACGATCGACAACAAAACGAGCGTCTCTATTGTTACAGAATGTAACCAATGCCTCACTATTCTGACCATTAAATGATGGCAGAAGACGAACAAATTTAACGTTTGCCGTGTAACTAAAGAAATTTCTAAGTGTCTGCCATGTAGTTACATGTGGCAGATTACGCACTAACACCGTGCGAGAATACGCATATTTCCCAATATATGTAGGACCATTGTCACTGATATGGGAAAACGGTTGATGTGCAACCTTAGTTGCTTGAGGTACATTGCAATGTATGTCCCTCATGTAATTATTATTCTTCCTATTGACTGTATGATTATCTTGAGCTTGAGTAAAATGACCCTTATCCTGTAATGATACATTTGTAGAACGTGTAGTAGTAGTAGAAGATTGAGAAGAACTACATACGTTCTTTTGTTTCAGTATGCTGGTAGTAATTTTATTTGGTATTTTCTCATTACTCTTGATTCCAACATTATTTTTCCATACATTACTTTTCTTAGTAAAATCCTTTACCCTACTGACAGTGTTAATAGTTTTCTTAGGATCAGTTGTAATCTGAGCTTGTCGCCAACTTTTATTATCAGAATTGGCAGTAGCATCCTGTCGAGGGAAGGTATATTTTCCCCGGAATGACCTCCTAACTACCAATGGGTGTATTGATAGTTTAGTATCAGTCCTCGTACTTAAATCATGTTGCAAAGTACGTTTCTCTCCTCTGTTGTTATCAATATATTTTTACCTGCCATTACATCGAGTAGACAATCGACCCTCTTTCTTAAATTATCCCTTTCAGAAGTCAGGAAAGTAATCTTCTGCTTCTGTTTCTTATTTATTTTATCCAAGTTGGGGTTAATATTCTTATCCTTATCCCTTAAAGAATCAAGTGTGATCAATGCTGTTGACAGTTCATAAATTTGTTGTTGCGTTTCCTTTTTAAGTTCAGCATAGCTATGTTTCTCATTCAGGAGGGACGCTTCTAATGCAGTCACCCTGTCATTAATGAGACAATCATCACTCGAGGAAGATATAGTAACATCAATACCAGATTCTGTATTCTCATCATTTTCTGATTGCACTTCATCAGATACTTTCTTATTTGTTTCGTTACCCCTATGGGAATTAACCAAAAGTGTCTTATTATCTTCACGCAACAATGCCAAGTCAAGCGTGGAAGATTTCACTTTACTTATCTGGTCGTTCAGCATCTGTTTCAATGAATTTGCCTCATCGTCCAACTTTTTTTCCTGTCTAAGACAAAATTCATAAAATTTATCATTATCTGTATGACATACATCCATTATCTTATTGTCATCAAATGATACACTACCATTTTCCCTTTTTTTTATTTCAGTTTTTGTCTTAATGCCCCTATTTAGACAGAACTGTTTATATTGTTCCGTATCATAGTAAAGAGATCCTAACTGTACATCATCAGTGAGAATCAATTCACATTGGATGGCCTGGTCTATACATTCTCGACTCGGTTATGCACTTGCATATCTACAGTTGATTTCAAAAGTGAAATTTCAGCTTTAAGCTCTTGAATCTTAACACCCTGTGTATGATTTTCTATCTTTAAATTTACATTTGTTTGATCAAGTAATTTCAGTCGATCAACCTCAGACAACAACGACTGAATGTGCGCCCTCTGTGCATGAAGTTTTCTTTGGTAAGCTGAGGCATTATCTTGTGAAATCTTCAATGAGAGTTTCTCAACCTCAGACTCCAAAGATTTATTTTTTTTCCATAGTGGATTCTAATGAGGCTTCTAATTCCTTCTTCTGACTACGACATTTAGTAATATCTACTATCAACTCCGACAATCTATTATTCGACCCTGTAATTTCAAAATCCATTGCTGACAGCTTCTTCTCATATTCACCTTTTTGATGTATCAGCTCATTAGTAAGGGTAATCTCCCTATCCTTATGCCTAGTTATGGTTTCCTTCAACTCATTCAACTCAGTACTACTACCTTCCTGAGTAGTCATTTTACATTCATCGTAAAAAATAGTGGATAATATTTTATAAAGTCTCACTGCTTTCTTCTGTGAAGGGGCATATCTACACACATTCCAACCAAACTCCTCAAGATCATGGCTCATTTGAATTAAAAAATGTTCCATGGCATACTCCTCACAGCTTGCACCACGTAAACCCAATCTATCTCCCTCCTGGAGAAAATGTTCAAAAATACCCATAGTGGATTCTGATGAGGTCCTAGAATTTGCAAGCTCCACTTCCAGTGTCCTCAATCTCGAATCATCAGTATCGGTCTCAAACTTCAGTAAACTCGCCTCTTTTCGCAAGTCCCTTATAGCCTGTTCTTGACTGGCAATAATCTCCAATAACTCCTCCTCTCTTTTCTCATCAATGGTTTCTAAATTTGTCACTCTTTCCTAGCCCATTCCGTGAGTTGTCCATTTGTTTATCATAATCATCGTCGCAAAGAATAGCATTATGAATGTTATTCAATATAGAACCATGTTGGACATGTACGTAACGTTCCACAAAAGTACGAAACACTCCATCTAGTAAGTCTGCTATGTCCATAGCCATATTCATATGTGGGACAGAGTGTAACTTATTGTTAGCAAACTCCGTCAAATCCGACGCTGTACGACATAAAAATTTATCTAATAATAAATTTTCATCTAATTCTCTTAATCTGTTTTCCTTCTCAATTTCTTCTATTTCCTCTCTAGCTTTCCTTATGTCTTCTTCTTGTCTAAGTTTTTCTTTCTCCTGTTTCAATGTAGCTTTCCTCTCTTCCTCTTCCTCCTTTAAAGCAGGTACAACTTCTTCATCACTATTCATCAAATTATTACAAGCCAACTCTCCCTTGACAATAGGTTTTAACATGTTACCTTCTACACCAAGTTTTACTGAGAACTTATTTAATCCCACATCAACACACTGTTCTTTATTAACTAACTTGTCTGGAGAATCCCTATATTCCTCCGAGACCTTCTTCTCCTCTAATGCAAACCTCCTTTAATTTATCCTGACGTTCTTCTTCTTCTAATTTTCGATTCCGTTCATCAAATTGCAATCTATGTAAAAACTCATTGTATGCATATATTTCTAATTCTATACCATGTAAACCACAACTCTCACCAAGCCACCTATAATAATCTAGCGTAAACGTGGTCATGTCAAATAACTAAAATACTTATTTAGTCAATAATATAATTATTATTCAATAATTCACTCAATACAACCACCTATAATAATCTCTTAATATGAACTGTAAGTTCAACAACTATATAATATTTTATAATAATATTATATGTACCTATTAATATGTCATAAATAGTTATGACATTTATTTATTTACGATGCTGAATTCATATCATGCACCTAATATTAATATTTAATAATTATGGGAATTGTCCTACCATAAGTATATTATGTTATCATTTATGTGTGCCTAGACAACACTGTAGTACCATGTACGTGTACTTTGTACTATATCACATATAGTTTACCAATTCAACACCTATGCATGGTGTGAATACCAAATAATTATTCAATAAAGTTATTTTACTTCAATATTTAATTGTAATCCTTATGCCCTAAGCATCATATACAATGTGCCTCACTCAAGTATTGGACCAATACTGCACTATGATGACATACCCTAAGTCATCATCCAATTTAATAAAAAATTAATTAAATTAATTTGTTATCTTGATAAGAAGCAATATATGTAATATAATTAATTAATGAAATGGATAAATACAATACAAATGATTAACCAAGCTTTACAACACAGTAGTACAATACAAAAGTGACATTTTCACCCAAAATAAATAATTTTACAAAATTAAATCGAGAAAGGAAATGAGATATAGATTGAATTGAAGGTCAAAGTAACAAAAAAAAGAAAAAAATATGGACCACAGAAAATAATGACGTCACAGGACTCATTTAACGGACATTACAATACATTTAAATGAAAATAAAATTTAGCAAGATCAGAATTGATTGACGGGATAGATTACGAACATATCACTAGAACTGAATAAAAATAAAACTGAATACACTAGAAAACCCCAGTTATAACAGAACTAGACATCTAACATACAAGGGAATTAATAGCAAGTACGAACGAACAAACCACCGGCAGTGTCCTCAGTGAGTCCTTCGCTAAAATGCGATTAATTCACGGCCTTATAGAACAATTACACCTGATCTGGTCATTCGTAAAGACATGTAATCAGATGTAATCCTCCTGCCCAACCACCCACGAATATCGACAAGACTACAGAAATATATATAAAATGACACACTTAACATTATTGTCAAAAACATGCTTATGAAATGGCTGATGTGGACTCAACATTTGTATACGGACCAAATAGTACTTATCTTTTGAATTTCGGAATAGTTACCACAGAGCCAACATGCGCCACTCTACCATGGATATTTCATGCAGAAATGCTGTCTGTGTGACCAGAAATCTTTCGGTAGTTGATGCTTGATAAGTTTAATTTCATGTCGTTGAATTTTGCTTGTCATTCATGATCGTTCGACTGTTGCTATGCAATGACGTCATATTCGCATGCGCAGAAAATGTCAATGAAAATCGAAGAGATATATTTTTGCGGATTCGATTTGATTGTAGATAAGTTCATAAACGTGAAATAGAAATTCCACAGCCAACATCCAGTTGATACAGCTAAACGTGGTTGATATCGCAGTTGAGTTTATGCGGACTATCAGTTTGATCACAGATCACTTGATTATATGTGTCCGTACGTGGGTTCGTACTCAGACAATTATTAAAGATGTAATTGAGATATTGTCTGGTCTGTATCGTAGTCGTTGACACTTCATTGTTTGTTCAGTGCGAATATCATTCCTCATAAATACATGAAGAACTCTTCCTCATAGAAGAGTTGTTAAGTATAATGCGAATACAATCAATAAAACATGGCATGCAGACCAACCTTCAAGTCGAATGACGAATGCGGTAAGTCTTTCATACTGAGTCCAATATATACATTTATTTGACAAGACATGTGAAGAACATCATACTGTGATTCATCAATATAAGAAATGTACATCTGCATTAATCAATGGGAATCCATGGTACCGTCACTCTTCCAGTCAAATAAGTTCATGTCAGAACATCAAAGGCGATGTACACGCTCTGCTGTCATCCAGTCAGACGGTAATGATACGCCTGTGTATTTGACGAATATGTAATATATAGATCATCCACTGATCTACTAACATTATATTTCATTATCCATTAAGGAACTATGGACCGACCCTGCGCGTCCATCAATAATAATAATTCGGCAATACGTAGCCTAACTCTGGAGGATTCAACAATGCGACTTCATGGCGTGACGGTCAAATACAAAAGGGTCCCCTAAATTGGTCACTACGCGTGACCATACCAACGCTCACGCGTCACAATCCGACTGTGCGGATTGCGTTCATTAGACCAAGAAGTATAACAATGATTCTACATTAATTCTCTTATCATCAAAAATGCGTGCTGCCAAATATAGCAGACGACGCCAATAAAACACCGTAACACGTTCCTCCCCCTCTTCTTCGTTATCCTACTAAACGTCGGCATTCCACCTCCTCTGGAGATTCTGCTCCCTTTCCCAAGTATCTTCTGCAGCCCACTGCCCATGTCCGTACTCACTGTTCCCGTCTTCCTCGCCCCCGTCAGCTTCCTCGGGTACCTCCTCCAACCCCCCCCCCTGCCCCACCGACACACCGTAGATCGCGTATTCCCCGCCGTCTTCCTCCGATCTGTCCACGCCCTCCTCTTCAATCCTCCTTTTATGTCCCGTCCCCTCCATTTCTCCTGATCCTCAACAACCCTGCTGTGACGAACGTTTGAACACACGTGCAATCGCATGCATTGATTCCTTAAATATCCTTATCAAATCGTTAACCATTTGACCTTTCTTTTTTCCCCAGATGTCGTTTCCAGTTATGTCTTATTTAATGATCTGTTTGTCTTTCGAGACCTCACTAGCCATGCTTTTCGACTCCTATGATGTCTAGTTTTGGGACACTCCTCATGCCACATGATTAACTCCTCCTTGACCAGCGTTAGCTATATCATTTTTTTGTACTTAAGATGGCATCTGTGCTGTCATGACCTTATGATTATTGCCTTTTTCTTATTGGGTTGATATTTTTTGTCACGAGCATGATCATGATTTGTTCGTAATGATTTGTGAATAACAAAGAGATTACCATTAGTTCATTTTTTTTCATCCGCCACTTATGTTGGCATCAGTAATTTTTTTTTTTTTATCATTCCGTTTTGTTTCCTCCATGTCGTTTGGACATAGTTCGATTTCCGGATTTTTTAAATAATTGTTCATTTCTTATGTGAATTAACTCATGCCATTTATTGCCTGTTAGTTTACTACATACTGATGTTCCTGTCTGGTGCAACCGCCGTGTTCGGCGTCCACCATTTTTTTGGGCACCCATTATTTTTTATTGCTTGTGAGTTCTCCCCTTTTAGCGACGTTACCTCGCTTTGATGCATTAATGATTTGTTTTTTTTTCTCCATGACTTTGAGTAATGTTTGTGACTTCATGGTGCATTGTTCATTGATCCCCATGAAATATGAGTATTTTCATTTTAGCCATTGTGTCATTTATGCCTCTCGACATACACTTTGTATCTTTCTCCATAACTAGCTAGTTCTTTTAATATTCCCCCATCAGTTTTTTTTTTGTTTTCTTTATTTCACTGTCCATTCCCCATTCCCGTAACTCCCATGCTATTGTATTCCACTGATGTATATTATCCCATCATTTTCCATATCCATGATTGATGTTTTGATGTATACTGGCGTACAATCTGGTGGAACTAGTTCATAAATTTTCCCCTTAGTTTTTTTTAGGGTTAGTTTGCAGTACTTCCTCGGAATATGTCTCCCTTCCGGGATACATTTTGGTGGCCCTGGCCGTATGTGACCGTAAGGTCTACCACGTCATTTTAGCACTAGGGTGCTGCCCCTTATTAGAGTTAGGGTAAGAATACTTCAGCAAGAGTATTTGAACGTGACTAGTTAGTTAATTAACCCTAGTCCCAAACCTAGGTAAGCGAATGCAACTACTGAATAAAAAGTATTGTTTAGTTAAGACTGTACTTACCACACTAGTTGGAATCTCTGGCGATAGCCAGTTTACAACAGAAGCACCTCATTTCTTCACCCTGTCACAAAACGACTTTACAACAGACGTCCTACATTTTTCCTCAGCCTGTCACAATGAATAGCCTAGCGTATCCCCGACACTACGTGTACCGAGCTGGCGTTTCATTGGTCAGTTACTTACACGGGTTTTGCGCGGTGTAATATTTTCAATAATCGCGAGATATGATTCAGACTTCACTACAACATCCTTCTCTTGGTTCTTGCTCTTTTGATGTCAGCTACATTCTCATGTAGGGTTGTCTTTTGTCGGTGCTTACCCGCATATATGCTTTTGCCTGGGCTATCGCATATCTGGATCTAATCGTCAGCAATCCGAGCACGTTTCTCATTGCCACAACGGGGGTATCACGCGTACAGCTCAAAACTAGTCGCATCCCTTCATTTTGAATGCGTTCCAGTAGTTCACATTGTAACACTGACAGCGTGAGGATTCGTAGCCCGTACTCGGTACTGAAATCACGAGCTGATAATACAGGAGAAACAATAGTCTCTGTTCCAAGCGCGCAGCAGCCATTTTTTTAAAGCTGTAATCCTTGCCTGCACTTCTGTATTGTAAGTTCGACATGATACTAAATGATAGCCCACGATCAAACTTTACTCCTAGATACATCAACCTGTCTTGCCTTTCAATGTTCTGTCCATTGAAAGTGATGTCTGGAAGGTCTGCTTTCATTATGGAGTTGTTCAGAGAGCACCACATCACACAGGCCTTGTTGAGATTGACCTTTGATCCGCTTTCCTCACATCATTTAGAAACCGCCTATAGTGTCTCTTGTATGTCTTGGACCATTTCGTGTCTGTCGGAGCCAGTTCTGTACATGAGTGTGTCATCTGCGAAAGTTAATGTTCGTCCCAGTCCTGTTGGGTGAAAGATTGCTACTTTTGCTGTGTAGATGTTACACAGCACTGGTGATAGTGGAAAACCTTGGGGTTGTCCCGGGCAAATGTGCATCCAGTTCTGATGTCCACGTTTTCAAGCGAAATGTAACTGATGTCTCCATTAAGGCAGCTGCTATCCACCTTGTTATCCAAGGGTTTACACCACATGCCATTATACAGTCTATTAGGGTTGCAAAGTTCACACTGTTATAAGCATCCTTGTTGCGTGATAAATTCTCGCAACATCGTTTTATTTCAATATCTATTTTATAACGCAAGGGCAACAACTGCTTGAAATTTATAGTCACTTTTCTCGGTAAGCATTTGTCTTCTCGCGTTGGTATCGAATGCAGTTAAGTTTGAGCTGTGGTCATTTTGCGCTGGACTGCGCATGACTTGTCTTGCTTCTTGGTCGATCGGTTTCCGCCCACCACTAGTGGAGTGAGCGATTTGGAATGGCGAAAGAGATGCCTCGTTGAAGAGGGGATCTCCGCTATTTTTTTTGTTCTGTCAGGAATGTGAGAGTCCTCTTATGGATATTTCGTTTATTCGAGATAATACCTCTAGTGTATTTGCACATGCCGGGAGGCATAATATTTCTGTGTATTTCCGGAAGGCAAGGTAAATTAACATTTTCATTAACTCTATCGATTTTTGGTCGTGAACGATTTCTGGTTCATAGCCTGTCTTCGAAAGTCGTCGTCACGAGATGTTTTCCTAGCTCACATGTCGCTGTATTGTACTGCATCGGTTGATGCAGGTTCCAAGGACCATTACTTGCTACTTTGTTAAATGAACTAGGTTTGGAAAACCTTTATTATCTAGAGGATATTTTTGAGGACATTATTTATACTTCGGCAGACGTGTCTGTCTTGCTGAAGTCAAACTAAGGAGAGTGAACTGATCTCATACATCTGGTTATCTCCTGGCTGTTATAGAAAGGGATGGAGTTTTTCACCTGACTACATTTACAGCACTTTGAAATATAACATGCATCTGACTCATCATTGTAATGCTGTCTACCGTCTATTGCTGTATTGAATGTTGCTGTGATAATGACTGTTTGATGTGCCTACATATTCGCGTAACCATTTTGTCACTGTGGCGTCCACAATAAATAATGAAGAAAAACGTCAACGGCTGTTACAAGAATCATTGACTTTATACGTCGTGAGTTTACTGACGTCCTATGTGGATTGCCCTGTTATTTTTGTATGAACATTGTTTTGACTGAACACATCTGCACACCACACAAAACCAGACATGCGGATACCATCCATCATCATATGGCATCACGCATCATTTGGTGGCCATAAGCTGGTTTGATTCTGGTACCAGCAAACACGGGGTCCCTTACCCACTTCATTTTCAACAAGAATTCATCAGCATCCTTCAAGAAATTAACATTCTTCAATACAGTCAACATCTTCAAAATTTTCAAAGTACTCGGCGTTGCCCGGTAAAAGTCAAAATTTCAACTTTTTGACGAAAACAAGAATTTGACAGTACCCGGCGTTGTTACATGTTGCCGGATAACTCGGACTGCTGTTATCTTTTACGCAAGTCAAGCAAGTTGCTGCTGTCAAGGTTCCAGTGCTGTCGTTTTTGTGAAGGTCAAGTGCCGGTTGAAACGGGTTGTTTTCTGAAGAAGGCCAAGTACCGATTTCCATCAACTTACTTTTGGATTAGAAGGTCAAGTGCCGAAACAACTCAACACACAGTATTTCAGAAGCTCTTGTACCATCGTGTTAGCAGTGGAAGCAGTTCAGATGTGCCATCATCGTTGGAGCTTCGCTCTTTAGGACGTTGATTGACATCCGTTTTTTTCTGCTGTTCTACGATTGGAAGCCTATAAGTTAAGTGGCCTGTTTGTATGTAAACTGTGCCCTTATGCTTCTGCTGAGTCTTCTGTGTATCATCTCATTCTATATGTTATATGTTTATATGTTATTCGTATATTTATATGTTTATATTTCAGCGGGTTCTCGGTTGGGTGGTGTCTCCGTTAGATTATGCCACGTCATAGAGGTCGTCTATTGTGAGCGTTTTCTGTAGGGTTTGCAAATTTCCGATACTGGAATTTGCTAAGCGACTTCTGTTGCTATTTATGTTAGCTGTGATGACATGTTTTAATATTGTTTTCGTTATTATTTCGCATTCTTTAGTTTTGTTTTGATTTGTTTGTATTTGTTAGCCTACTCTTGTCTATAATTTAGTTTCATACAACATTTTTGTTTATACACTGTGGTGTCATGTTTTTTGTTTAATTCTATCGCAGATATCGTCACATTTTTTGTGATATTTCATTAATTTCTGCTTTATTTTTAGTTGATTTCTGCGAACGTTTTTGTATTGTTGCTGATCTTTGTTATTGTTTACATTGTTATTGTTTACATTGTTTGCATTGTTTACATTTTCAATGTTTACATTCTGCATGTGTTTACATAGTCATTGTTTACAGTTATAGTAATTAGTTAATGGGCTATGCTAATGCACTGTTACTACTACACTGATGATAAATGAATGATGAATAGTGTCGTGCACTATTGAATGAGAAGTGCACTTATGATCAAGAATTGAGTGCTGATATTTCATATACAAGTTCTTTGATTGTAGACTTGTTTCCCACAGAGACTGGGATAATATAATGTGATGTGAATATACAAGTGCTTAATTAAGACTTGTTACACTTAGGTTTGAAATAAATTAGTTAATTATTTCAGGTTTTGGACTCATATGTTAGACAACATGTCTACATTTGAGCACTTTATTGAGCAGGGTAAATTGTTTGGCAAGACTGGTGATAAGTTAGAAGAATTTGCAACTGCTCGATATGATAAAGCAATGGAAGCTGAACAAAAGAAACTGCAGATGGAAGCTGAACAAAAGAAACTGCAGATGCAGGTGGATGAGAAAAGATTCCAAATGGAAATGGAAAAACAAAAAAGGGAATCAGAAGCTGAGGAAAGAAAACTCCAGCTACAGCTAGAAGCTGAAAGACTTCAAAAAGAGGCTGAAAATAAAAGACTTGAAAAAGAGGCTGAAAATAAAAGACTTGAAAAAGAAGCTGAAAATGAAAGACTTCAAAAAGAGGCTCAGGCTGAGGAAAGAAGATTACAGAGAGAGTCTGATGAGAGGAAAGAGAAAGCAAAAATGGAACATGAAGAAAAGGTCTTAGCTTTAGAGTTGGAAAAATTGAAATTGACAAGCATGAGTAATGGTAAATAGACAAAGCAAAATATGTTTATCAGTTATCAGGGATACTGACAGGTAAAGCTCTAAGTATATTAAATATGGTGGATGAACCTGACAAGAACAATTATGAGGTTGTCAGGGCCGCTTTGTTAAAGAAATATTAGCTTAACGAAGACGGCTATCGTCTACAATTTAAAAACATGTTACCTGAAAATGGAGTTGAATTCTCCGAGTTTATTGCAAGAATACGCATTACTTTCTCACGATGGGTTGAACTATCTAAGACGGAAAAAAACTTATGAAGGACTTATGGACTTAATACTTAGAGACAAAGTCATGTCGTCTGTCAATGAGTCTTTCCTTGCTTTCCTTCATGAACGTAAACCTAAAACAATAAAAGAAATGGAAGATTTCTGTTGCCAATACGTAACTGCGCACCCACACATAACCATGGGTAACTCTAAGGTGAAAGAAGGTTTACCAGTTGCTTCGGCAGCTCCGTATGGCCAAAACTTTGCTCGTAGATTCCAACAAAATTTTGATAGAAAGAGTAGCGGTAATTTCTGTCAAAATCATGGAAATCAATTTCATGGTGATTCTTCCTCGAAGAATTGGAGACAACCTGATAGTGGTCGTTACTATCACCCTAATAATTATAGGCATTTCAAAAGAGGATATGGTAATAGAGGTTATTCCTGCCGAAGACCTCAGAACCAAACAAATAGATGTTCGCATCAATGTGAACATGATAGTAATCGTGGAAACTGGAATTCGAACCAGGATAACAATTACAATAGAGACAATAATAACTGCAGAGATAATAATAACTTTGATAACTTCAGAGGTAATAATAGTCGGGGTAGATCTCAACACAAAAAAAAAGAGATATCAGCAGGCTAATGCTGTACAACAGGAAACTGAGGGAGCCTGTAATCATGTTGTTGATAGTAAAAACTTTGACGCTGTCACTGGTTCTGCTTTTGACTTTGAGAGAGCAAACAAATGCCCCCAATGCAGTACTTTATTCGAACCGGGTACCATAACTACTTTGAGTTGTGGTCACCCACTTCCCGCTCTTCCTGCTGCTGTTGCGCATGACGGGAGGGGTTCTTTAATCCTACATAAGGGTCTTGTTAATGATACTCAGGTCTCACTACTTTTCGATTCCGGATGCACCACTATTGGTGTTAGACAATCGCTTGTAGATCCATCTTGTGCTACAGGAAGGGTTATTAAATGTGTCACATTTGGCGGCACTCTAGAAAAATATCCTACTGCTGTAATTCGCATTGCCACTCCTTTCTTTACTGGAGATGTGCATGCTTGTCTCTTACCTAATCCTATTGCGGACCTTATTATTGGTCGTATTCACGGAGTTAGGGAGTGTACCCCACAGCAGATTGCTGCTTGGGAAGATAATAACATGCAAGCTACAAATGCAGTAGTTACAAGAGCACAAGCTCTACAAACACCCGAAACTTCACTGAATAGTGATAATGAAGTTGATAGCCAAGATAGTCACTTAGTAATCACTCGTGACTCTTTCATAAAATTGCAAGAAGAAGATCCTTCTTTAAAAAAATTCTTCGTTCTTGCGAAGAAAGGTGATCCGAATCAGGATACAAATAGAAAATCTTGGATTGCAATGAGAAACGGCGTACTTGTACGTATGGTACAAGATTCGACTACGTCGGCACATTCGCAAATTCTTGTTCCCAAGAGCATGAGAGTCCAAATATTACAACATGCTCATGACTCGCAATGTGCTGGACATATGGGTTTTGCCCGTACGAAGTCGAGAGTCCTTGCGGCTTTCTTTTGGCCTTTTGTCAATAAGGACATTCGTATTTACTGCCGATCATGCAAGGTATGTCAGGAGGTCAAATCTAGAGGACCACGACATGCTGCGCCTATCCAGGCTGCTGACATTCCTATTCGGCCGTTTCAGAAAATGGCCATAGATATTATTGGCCCTTTTAAGGTCAAGTCGGCCAGAGGACATCAGTTTATCCTTACATGTGTCGATATGTGCACACGTTGGCCAGAGGCTATTCCTCTTAAGAGCATATCTACTACAGATATCGCAGATGCTCTTTGGTTCATATTTTCTCGCTTGGGGTTCCCCAGAGAAATATTGTCAGACCATGGCACTCAACTCATATCTGACACTATGTCACAGGTAATGTCTACCTTACATATTGAACGATCTCTCAGTAGTATCTACCATCCTATGTCTAATGGGTTAGTTGAGCGTCTGAATAGAACGCTCAAGACTTTGCTTGGTAAGATAACTGAAGATCATCCTCAAGATTGGGACAGGGTTTTACCCGCGGCTCTCTTTGCCTATAGAGAAGTCCCTAATGAACACACAGGATTTTCTCCCTTCGAACTTGTCTTTGGCGCGCGTCCACGCGGCCCTATGTCTTTATTACACGATCTCATCACTGCCGATGATATTAGCGATGAAACTCAATCCTCATATGAGTATGTCATTGCTCTTAGACAAAAGATCATTGAGGCATGTAAGCTAGCAACTGCTTCATCAGAAATTGCTAAAGAGAAGGCAAGGCAGTTTTCTAACAAGAATAGATGTCTACGACAACTTTGTCCAGGTGACAAAGCATTCGTCCTACTCCCCAGTAGGGAAAATAGACTTCTTATTGCATGGAAAGGTCCGTATGCAATAGTCTCTCGGATTTCCGATGTTGACTATGTGGTCGATATTGATGGAAAGCATAAAACTTTCCACATAAACATGCTTTCGGAATGTCACGAACGTCCGGACTATTTGCTGCCTATTTTCCAGGCAACGGATGATGCTCCTGCACCTCACGGTCATTATTCATCCCTGTCTGTCATTCAGGATGAGGAAGCTACCTTCTCTGATGTCAACCTTCCCCTTCCAGTGGTTCCATTACATTCCACGGAATCTTGGAAAAACGTTTCTGTTTCTCCTAATCTTTCTGGTGACGAACATCGACGAGACTTGTCGATGTTACAAACATTTCAGGATGTTCTCACTGACATTCCTGGACACACAGATGTCATAGAACATGACATAATTCTTACCGACAATAATCCAATTAGGGTTAGGCCGTATCCTATTCCTATACACTTTCAGTCGCAAGTGGAAAAGGAATTGGATGAAATGATTCAATTAAATATAATTGAACCATCGACTTCACCATATTCTTCTTCCATGGTTATTGTCCGGAAGAAGGATAAGAACATACGAATTTGCGTTGATTATCGCAAATTGAATCAGGTCACAAAGTTCGACGCTGAACCGATGCCTTTGTTAGAAGATCTACTGATTAGACTTTCTAATTCTAGATTCTTCACTAAACTTGACTTGTCTAAAGGTTATTGGCAAGTGCCTTTAGCAGAGCATGCCAAACCTCTTACTGCTTTTTCTACACCTAGGGGTCTATTTCAATGGAATGTTATGCCTTTTGGTCTCATGAACGCCCCTGCCACTTTCGTTCGCATGATGCGTCGAATTCTGTCACATCGTTCGGATGTCATCGCATACTTAGATGACATCTGTCTCTTCAGTGATACCTGGGAAGATCACTATTTAGGGTTATATGACTTACTGTCCACTCTACGTGAGAATAATTTGACAGCAAAACCTTCTAAAGCTTTTGTTGGTTTTGGTGAAATCTCTTTCCTGGGTCATCGTGTTGGTCATGGTCTCTTGAAGACAGAAGACCACAATACTTCCAAAATACTGAACATCTCTGTTCCTAAAACGAAGAAACAAGTTAGGAGTCTCTTAGGTTTAATTCAATTTTATGGGAGATTTATTCCAAATTTATCTTCGATCATGGCACCTCTATCAACATTGTTGAAGAAAGGTTCGCCTAATCTGGTCCGTTGGTCTGAAGAATGCCAATCTTCACTAGACCAAATCAAGAATATATTTTCTTCTCCTCCCATCTTAAGATTACCTACTCTTGATAGGACTTTTGTTCTTCGGAGTGATGCTTCATCCACTGGGATTGGAGCAGCACTGATGCAAGAATATGCAAATACTCTGCATCCTGTTATGTACATTTCTAGAAAACTAAATGCGGCAGAGAGGAACTACTCGGTTTTAGACCGTGAGTTGTTAGCGATGGTTTGGTCAATTCTAAAACTACAAAGATTCCTCCTGGGCGCACATTTCATTCTAGAGACTGATCAGAAAGCTCTTACAGCTATTCAGACTAAGAATTTGAAGAGTTCGAGATCCACTCGATATGCTATAGCTCTTCAACCTTTTCACTTCACGGTACGAGCTATCCGTGGTGCGGATAATGTGATGGCTGACATTTTGTCTAGATGCCCACATGACTCCAACTAATACTTCTGTCCTATATTTCCATATATTACAGAGTCATAACACACCTATATTTCTACAATAGATTAGCACATCTGTACTTACTTTATATGTACACACTATCGTGCTTTGTTGTCATCTTCTTCTGTTCGTTTTTTTAAGATGATAGAGGAGGACTGAGTAGTTAATATAAGGGCCGTTAGTTTACTAAACAGCCACAATTATTAATAATGTATTGTACCTTATGAAGCATATTAGTTATTAATTAGCATTATATTGCTTGTACTTTCTCAGAATGTCATTGTTGAGCTGAGGACTTACCTTACTAGTATCAAGCATGACGAGTTCTAGATTGTGTACTTACCCTCGGAATACCAGAGCATATGTCCTGGATCGTCATGTAGTTTAACTTTACTATGTACTTATGTCATTACATGTCAAAGAATGTACTATTTAAATTTTCCTATCAGATTTGTACATCCATTTTTAAAGACAATATTAGAGTATGCTGTTTAATGATGATTATAGTAACTTGCATACTTATATTGTGTTTACATGCTAACGTGATGTGTGTTGGTGACACCTCCCCGATGTGAATATTTTTTGAGACATATTTATTTTTCTGTTGAGGTATATCCTCACCAGACACTCTATAATTAGCCTATTGTTTGGCAATTTAGTTAATTATCAGCGCATAATTCGTGCGTTTTGAGCCGCTTATCGCATGCTCTTTGATAAAAAAAAAAAAAAAATATGTTCCACATTTTTTTTTTATCGGGAGGAGGTGGTGATATGTTGCGTGATAAATTCTCGCAACATCGTTTTTATTTCAATATCTATTTTATAACGCAAGGGCAACAACTGCTTGAAATTTATAGTCACTTTTCTCGGTAAGCATTTGTCTTCTCGCGTTGGTATCGAATGCAGTTAAGTTTGAGCTGTGGTCATTTTGCGCTGGACTGCGCATGACTTGTCTTGCTTTTGGTCGATCGGTTTCCGCCCACCACTAGTGGAGTGAGCGATTTGGAATGGCGAAAGAGATGCCTCGTTGAAGAGGGGATCTCCGCTATTTTTTTGTTCTGTCAGGAATGTGAGAGTCCTCTTATGGATATTTCGTTTATTCGAGATAATACCCCTAGTGTATTTGCACATGCCGGGAGGCATAATATTTCTGTGTATTTCCGGAAGGCAAGGTAAATTAACATTTTCATTAACTCTATCGATTTTTGGTCGTGAACGATTTCTGGTTCATAGCCTGTCTTCGAAAGTCGTCGTCACGAGATGTTTTCCTAGCTCACATGTCGCTGTATTGTACTGCATCGGTTGATGCAGGTTCCAAGGACCATTACTTGCTACTTTGTTAAATGAACTAGGTTGGAAAACCTTTATTATCTAGAGGATATTTTTGAGGACATTATTTATACTTCGGCAGACGTGTCTGTCTTGCTGAAGTCAAACTAAGGAGAGTGAACTGATCTCATACATCTGGTTATCTCCTGGCTGTTATAGAAAGGGATGGAGTTTTTCACCTGACTACATTTACAGCACTTTGAAATATAACATGCATCTGACTCATCATTGTAATGCTGTCTACCGTCTATTGCTGTATTGAATGTTGCTGTGATAATGACTGTTTGATGTGCCTACATATTCGCGTAACCATTTTGTCACTGTGGCGTCCACAATAAATAATGAAGAAAAACGTCAACGGCTGTTACAAGAATCATTGACTTTATACGTCGTGAGTTTACTGACGTCCTATGTGGATTGCCCTGTTATTTTTGTATGAACATTGTTTTGACTGAACACATCTGCACACCACACAAAACCAGACATGCGGATACCATCCATCATCATATGGCATCACGCATCAATCCTCTAGGTCAATTACGACAGCCACCGTTTCTCTTGTACCGTGGAATCCCTCGTACACATCTTACGCAAACGTTCCAGCGTTATCCCATGTTGTTTTCGTAGGTACATAGCTACCCAGGGTATCAGGAAGGATGTGTGCATTTTCGAGGTGGCTCATTACTTGTGTTGCATCTATCTTTTCAAGTAATGTACCATAGACATTATGTAGTGTTATAAAGCGATAGCTGTTGAGCAGTGTGGGGTCTTTGCCAGGCTTAGGAAGTGGCCGAAGGTAAATGTGTAGCCAGTCGTCCGGCACTTCAGCATTCTGTATGCTGGTATTGAAATCGCTCACCATATTAATAATGCCTGTGTCGTCGAGCTGTTTAATGTGATGGTATTGTACACCATCATGACCCGGATTAGTGTTTCTGTTGGTTTTCAATGTGTATACCATTTCTTCTTCAGAGATGAGATCGAAGTATATATAGCCCCTTAGGGCATTTTCCAGCACACTATCCTTTATTTTCTGGCCGGCACTTTTGTCACTTTTATCCGTTTGTTCCACATATCGATTGAATAATGCTCTTCCCTTCTCTTCGTCCGTCTTCAGGCTTTGCCCTGTACAGCTTTTGATATTAGGGATGGGTTGACTTGCACTTTTCCTATTCATTCTTCGATGTAAGGACCAGAATTTCTGTAGGGTTTTTTCCGTGCCCACTCATGTCACAAAGTCCACCCGCAGTTTATCCTCGGCCTCCCTTGCCTAGCTCTTGAATCGATTAACGACTCTTTGCTTTTTCTCCTTCATCTCTTCAACCTCTCCCTCATTCATCATTCTTCTGTTTCGAGCTTTACGCCGTTCCTTTGGTTCTCTTTCATTTTCTGTCCATGCTTCCTCCACTGTCTTATTCCACCAGGAAGGTTGGGTGAAAGGTGTTCTTGCTATCTTTTGTTTGGCATTTTGGCGCAATGTGTGTAAGGGTTGTTACAGTAGGTGTGGGTCTGTAGGATACTTGAAGGTCTGTTTAAGTTTCATATGTGTAGTGGTCCTACTCTTTGCAATGAGTACGACGCACTGTAGCTGATCCCTTTCCTCAGCACCTAATACATCTCAACGTGCCAAGGTGCTGGCAGCACTAGAGATGAATGCTAGATCTATGACACAATTTGTATCCCCAGGTTTAGTCGCCAGTCTAGTTCGGCGTCCATCATTCAGGATGACAAGGTTCATGTTAAGTAATGCCTGGCTCAAAGCTATACCCTGCCTATTTTCCGTGATGTTAACTCACTCCATGGATCTAGCATTCTGAATGGTCTGAAGATTCGAACATAAGGTATTTATTTGCTTTCGATTTCAATGCTGCATCCAAGGAGTGTCGGAACATCACGGAACATATGTTATCTGTACTAGCACATATATACTATATGTTAACGATTTGTTAATATATGTAATAACAGTTGTGTAATGTATATTTGTAGTTAAACATGTGGGTATTTTTACAGTACACTACTCTCTTATATTATGTTTTAATGAGCTGTTTTTAGTAGCTAACAATTGTATGATAAAATGTGATAACATAATTCTGACGAAGGTACGAGTACGACAGTTTGGGAAAAACTGGTGTAATCGATTAATCTCGAACTGTTTTCTTGTACTTATAGAAGTGTAACTTTTATTTTTCTGTAAAATCGTGTTTATATAAATACTATCAAGCTCAGTTACAGATGTCTACACACAATGTTATTGTTATACTTACAGACATTTAAGAGCCGCGGTAGTGCCGTGGTTAGTGCACTGGCTTCCTAACTCGGTGGTCCATGGGTCGATCCCCAGTTGAGGTGGGATTTTTTAGACCCCAAACGGCTCCGGGTTCGACCCAGCCTCATGAATCGGGTACCGGAGCAGCTCTGGGAAGGTTAAGGCGACTGGTGTGATGCTGACCACATCACCTCTAGTGTGCCGATGGTCAAGAAAATGTGGGCCTTACACCATATTGCCAACATGCCTCATTGGGTGTGAAATGGGATCCTTTACCTGACCTTTTACAGACATTTACAAATTATAGTTGTTTGGCTACTAATGCGACTCGGACAGCTATTGTTGGCTTATGTGTCCAAGACCTGCAACAACATGTATCCTTATCAAATCATGGGACTCCTGGCCACCTGCTTGTCAACGATTATTGTAATGCCGACTGTCATTGCCACTGTCTGGTACATTCAGCAAGAATTAAGTCATAATGTGGAAATAGATCATTCATATTCTCTCTCTCTCTCTCTCTCTCTCTCTCTCTCTCTCTCTCTCTCTCTCTCTCTCTCTCTCTCTCTCTCTCTCTCTCTCCTCTCTCTTTTTTTTCTCACTCCTCTCTATCTTCTTTGTGTATATTGCTTTCATTTTCGTAAAGAGTAGTTGTTCATATTTGTGAACTTGTTGTGTAATGCAAACATGATTGAACAAGTGGCTGTCTGAAACTCCATCAACCAGGGAGGTTATATTGTCAGACTCTCAAGCCATGGAAAGTTCAGAACGGATGGCTGCGGCAGGAATGGAAAACATCAATAGAATCCTCAAGTCTTGAAGTACTGGTGTGGATCTACTGTTCTGGTCATGCAGGGGTACGTGGCAATGAGATAGCTGACAGACTGGCCTCGAGAGCACCCATAGTGGGGACACTGGACATGGATACGGGAGAGATACTAAGGGCTATTAATCGCTGCTGGATAATGACACTGCAATGGATGAATCAACAAGGCTTAGCTGTTGGAGTTTGGCATCAACCGTGGGACTAGCAGAAGTGAACGTGATAGATGATGCATCCGTCGTAACCACACAGGTACAATAAGCATTCATACTCTTCCTCATTTGCTGAGGGAGACTGAGCACCTATGGATTTGTCCAGAGTACAGTGAGATCGATCCTGATTAACAATAACAATAACCTTTTCAAACAGTTCCTCTAAAAATTGTGGAAGAAATATGTTTTCATATTGCACATGTGCATAACTGTGTGAACAAATGTTATCCTGTGTTTACGATGCTCCAAATTTTGCTGCACTTGTTTGATGCTGCGTCACTGTATCTTTGTCCCCATGATTTCTTCTTTATTTCAGTTGCTTCTTTTATAAAACATTTCTTTGTAAACATGATTTTTTTCGTTGGCTTATCTCTCTTTTCTTTTGTTCTAGATTAGACACCAACTCGTTACATCTGAATATATAATTGGCTTGTCTCTCCTGTGTTTGGTCCACATGTGATACACATTTGTTAGATTTGAAAATAATTATTCAAAAATTAAAACGTTGGGGTCAAGAAATGTAAATGGAAACATATGAACGCGGTAAGACTTTGGAAATGAAGAGATCAATAATTCCTGCATGTATTGATTTCATAAATCTTTAGATGTGTAAAGGAAGCATAAGCGCATTTGCTGGGACTTTAACAGGTAAGCTATTGGTTTTGTTTATTGTTGCTGTATTTGCCAAATATTTTCACAGAATGTCAACGTTGTTCTTCCTGTTTTCTAGAACACAAGAGTGTTATGATTAAAATTCATAACGATTGTGTCGGTATAATTAGGTTGCTCGACAGGGCTCCTTGTTTGTTTGTTTTATATGGAGTCATTTATTAATAAAGGAAGTGACGTCATGCCGATATGGTGTACTTGGCAGACGTGAAACTAAAACTGCAGAAGTGAGGAGATTGTCTGCAAGCCTTCTACCATTGTGTGTCATGGCGAGTGGACGCATGTGTTTGAGCTCCTGAATATATATATATTGTACATCCCTATGTTATTCCATCACTAATACATCAAGATCTTCTGTGAGGTGTAAATAGTTATCTTCATTTAAAGGGAGTATAGTTTCTCAGTGTCGAGTGTGAAAATATGATTAATAAAATGTGGAAAATGAAAAGGACAGCGTTCCAGACATGAACGGACTGCATAAAGTTTTATCGACGACTGCATATAATATGCCATTTGTATATTGAACTGAAATGTATTTCAATTTGGAGCAACGTGACGTTTGAATAAAAATGTACACTGTCCACTTCGTCCATTGTGGCTCAAATAAGGGTGATTGATGTTGGCTTGTTTCGGTGTCTAATACATTTGCTACCCTAGAAGTGAACTTGGCCTACAGGAACCAGCCTGTCACTAAATATTAACATTATGAAGATAAAAGACACGTAGCAAAAAGTAAGGAAAAACCAAGCACAAGCTAACGAGGAAGGGACATGGTAACCCCTACCACATCTCATAAAGCCAAAGCCTAGTAATGGTGGTCTCAAACACTTTACTCCCCTACGGCAGTATGTATGAAATTACTTTTACAGTTTACTTTCACCTTTTTACAGTATTAAATAAAGTGCTAACAAAAAGATTTAACGCTAAGGTAGTGAAAGGTTCATTCGATGATACTCAACGTACCATCCTTCCCTTAATTTCTCACAACCTAGCTGGTCCATAGACACGAATTTCCGTTGACAGATTTATTAAAAGAATGAATTGTTGTCGTTTTTCCTTATGAAAACAACGTGTTAAACGTCAGAAATATGACAGCTTATTAGCATACGGGAACATACATTAAATGTTAAATCATATTTTTCTGCAGTGCATACGTTCGTTTTTTCAAGTTCATCAACTTAGCATTGCATGCACATATACTTTATTACTAGCTCATCATCATAACAGTGTAAACGGCCGTATGTTACATTCGGGTAATGAACAAAATGTTTTTTCAAGTATGCTTTATTCCTAACTGATTAACGAAGCGCTGTTTGTTCATGAACTTTACTTCTAGCTCAATCCACTGAGTACTTAAACAGTGTTCCATCATATACAGATTGTCCTCGAATTACGACGTATCCGGCTTACGACCACTCGTACTTACGACTTGCATTGTAGAACTACCGTACACTTATGTTTCAATACTTCTAACAGTACAGGACTTTATAGCACAGTCATTTTATGTTACAATTTGTACATTTTATTACTTCACTATAAACTAGGAGTATAATTTGTTTAAATGTATACCAAAACAGACATACATATTTTAGCATTCAAACATGTTACATATTAACATACCTTTACGGTTGTTAGTGTATATAATGATTTCGGACCGACGACCATTTCGACTGACGACAGAGTCGTCGTAACGGAACCCAGTCGAAGGTTGAGGACAGTCTGCATTTAGTTCTAATTCACTAAGCTTACTTCTAGCTCTTTAACATGACGCTGCTATAGAATACACCATAATTACTTCTATCTCTTCATAATGACGCTATAAAATAAACAATAATTTCTTCTAGCTCTTTAACATGACGCTATAGAACACACAATAATTACTTCTATCTCTTCATAATGACACTATAAAATACACAATAATTACTTCTAGTTCTTTAACATGACGCTGCTATAGAATACACCATAATTACTTCTATCTCTTCATAATGACGCTATAAAATAAACAATAATTTCTTCTAGCTCTTTAACATGACGCTATAGAACACACAATAATTACTTCTATCTCTTCATAATGACACTATAAAATACACAATAATTACTTCTAGTTCTTTAACATGACGCTATAGAATACACAATAATTACTTCTAGTTCTTTAACATGACGCTATAGAATACACAATAATTACTTCTAGTTCTTTAACATGACGCTGCTATAGAATACACCATAATTACTTCTATCTCTTCATAATGACGCTATAAAATAAACAATAATTTCTTCTAGCTCTTTAACATGACGCTATAGAACACACAATAATTACTTCTATCTCTTCATAATGACACTATAAAATACACAATAATTACTTCTAGTTCTTTAACATGACGCTATAGAATACACAATAATTACTTCTAGCTCTTCATAATGACACTGTAGAATCCGCAACACTTACTTCTAGCTCTTCAACGTGATGCTGTAGAATACACAATGCTTACATCTAGCTCTTTAATATGACCCTATAGAATACACAGATGTCATGCCATTTTATTCCAATCACCAGGATGGTTTCCAAGACCTGTTATATTCTGCGCCATGGTCGATTCAATGTAGGTTCTAGAAGACATGTTCGTCTGTTGGAGCCTGATCTCTTTATGACTCAGAACTCTTCCGTTTTTGGCTTCATGGTCTGTTATCTGGACTGAGGATTATATCGATTACATTATACTTCATAGCATTGATATTTGCTGTCTATTCCAAAAACACTGTATTCCAGCCTAACAAGGCTGAAATGTCATCCACCATTGGTGCTAAGTATCACGAGAGTACGACAGCCACAAATGAGACCGAATCAGCTCGGAATATACAGAATAATGCTGGAAATAAAATATTAAATAATAATGAACAGTCCATTTACGTTATTAATCTATACTGTTCAAAAGAAGAAACGCATAACTATCTGAGGGCGCGTTTTTATGAGTTTGTAAGTAAAATTTGGTGCTAGGGTATATAAAAACCAGGCTCAAATGTTCTTTACAGTGTCAAATGCACGTGTTGACCTGAATTGCGTTCGTTTTTGTAATCGTTACAACGCAGTGGTCAATAGTGTTTATGACGCAATTTTTGACCACAGTGAAAGCAACAAAATTTGTGGTGAACTCTATTCACTGACTAGGCAACTGAAACCCTATAAAAGGATAACGCTACACACACAAAATTCAGTTCATTTTCAAGCAGACATTTATGGCGTCTCTATCGATAAATTTAAGGAACATTTCTATTGGCCGACTGCATGCAGGTGAAAGTCAAAGTCAAGTTGCCAGGCATCTAAACGTGCATCAGAGTACCATCAGTCGACTTTGGCACCGGTTCCAAGCCACTGGCTCAGTTGAAAAACGGCATCGCAGTGGACGACCCAGAGTGACAACAGCAGCGGAGGATCGCTTTATTCGGTTTCGTCACCTCAGAGACAGGTTTACAACAGCTTCCTTAACTGCCCAGTCATTGCCTGAAAAGCGTCATGTGTCTGATCAAACTGTCCGGAATAGACTGCATGACGCTGGACTTTGGGCACAACGACCTCACCGAGGACCTGTCCTTACGCGCCGCCATCGCCAAAATCGTCTTCTTTGGGCCAACCAGCATCGTCCCTGGGCAGCTGACAATCAATGGAGACGTGTCTGGTTTAGTGACGAATCTTTCTTTTTGTTGCAGCGTCATGATAGACGGCGTAGGTTCTACCGTAGGCGAAATGAACGTTTTGCCCAAAATTGCGTTGATGAAGCTCCGCCGCACGGTGGTGGAGGTGCAATGGTGTGGGGAATGATCAGTTACAACAGAAGGAGTCAATTGGTGCACATTGAAGGAGGCTTGAATGCGCAACGATACGTCAATGAAATTTTTCGACCCCATGTCCTTCCACTTTTTGCTGCCCAAAGGTCTGTGTTTCAACAGGACAACACCAGACCCCATTGTGCACGGTTGACCACGCAGTTCCTGACTTCCAACAACATTCTCACCCTTCCCTGGCCATCCCTGTCTCCAGACATGAGTCCGATTGAGCACCTGTGGGATGAGCTGCATAGACGTGTTTGTCGCCGAGACGTTGCTCCAGCCAATCGTCGTGATCTGTTCCAGGCACTCCTAGAAGAGTGGGCAGCCATCCCACAGGCCCACATCAGACGTCTAATCGCATCCATGCCCAGGAGATGCCAGTCGCTGATCGATGCAAGAGGAGGCCACACACCATACTAACGGGAAAGCCCGTACGCCAAAAAACTCTCGTGACCCAGATGCAAAACAACTGTCAATTGATTGGTTGAACCCTAAGGTATTTTTGTGTGCAATTTGAACAATTAACTCATTAAATTAAAAATGTTATTGAATGTCAAAATTATGGTTATGTGTGTGCCTTCAGTAGCTATGCGTTTCTTTTTTTTTTTTTTTGAACAGTATATAACGAATAACCATGACAGATCTGTGCACGCACTAATTAAAAGATTATAACGATAACCTGTGACTATAGTAATTTAGACAGTTTACACTTAACAAAGCCTACCCTACCCTCGGACAAGAACAAAATATAATTTCTATTACTAAGTGTTTTGAAAAATATATCCATATGTAGTGATGAAAGATCAAGTAAAGAAATCAAGACAAGACTTGAGATGGTCTCAGCTGCCACGACACGGCTGAATGTTTAAAGAAGATTAAACTGAGAACTTATGATGGCACTTCTGTTTAGTTAAAACGATTCTGTGTGAGCTGATGGCTGGACTGTAATATTTTATCTGCTTCACATTTTGGTGTAAAAGATCATACCTGCAGATCTTTACATTTGACTAAATTGAACTTCTTCAGAACTGAAATAAAGTTAAAATCACGGAAATTAGATTTGAGGAATATATTGCACAGTATATGTTTGATAAACAATCCATTTCACAAGCCAAGACAATAAGCAAACCAGGAAGAGCTCCGCACAGTTCCTGGTGGTCTCTAGTCTTCTTCTTCTTCGTTCGTCATGAAAGGGACGTTGGTTGCGTTGTGTCCGTTTACAGCGAAGTTGCGATATTTGCGCCTTTCGGCCGACACATCCGACTTCAGCACAGCATTTTTGGGACCGGGTTAGCCTTCCCTCTTCGATCCCTACTCACTCAGCCAGACTGCAGTGATGCAGCCTGTTTCCAGGACCACCACTTGGAGGTGGAGTAGGGTCTTGGTCAGCTCTGGTTCACTGACCCTTACGCAAGCAGTCAAGCTATGGGTCGCTAACTGCATTCCTCACTGTTGACGCGTCTTAGGTCCCGTGGTCTCTAGTGAGACACGGAAAGAACAGACAACTGATGTCTTAAGCAAGCCGTAAAATTTTGTGTATGGGGTTGGCTACCTGACCATGTCAAACACATTACAACAGAAACTATCGCACTTAATGCGTTGATGCAAGAGAACTAGCTACAGTGCTGGCAACATGCTTCAAAGAAAACAGAAATGGAAGAGAAGAATGAGGAATACGTGATAGTGATACCCTCAGGGGGCTACCAAAATACCAGATAGTGATACCCTCAGGGGGCTACCAAAATACCAGATAGTGATACCCTCAGGGGGCTACCTAAATACCAGATAGTGATACCCTCTGGGGGCTACCTAAATACCAGATAGTGATACCCTCTGGGGGCTACCTAAATACCAGATAGTGATACCCTCTGGGGGCTATCAAAATACCAGATAGTGATACCCTCAGGGGGCTACCAAAATACCAGATAGTGATACCCTCAGGGGGCTACCTAAATACCAGATAGTGATACCCTCAGCGGGCTACCTAAATACCAGATAGTGATACCCTCAGGGGGCTACCTAAATACCAGATAGTGATACCCTCAGGGGGCTACCAAAATACCAGATAGTGATACCCTCAGGGGGCTACCAAAATACCAGAAAGTGATACCCTCAGGGGGCTACCAAAATACCAGATAGTGATACCCTCAGGGGGCTACCAAAATACCAGATAGTGATACCCTCAGGGGGCTACCTAAATACCAGATAGTGATACCCTAAGGGGGCTACCAAAATACCAGATAGTGATACCCTCAGTGGGCTACCTAAATACCAGATAGTGATACCCTCAGGGGGCTACCTAAATACCAGATAGTGATACCCTCAGGGGGCTACCGAAATACCAGATAGTGATACCCTCAGGGGGCTACCAAAATACCAGATAGTGATACCCTCAGGGGGCTACCTAAATACCAGATAGTGGTACCCTCAGGGGGCTACCAAAATACCAGATAGTGATACCCTCAGGGGGCTACCTAAATACCAGATAGTGATACCCTCAGGGGGCTACCGAAATACCAGATAGTGATACCCTCAGGGGGCTACCGAAATACCAGATAGTGATACCCTCAGGGGGCTACCAAAATACCAGATAGTGATACCCTCAGGGGGCTCCCAAAATACCAGATAGTGATACCCTCAGGGGGCTACCAAAATACGAGATAGTGATATCCTCATGGGGCTACCAAAATACCAGATAGTGATATCCTCAGGGGGCTACCAAAATACCAGATAGTGATACCCTCTGGGGGCTACCAATATGATAGCGATGAGGAAGACACGGAAAGACCTCTAGCTGGTGGCACGGGGCTAGAAGACTTGGCATAAGTTTGTAAAAGGTATATGCTCCTTGTGGAGCTGAAGGTTGATATAATGATTAATGAAAGATGACATGATTTAACAGACCTAAATAAATAGACATCAAAAGTATGTAACTGTGTGTTCGTGTTACGGTATATGATATTAACGCCGTCTGCTAAAGGTTACCAGACGTGCAATTATAAAGGTTAAGACATTTAATATATTGCGATAGATGTTTCAATTAATGAACGCTTTAGACACGATCATGACGTGTATAGAGTTGTTTAGGACACAGTCGGTAACTAAGAAACGCTACCCTTTTCACATTGACCGTCAAGCTGTTAAGACGCGTCTGACTCTCCTTCCAATGTTGGGCATGGTATTGCCATACAGATATATTTTATGCAAGTACGGACATGGGTCAGTCCATTGCTATTACGAAGATTTGAAATGATTAAAGGTCAGTACGAAGTGAAAATTAAGGAAGGATGAATTACAGTCCATAGTATTTGATTTTGCCAGACTCATAGACTCACTGTCGGCCGTTGGAAACCCCAACCGCGCGTGCATACAGCTATGACAATCTGCATACAGTAATTTGATTATTGGACAAGGACTGATAGGATATCTACATATCTATGCCATATATTTTCAAGTTATAATATGTACCTTTGTGATCAACATGCATGAATCGTCTTGACGTGTAATCGGTATTAAATAATTGTGGACTCAATGGAACCGACTTGTCACATCAATCGTATTCCAAGGTTCAATTATTATTCAGAATCTTCCACCCCTGCATTCGCGTAATCTTACATAGAAGGCACGATACACGATCACTCAAGAATATCAAGAAGATAAAACAATGGCCAGAATTTATAATTACTTTATTGACATTATATGGAACATTGTTCAGAGCTAACCAAACCACTACTTGCAACACTTCCACTTGCAACAGTGGTGTCCGGTGTCTGGGGACGACAAAAAAATTTCTTCATGACTTTTGAATGAAATGTTTACGATCAAGTTTCGATCACATGACCAGTATGAAGATGACGTGGAACACAGTCTAATGCCTAACAACGCGACGTCACTGAAGTTCGTGTAGGTGAAACTATCGGAGAAAACTGAAGTCGTTCTGTTAAGCCTAACCAAGGGAAAAATAAGTCATTTGAAGCAGACACAAGAAATGGACTACAGGAGCAGGCAGTCAAGGGCATTAGCCTAGCTGTTGACGACCTATAGCACTGACCGAAGCAACGGGAAAGATAAGTCTAGCTGTTTAAATTGTCGTCATTGCAAAACCGTAATACTGAGTCCATTTCGCTTTGATTAGGCATGTCTATGTATTTTCATGTATATATGTTAAATTTGTTTTCCATCGTATGTATTTGTTGTTAATTCGTGGGCCGGTTGGAGAGGGAACTGAAATCTCTGGGAATGTCGCGAACAGCTGACCACCTAGATTTCAGTCGTTCTTAGGGAACTTAAACGATCGCACTTTTGGAAGCCCATTGAGGTTGCCATTGGACAGTCTGTCCAAATCTGCTACCGTTTGACAATTTGCGTTAGCTGTACTGTCCCGTAGATAATTGGTGTATTTTATTCGTATTCAGTTAATAATTTTATTCAGTTCTGTACCATGTTCGTCACTATTTCGTCCATTCTCCTCTGACTATCATTTATTTTATGATTATTAAATTTTCGTCCGTTATGAGTCCTGTGACGTCATCATTTTTCGCAGTCATTTTTTTTGTGTGTACCTTGAATATTCAGTTGACCTCAGGTCAGACCATGACCTTTCATTTGGTCTGTGACATTTCCGCTTATTTTATTTAGTTCATAAATTCATTTTTAATTGTGAAAATGTCTTGTTTGCGTCTTGACATTGTTTGTACCCTTTAGTTGCATCATTGCTTGTCTGTCCTCATGATATATATTTATATTACACTAATAATATGCTATTATATGCAATAATACACTTGTAATCTAATTTAATTAATTTTTTCTGAAATTTAAGGGTAATATGGGACATTGCATAATTATGCAGTGATAGTCCAAGAAAGTAGCACTACAATTTATCATAGATGCCTAGGGCATAATAATATAATATATATATTGACAAAATAAATAATCTTATAGCTACCTTTGAGGTAATAGACCCATTGTATATTATTTAATATACTTTTCTGGTACTAAGAGAGTGACTTAGTACATTGAACAATATCATTACTAGGAATTATACCCAACATTATTGGACATTGAAATTAATTGTGTGATATAATTACATTATATTTAACAGATATCATAACTATTTATGATATAGTATTATTTAGATACAATATTGTTACAAAATATTGTCTATTAGTTGAACTTAGACATTAAGTTCAGTACTATTGTGATTATCTATATTGAATATTCCTAAGTTGAGTAAGTATAATAATTACTCTGAAGCTACTATTGACTATTTTAATCAGTAATTATCAATAATTACTTACAGATAAAAGTCAAAATGCTTACTATAGACCATTTCGTTAAAATTGGCCGTGATTATGGTTATAAATCTCAAGAACTTCGTCAGTTTGCTGAATCAGAACTCGAAAAATATGAAAGAAAGGAAGAAGAGAAAAGGGCTGCATTAAAGAAAGAGGAAGAGGAACAAAAGGCAGCATTAAAGAAAGAGGAAGCAGAACTTGAGATGAAGCAAATTGCCAAGGAAAATAGGTTGAGAGAGATTGCTCAACGTGAAAGAGAAGAGCAAAGAGCAATCTCCAGGCAGGAAGAAGAGAATAAATTGAAACGAGAGGAAATTATTTTACAACAAGAAATGGAATTGGCGCGTATTAAATTGGAGACAGCAAGATTACAAGCACAAAATGCTGATGCAAACCAGAATAATAACGCACAAAATGGATCATCATCCAGCCAGCCTAAACACTTCTACAACTTTAAACTACCCATTTTCAACTTGAACGTCGACGACCTTTCATCGTTCCTGGCACGTTTTGAACAGACTTGCAAATCTAACCATTTGCCTGAAGAGTCATGGGTACTCAAGTTAAATGAATTCTTGGTTGGAGAACCACTGACAGCTTCTCAAAATGCTGACCCATCAATAGCTAATAACTACGGTGCTATTAAGTCCTTGCTTCTACGAAGATTTCACCTGGACGAGGAACACTGTAGGTTGAAATTTAAGGGAATTTTACCTGAATCTCCAAGGGATTTTGCAGGATTCATTGCGAATATACGCAATACATTTAACAGATGGGTTGAACTGGCAGAAGTCAACAAATCATACGACAAATTAGTTGATTTACTACTACGAGATAAGGTATTATCTTCGGTTAGCCAGCCATTTTTTGCATATTTGCAGGAGCGTAAACCAGGTACTATGGATGAGTTAGAAAAAAAATTTCTTTAAACTACTGTTCGGCACACCCGAATGCAACCATTTCTAACTCCTCATTAAGAGAACCTCTACCTGTGGCGTCTAATATGGCCTACAATCACAATAACAAACAAAGACATCACAGTGTAGACAGAAGCAGGTTCCAAAGAAATCACAATGTTAACTTTCAGAAGGGACATAATAATGATTTCAACAATAAAAATGAGTTCAACAGAGGTAGATCACGAGATAGAAATTATTCACCTCAAACAAACTACCACAATGGTCAACATAACACTCATTATAATCGATCACATACTCCCAATAATAATAGTAACTGGAATGGTAATAATCATGGCTCGAGACATCGAGATAATAGTTACTATAGAGGACGACGAGATAATTCTAACAATTATACTCGGAATCGATCTCATTCTCGGGGATCATCTCATTACAACCATAATACAGGGGCGGCAGTTACAAATAATACTACCCCTATAGCTCAGGTTCCACTTGACAATAATACAACACAGTCTTCTGCTGCATGTTTTGCTATTAATTATAATGTGGCAAATAGTTGCCAGCAATGCAATCTTATTTTTCAGAAGGCGAAAGAAACAGTGCTTAACTGCGGACATATTATACCACAGGTAGGTCTTGCAGTCAACGATGGAACAGGCCTACTAATTTTTAACAGGGGATTAGTTAATGGATCCGTCGTCTCAGTATTGAGGGATTCGGGATCCACAACGATTGGTGTACGACAGTCGCTGGTACATCCCAGCTGTGCAACGGGGGAATATGTTCGTTGCATGACGTTTGGTGGAACAATAGAGTTTTACCCCACAGCTATTATTCATGTCAACACTCCTTTCTTCACAGGAAACGTAAAAGTATGTATGCTAAAAAAGCCTATAGCTGATTTGATGGTTGGTCGTATACACGGCAGTAAAGATTGTACTCCAGATGAGATTATAGAATGGGAGAAACATAACCTATGCACTGGAAACGCCGTGACGACTAGAGCACAGACTCAACTCATGGAGAAAGTTGATGATAATAAAATGGATGCAGACAACCAAGAGGAATTTGTAGTCAATTCACCTATTGACAGGGAAACATTTGCAACCAAACAAAAAGAGGATAAATCTTTAAAAAAAATTTTTTACGTTGGTTGATAAAGTTGACAATCTATCCTCAGGTAATAATAACAAACATTGTTTTGTTATTAAAAATGGCATATTGATTAGATGTTTTCATGACAAATCACAAATGAAACAACAAGTTATGGTCCCATATACTTTTAGACGGTACATTCTTCAACATGCACATGACTCACATTGTGCTGGACATATGGGATATACTCGAACACGATCTCGAGTACTGTCTTCATTCTTTTGGCCAGGGGTGTCAAGAGATATTTCGCAGTATGTACGTTCCTGTACTACATGCCAAGAAGTGAAAGCACGTGGAGCTTTTCACACGGCGCCTATTCAGGCTTGCGATATCTCAGTGAGACCTTTTGACAAGATGGCAATAGACATTATTGGTCCATTGCTACCATCGGCCAGAGGACATAGATTCGTCCTTACGTGCATTGATTTGTGCACACGATGGCCGGAAGCTATCCCATTAAAGACCACCACTACCACAGATGTAGCTGATGCACTACATCTCATCTTTTCTAGAATAGGGTTTCCTAGAAAACTTTTATCAGACCATGGGTCACAGTTTATATCTGACACCATGAAGGAAGTCATGAAAACTTGGGACATTGATAGGAAATTTAAGTAGTATTTATCATCCGATGAGTAATGGTGCGGTTGAAAGACTTAACCGTACACTTAAACAACTACTACATAAGGTTACTGCTAAGCACCCTCATGACTGGGACAGAGCACTCCCAGCTGTTCTATTTGCTTATCGGGAGGTACCGCATGAACAAACTGGCTTCTCTCCCTTTGAATTAGTTTTTGGTGCTCCCCCAAGAGGTCCTATGGGACTAATAAAAGACTTATTAATTGACGACGAGATGACTCAGGACACTCAGTCATCTTACGAGTACGTAATTAATCTTCGGAAGAACATTATTGAGTCTTGCCTGTTGGCAACAGCTTCTTCTGAGGCTGCAAAAGCTAAGGCTCGATCTCTACAAAATAAGTCTCGACGATTACGCCAATTATTCCCAGGCGACGAAGCTTATGTGTTACTTCCTCACAATAACAATAAATTATTGATATCTTGGAATGGTCCTTACAAAGTCATTGATAAAATTTCCGACGTTGATTACGTCTTAGATATCAAGGGACACAAAAAGATATTTCATATTAACATGCTCAAGCAATTTCATACACGTCCTGAACACTTACAGTCAATTTTTCATGAACTAGATGACAACACAGTATCCACTTGTCATTATACTAACTTATCTGTCATCCAGGAAGAAGAATCTTCTTTTCCTGAGGTACAGTTACCGTTACCTGTACCAGTAGTTCAACCTACTGAATCTTGGCGGGATGTAACCATCTCTTCAACGGTTACACCGCAACAGCGTCTACAGATTGCTAATTTATTACAATCTTATCCAGATGTGTTGACCGACGTTCCGGGTCGCACATCGGCTATCAGTCATGACATTACTCTCAATGACGATACACCTATTCGTGTACATCCCTATTCTGTTCCTTTACATTTCCTTGCTAAAACTACTAAGGAACTTGAACAGATGTTGTCTCTCGGAATCATTGAGACTAGTAATTCGCCATTCTCTTCTCCATTAGTGATTGTCCGGAAGAAGGACAATAACATTAGACTATGTGTTGATTATAGAAAATTAAATGCTAAGACTATAGTTGACAGCGAACCACATCCACTTATCGACGACTTACTACCACGTCTATCCAACGCAACTATATTTAGTAAGATAGACTTAACTAAAGGTTATTGGCAGATACCACTGACCGAAAAGGCTAAGTACTACACCGCATTTTCCACGCCACAAGGTCTATACCAGTGGAATGTGATGCCTTTTGGGCTTGTTAATGCGCCAGCTACCTTCATTCGCCTGATGCGACAAATTTTATCAGGTAGACCAGACGTTATTACATATATTGACGACATATGCTTGTTTAGTTCGTCGTTTGAGGAACATGTTTTGGGACTTAGATATGTTTTTTGACACTCTAAGGAATTATCATCTAACTGCTAAACCTACAAAGGTGCAAATCGCGTGTAATGAGATAACCTTTTTGGGACATATCATTGGATCGGGATATATCCGAACGTTACCTAGTACAGTCTCAAAAATTCTAAACATAGCAATTCCTCAGACGAAGAAACAGGTCAGGAGTTTGTTAGGACTTGTTCAATATTACAGTAGATTCATACCAAACTTGTCATCCATCACGGCTGTATTGTCTTCATTGTTAAAAAAAGATATGCCGGTGAAGGTGACATGGACTGGTACATGCAATGAAACTTTCAACAAAATTATAAATTTGTTCTCACATGAACCAATTTTAAGACTTCCCGATGCTTCCAAAAGATTTTTCTTACGAACAGATGCTAGTAACTACGGCATTGGTGCATGCCTGCTCCAGAACCATGACGGCATTCTACACCCCACCTTATATATATCAAGAAAGCTGAAGCCGGCTGAAACAAAGTATTCCACAGTCGACAAGGAACTTTTGTCTGTGATCTGGGCAATAACGAAGCTGGAGAAATTCTTACTCGGTGCCCCCTTTACCATACAGACGGACCAACGTGCGGTCGCATCCTTGCGTCGATCCAACCACAAAAGCCAAAAACTTGCCAGATATTCAATCATCCTACAGCCATTCGAGTTCTCCATTGAACACATACCTGGCACTGAAAATTGTGTGGCAGATGCGTTGTCACGTAATCCTATTGACGACGAATAATCAACATTGACACTCTTAAACTACATCAATCAGAACTACATTGGATTGAACGAAGTATCAACTATAAAGGAACTAACCTTGCCTTCAATTCAAACTTTATAAACACTATATGCATCACAGAATTGAACGACAAGACAATCAAGGTATATATACTTACATTCGAACTTCGTATAATATCCATACACGATATACGAATATCATTGAACAATCATGGAATAATATCTGACGACAAGTCGAACTTATTATCCTATGGACTCTTAATTCTTCGATGCAGTTATAAATGACATTTCTTTCCGACGTGGACATTTGAACACTTTTGCCTAAAAGAATTCATCAGGATCAAGACTACGGATGGATCATCATATCCTATACTAATTAATTAGTTAACTTAACTTCTTAATTGAATTATTATCAATAAAATGAAAAGTGAGAAAAAAAATTAAATGAAAAAAAAAAAGAGAACGAAATACTAAAAAGAAGAAATTATGAAAAGAGAAAATAAATCTCACACAAGTATTAGATTAATAATTTTTTTTTAATGTACCTATACATTATTTAGTTAGTTAAATTAGATAGTTATTATTCACTAACACTTAACACACACAATTAAGTTAAAACTTATATTCGAATTTCTTTCTATTTCTTCTCACTTAGTTTGTCTTTTCTTCTCTCATAACATCGCATTACATTAGAACCTTAATAATTTAACTCTTAGTTTAATTAATTAATTTAATTTTAATTAGTCAAATTAATTCCTATATGACATACTAATACGACAGACCTTACTTTAATTTAATTTTATCATTCACTATTAACATTGGACATTTATTTAGTTGATATAATGACATGTATAATATTGATATATAATGTGATTTATGATTAGATGACTATGACAAATAGTTAGTTGACACGACCGCAACACGGTTCTACTCAGAACATCGTCGGCCATATGTCACAATTGTGTTAAATTTTTTTTGAAAAATTGTTAAGTCGGATAGATATTGAAAAAAAATCTATCGATTTTTTTTTCCCCGGTGTACAGGGAATTGTTACGGTATATGATATTAACGCCGTCTGCTAAAGGTTACCAGACGTGCAATTATAAAGGTTAAGACATTTAATATATTGCGATAGATGTTTCAATTAATGAACGCTTTAGACACGATCGATTATGACGTGTATAGAGTTGTTTAGGACACAGTCGGTAACTAAGAAACGCTACCCTTTTCACATTGACCGTCAAGCTGTTAAGACGCGTCTGACTCTCCTTCCAATGTTGGGCATGGTATTGCCATACAGATATATTTTATGCAAGTACGGACATGGGTCAGTCCATTGCTATTACGAAGATTTGAAATGATTAAAGGTCAGTACGAAGTGAAAATTAAGGAAGGATGAATTACAGTCCATAGTATTTGATTTTGCCAGACTCATAGACTCACTGTCGGCCGTTGGAAACCCCAACCGCGCGTGCATACAGCTATGACAATCTGCATACAGTAATTTGATTATTGGACAAGGACTGATAGGATATCTACATATCTATGCCATATATTTTCAAGTTATAATATGTACCTTTGTGATCAACATGCATGAATCGTCTTGACGTGTAATCTGTATTAAATAATTGTGGACTCAATGGAACCGACTTGTCACATCAATCGTATTCCAAGGTTCAATTATTATTCAGAATCTTCCACCCCTGCATTCGCGTAATCTTACATAGAAGGCACGATACACGATCACTCAAGAATATCAAGAAGATAAAACAATGGCCAGAATTTATAATTACTTTATTGACATTATATGGAACATTGTTCAGAGCTAACCAAACCACTACTTGCAACACTTCCACTTGCAACAGTTCGAGGACGGTAGATGTAGACAGAACAGACCATAAAGCTTTTCCAATGTGATTCCAGGTTTCGTCATGGCGACCTCAGTTCTTCCCTGCACTGTTTGTTAGAGAATTGTTAACAGGAACAAGAGCATCAAGAAAATACAAACACTGTTAACAATTTATCTTTACGATCACAGAATTGTAAGCGCTCGAAAAACTGAACTACATTGGAAGAAGGCGAACAAATACAAGTAGAAGAAAACACAAGGAAGAGAAGAAGAGAAAAGAAAGGACAAGTCAATGTCTAAGAAGAAGAGGCGATAAAAAAGAAGAAACTAAAAACAAATAGAAGACAAAAACGACGAAAGGAGTGAGATGAAGACAAAAATTAGAACAATTCTAAAAACAAAAGTAATGATATTGTTTTTTTTTTAATTGACATTGATTAGGATTCTTCTTCTTCATCAAGTACAATGCCTGGTGGCAACTTTTGGTCACAGAGAGTATTTATCAGTTCGAGTGTTTGATTTTTTGTTTCCATCTATGACGTTAAATTATCCAAAATATCTCCCCTTGACGTCTTATATCTTGTTTTTCCCCAGCAATCTTTCCTGGTATCACAAAATATTCATAACATGTCCGAGGAAAGTGGATTACTTCCTTCTAACAAGATTAGAAACTTCCTTTAGGCATGGTCATCATTCATGACATCCACAGGTAGCAATCAACAGTTACTTATTTATACATGGCCCTTCAGTTCTTTTAAGGCGTATAGACCTTCAACAAATGTATGCCAAATTATCCTTTTACACGCCATCAGCTCAATGTCTTTCTATGTTTTCCTTGTCATGTTCCTGTCCTTCCAAAGTTTTCTTCTCCATGTGTTTTTCTGCACACCTCTACTCTCCACCAGATACTACAAAAAATTATTTGTAAATAGCATGTTTATGGAATATGAAGAACAAAACACGTAGATTGTCCACATATTCAGCCTAAGCTGTTGTACAATAAATACGATATCTATTGTAAGGTAAAGGTAAAGGATCCCGTTACACGCCCATTGAGGCATATTGGGAATATGGTGTTAGGCCCATATTTTCTTGACCATCGGCACACTAGGGGTGATGTGGTCAGCATTACGCCGGCCGCCTTAACCTTCCCAGAAGTTTTCTGGTACCCAGTTTGGGCTGGGTCGACCCAGGAGCCGTTTGCGGCCTAAAAAAAAATCTCACCTCATCTGGGGATCGAACCATAGACCACTGAGCTAGGAAGCCAGTGTACTAACCATTATGCTACCGCGTCTCCCGATATCTATTGTATTGTATATATAATTAGTATCGTTCAGATAACATCAGTTATCTACACGGTGAACACAGTTACCTACACGGAGAACACAGTTATCTACACGGTGAACACAGTTATCTACACGGTGAACACAGTTATCTACACGGTGAACACAGTTATCTACACGGTGAACACAGTTATCTACACGGTGAACACAGTTATGTTCAAGAAAGACAGTACTGGAACCAATGAGAAGAAATATTTCTTTTTCTAATCAAGTATTTTTGTACATGCCCCCTGTAGTTCCCGGGGATCCATGAAGAAAGATAAAAAAAAAACAAAAGAAAGAAAGAATAAGATTCTGTTGTTGTTAAACTAGTGCTGCTGAGCTTCTTGCTCTTTTGCAGCTAATACCAAGTTGAAGACTCCTTGGTATTATCTACACTGTAGATCTAGGCTTTTCCTGTAGCTTTTCTGCCATTCCGACACGTGCTAAGTTGAAGTCATGAGCTCTAGTTTTTTCAGCTTGGCTTGCATTTAAAAGATCGTCATATTTGGTCCTAAGATAGGAGTAAGAAGCGCATGGCATACTGTACATTCCTCGCCATCCAAGGGGGCTCTCCAACTATGCAGAGTTAAAATACTGCACTCTAGTTCTGGGCTCTCCCAAGGAATTATCAGGTCCTGCACAGAACCACTTCTCAGCTCCCCGTGCCTATCACTGGGTCCATAATGAGATTCTCCTGCATGCAGTCAAACAGGTCGAAGCTAAAGAATCACGTCTGGGGCTCAAGTGACTTCTTCAAGCTTAGTGCGCAATGCTGGGTTCTGAACACATTTCACAACAGAGGGAATCCCAGGAAGAGTGTAGATGATTTCAAAAGTCAATGAGGGTGTAATTAGCCTCACAGAGGTTAATTATGTATATTGTGCATACATGGTGGTCATATAAAGATAACTCCAGATATGCCTCTGTGCAAATAGGACTTCTGTACCATGAGGCAATTGGTATGAGATGACAAATATGAGTTTGTGCATGGCAGTGGAAACCTCATCATGTCAAACATATTGTGACATAAACTATCGCTGCTAGAGCATGTGACTGCTTGATGCAGGCTTCCTACGACACCAGCTGTAATGGTGGCTCCATGCTCCTTGTGGAACGCAATGAAAAATGATGATAGTGTCATATTTCATAACGACAGTGTTACAAGTGTAGCAGAGAAACAGTTTTCATAAATAGCGATTGAAGACTTTAAGGAAAAATGATGATAGTGTCATATTTCATAACGACAGTGTTACAAGTGTAGCAGAGAAACAGTTTTCATAAATAGTGATTGAAGACTTTAAGGAAAAAAAACAGACAAAGACACAAGTGTGTAGTTCTTTTTTTTTATTTTGTAGACAGTTCAGTTGACGTCATTATGTTAGCTGTTGACGTTAACTCGGACAATTAATGAGGCAGTTCATCAGCGTAATCTCTTGTGTCCTTGGAACATTCATCTATGGTAAATCGTACTTGTAAAGAACGTTCCCACATTAACTCATGAAGTACGTGGTGGTTTTTCCATGTTTTACGCAAGGAATTTTCTACCGATTTGAGTTTTCATTTAGTGTTAAAGTTTAACTGTCGGATCTTTTCAATTTTTTTTTTAAAGTCATTGTAATGGTATAGGCCAACATAGTTTTAAAGGAAATTTAAAACAGAATAACAGAATATAGGCATATTGTGTGGGAGGAGGACAATTTCGTCCATAGAGAAGCACAGAAAGTAAGTCCAAAAATATTATCCATGAAAACTTGCCTCCCGTCAGGAACGCCTGGAAAAAGTGACCCCGAATACTGCCCTCTATTCCTTGAAGAGTTAATCACCAGTTTTTGTATTGTTGTCTGTGTGTTGTCTGTGTTTATCTGTTTAAATTTTTTTGCGGGGGAGGGGTGGGGGTGTTTGGAGGGGGATGTTAGTCGCGTATGTAAAAAAAATAAAGACGCGTCGGTAAATCCATGCCTCAGAGGTCATAGGAAAATTTTCAAAACACAAAAACATAACACTAAGGCAGAGGTACTAACAACAGCTGCACTAACGATTGTGACAGGTGCCTGCCGCAGAGTCCTTCTCTCTCATTTGTTTTCCGTTGGTTGTAAGTACACGTGTTGACCTCACGACCTCCGTTATAAATCACTTTGTGTGTCCTACTTTCCTGAAAGGTTTCAGTAACTACCCCTGTCTAAGCAGCAATTACACCAGGCTCAGACAAGAGTTTCACTGGTGTCCCACTTGGCTCCCAGGTTATGAGCACATTTGGTTTTTAGTTCGTGGTTGGTTGAATCTTTCCTCTTCTAAATTGTTCCGTTGAGAGACCATGGATCAGTTCAAACATCACACACTCATTACACGAAATTAGACCTGAAGGTCTTTTATATTTGGACATCCGCCCTAATATACTCGATTAGGTTCAACGGGACGCGCCTCGCCAAAACGAGGCAACATTTTAATTAAAAACATAAAAGTTAAAACATAAAAAGAAAAAAATTAGTTTGTGATGGAAAAACGAAAATGTCAAATAAATATTGTATAAGGTGACATGAAAGGTTAATTTGCTTTTCAACAATACCAGTCAGACAGATACTAAAGTCAACATTTGAAATCCATTAATTAAATCTGAAACTCAAAAAGTTTTAAATATATATATATATATATCATCATTTTCCCGTGCACCCCTCACGCAGCAGGGAGCCATCACTACATCTGGCTCCCTAGCAGGAAGCTTGCACCCAGAATTCACAGTAGTTTATTGAGCAGTCTTTTATCAATTATGTATTTGCCCGAATGTGTATATATATATATATATATATATATATATATATATATATATATATATAGATATATATATATATATATATATATATATATATATATATATATATATATATATATATATATATATATATATATATATATATATATATATATATTCTTTTTACTTGTAGCACCTGGACATAGAGGGAAGTCAAAGAAAAGATCAAATGCTGCACATGTTGACCAGTTTAAGTCAGTGTCTCGCACTGTGTCCATTACCTGGCTTCTAAATTATTTACATTGTATAATTTCCGCTAACACCTGGTAGTGTCATGCTCCAGCCTATTAAGCTGTAAAAGGTTAACTGACTCTGTTCTTGAGTTAGGTAAAGAGAAAGCAGGTCAGGAAATGAACCGATCACCTCACTTTATAAAACTGAACATATTATAGTGAAGTGTTGAACACCTCACTCTCCTGCAGCAGTATCTCTTATGGGACTTCCTGTGCCTTTGAACATGTTATTTGTGTACCATTGTGTGCTGAGGTGTACCATTTATGTAACATATTACTGATAAAGCATTTTACTATCCTTACCCGTACCTCAGTGAAAAACAACCCAAAAATTCCAACACTTGCTATCATGTAATCAGAGGAAAAACAGATGACCTTGAAGGGACCTTGTCACCCCCACCTCATAAAAAAGCTGAACCCAGCTATGGTGAAGTCTCTAATACTTCACTTCCTGACGGGAGTCTTTACTGAACCCAGTTATGGTGAAGTCTCTAATACTTCACTTCCTCACGGGAGTCTTTACTGAACCCAGTTATGGTGAAGTCTCTAATACTTCACTTCCTGACGGGAGTCTTTACTGAACCCAGTTATGGTGAAGTCTCTAATACTTCACTTCCTCACGGGAGTCTTTACTGAACCCAGTTATGGTGAAGTCTCTAATACTTCACTTCCTGACGGGAGTCTTTACTGAACCCAGTTATGGTGAAGTCTCTAATACTTCACTTCCTGACGGGAGTCTTTACTGAACCCAGTTATGGTGAAGTCTCTAATACTTCACTTCCTGACGGGAGTCTTTACTGAACCCAGTTATGGTGAAGTCTCTAATACTTCACTTCCTGACGGGAGTCTTTACTGAACCCAGTTATGGTGAAGTCTCTAATACTTCACTTCCTGACGGGAGTCTTTACTGAACCCAGTTATGGTGAAGTCTCTAATACTTCACTTCCTGACGGGAGTCTTTACTGAACCCAGTTATGGTGAAGTCTCTAATACTTCACTTCCTGACGGGAGTCTTTACTGAACCCAGTTATGGTGAAGTCTCTAATACTTCACTTCCTGACGGGAGTCTTTACTGAACCCAGTTATGGTGAAGTCTCTAATACTTCACTTCCTGACGGGAGTCTTTACTGAACCCAGTTATGGTGAAGTCTCTAATACTTCACTTCCTGACGGGAGTCTTTACTGAACCCAGTTATGGTGAAGTCTCTAATACTTCACTTCCTGACGGGAGTCTTTACTGAACCCAGTTATGGTGAAGTCTCTAATACTTCACTTCCTGACGGGAGTCTTTACTGAACCCAGTTATGGTGAAGTCTCTAATACTTCACTTCCTGACGGGAGTCTTTACTGAACCCAGTTATGGTGAAGTCTCTAATACTTCACTTCCTGACGGGAGTCTTTACTGAACCCAGTTATGGTGAAGTCTCTAATACTTCACTTCCTGACGGGAGTCTTTACCATGGAACTACCCAGTTATGGTGAAGTCTCTAATAAGAACACTTGCCCTGTGATGACAGACTTTGCCACCTGTGAGACTTATGCCACCTGTGATTTATGCCACCTGTGATGACTTATGCCACTGTGATGACAGACATATGCCACCTGTGATGACAGACTTATGCCACCTGTGATGACAGACTTATGCCCTGTGATACAGACTTATGCCACCTGTGATGACAGACTTATGCCACCTGTGATGACAGACTTATGCCACCTGTGATGACAGACTTATGCCACCTGTGATGACAGACTTATGCCACCTGTGATGACAGACTTATGCCACCTGTGATGACAGACTTATGCCACCTGACTTAAGCCACCTGTGATGCATGACTCATGCCACCTGTGATGACAGACTTATGCCACCTGTGATGACAGACTTATGCCACCTGTGATGACAGACTTATGCCACCTGTGATGACAGACTTATGCCACCTGTGATGACAGACTTATGCCACCTGTGATGACAGACTTATGCCACCTGTGATGACAGACTTATGCCACCTGTGATGACAGACTTATGCCACCTGTGATGACAGATTATGCCTCCTGTGATGACAGACTTGTGATGACAGACTCCTATGACACCTGTCCCAGGTCAGACTCTTTGCTCCCTCTACTAGTGTTGATAAAGTACATTATCGCCACCTGTGATGGACAGTCTTACACCTTGATTCATGACAAGAGTTAAGTCAGGCCTGGATAAATAATAGGGTAAATCATATAGGAGCCAGACCACAGTAAAGATGGTAAAAGACAAGATGAAATATGTGTTAGAAATAACTTAAAACACAGAGAGAAGCCCAGGACCATGCCCCACTTATGAATATGCTTAACAATGTACTTCTCAACATAATGACCTAGCACGAGAACTCTCTACAAACCCGGCCCCCCCCCACAATGTGTTTAACGGGGACCGATAACAGTAGAGGCGACATTAAGACTTTTGTATAACTGTTCCCTGCCACAAGCATGTCGTATGATAAGAAAGCGGAACTAAAGGCAGGGCTTCGGGCACTTGGGGCAGCGGTTACAACCTTCCTTGTTAAATAATTTAACCACATTAATATCTACAACAAAAACACATCCGATCAAGTCAATTTAAGAAAATAACAATACACACGCAATCCAAGAACAGGGGAAGGATTGTCCTCTCTAACAGCCAGGGAGACGTATGACTGCAACATCAAGAAACAGCCGATAAAATCATGGTTAAGCGCTATGGTTTCTGTACTTACCTCATCTTTATTCATGATAGTATACTCTCAACGAATGTGGCACATGGAAATGTTGGACATTAGAAAACAGATAACAAGGGAAAGTGGCACAAGTAAGCAAGCAGAGATGAGGGGAAACATAAAATCAGGGAGATTATCGGATACTGTGTGGGAAACATACAGTGGGCATGGCGCTGGTAGGACAGGCGGAAAGTGGGCGCTCACGAGTTTTAGACAGGAAGAAATACTCATCAAATGTGAATTGGTCTTGCTGTCCTCCCTGGACTATGAAGTACGAATAGTCACACCACCACATTTTGTAAAGGGTTTATAGCTATGCTCTCCCCCTTGCCTCTCTATCTTGTTTATCTATAAATAAAGAAGGCACACAGGGACTAAGCACTCTTTGACATGGGAAGGCCCGTTGGATCCAGAATTAATAACTGCTTACTTTTTAAATGAAGCTAAAATAATAAAATTAAATGTAAATGTATATTACCACCCACCAAACAACCCACACAATGTTATGCTCACCAACATTATGATGACTAAATGATAGTGTCTGTGACAGCACTTTATATAACATTGCTACACGGGAAATTATGCGGAAAAATGTTAAACAGAAGAGACACAAGAAGTTACCACATTTTGTGACCCATCACCAATTCTTGATGGGTGATATGAGAAGATGCACAACAATAACACCAACTCCACCCACATAACTATAGGCTACTCGGTCAACACGGCTTTGAAAAATTGATAGTTAATCGGGCACATAAACGCGGCCTCAGAGCAGACGCGCCTAGAAATAATGAATATGTACACAATTGGCGGCCGGCGGGTACAACTAATTTACTTCACAATATACATTCTGTGCTTCATAAAATCACACTGTGGCAATGCATATATAGGAGGAAAGAATGTTCTCCAAACAATAAAGAGAAATAATATAACACATGTAACCAAAAATGGATTATCACCAGTATACTATCTTAGAACCACAGGTAATTAGTTTCATTTCGCCCATCTACATTTTCAATGAATAAATAAACACACCATTATCACTGGCGCCGCGGCAATTTCATCTCTCCGCTAGGGTCATTGCTAAACCACGTTCGACTATTCATTGCACTGGGGCGGTCAAAGACATTGGGGGGGCCGAGTAAAAATTTATTCTTTACATTTTTTCCTTTTTTTCACAACATCCCACGCTCCCAGTACATGAAAATATTCCCGCCCTTTGGAGCAGGCCGCAGACTAGGTTCCTCGCTTTTTCTAGTTACACAAACCTGTTACTGGGTTACTCCAACACTTTAGCGCTATACGGGATCTAGAGCGTGTTACGAGGTTTTCAAGCCACCTGGCGACTACGCGGCACATTCGTTCGCGCCGGACGGCCGGCTCTCTCTTACGGCATTTTTATTGTAGGCAAAGTGCTCATCGATACCGGCTCGCATCCTGAAATAAACCCTTCCCCCTGTGGACAAGGTGCTCACCGGAAGTCGTTTTCGAACAGGCTGTTCGTTTTTTGGGATTATTTTCATAAATTCACTTACTTTTTCTATATTCCTTTCAAATTTTGATCTGTTTTCTCTACAAAAATATTTGCATCCCAAGCGCAAATGGTCCAACCTAGTTCACATTTAGCTGCTTTGTTCTACATAGTCATTCCAATATTAGTTGACCCATACGATCCCTATTGCTATATCTTACTCACTTATACTACGGCAGACATAAAAAGGTATTCTCGTTAAGGGCCGACGTCAGTCTACCACAATTGATATTTCGCCTATTGGTCGACGAAAAACCACAGTGCATTTCCCAGTAGAACTTTTCATTTCAGTGTTCAGTGGTCAACCTCGAATGGGTACCGCCAACACACGATATATTCTCCAGGCATGCGCATGCCTGTACGAAGAGACTGGAATTTTTTTAAGCTTGGGTGGGCAACTCTAGGGAATAATATTAATTTTGTTTATCTACGACGTTCTCTATGTTGGTGGCTTCGAAATGTTATTATTTGTTTGCGACGTGTGGATTTCCAAGCGAAGTTGCGTTTTGCCTCACTGTGTTAGTATGCATTATGTGTACTGGTATACAGTGTGACTACTATATTTTTTAATGTTTCCTTTTCTATCGGAAATTTGTCTACAGTGGAATATACAGGCACATTCACATTCAAATTTACTCTTCCCAAACCCCCCCCCACTATAATATACAATTTTACTTGTTAGGATTTATTATATCTCTGTTTTAATTAATATTTCTAATAAATAGATTTACATGTAAGTATAATAAAGATACAATATTCAAATAATAAATATACTATTCCTCGAGTTGCCAGAATATCGGAAACGGACAACTTGGAAAAAAGTCACGCGAATATTTCAGAATAACTTTCGCAGGGGACCTTGCACCTTTACATAAATATCTCAAAAATAAATCTGATGAAAACGCTACGATGTTAGGACAGATGAAGAAAATTAGCAATGTACCGTAACAAATCCACAACCCACCCCATTCTGAGCTCATATGGGCATAGTACATTCTAACTCGGTATACCAACTGTTAACGTAAGATATAATCTATCATGTCGGAAAATTGAGACTGATTTGACACGTTTCACAATTCATGAGAAATTTAAGTGCATGAACTTGAGATGGTACACTGATCCGGCATGATGGAATCCTTACCCCTCTTAAGCGATACTGAAAGACTGGCAAGAAATCGTTAATTCAGCCAAGAGAGTACCTACATATAATACATATGTCGTTCACAAGTTTTTCCACCTGCGCAGATATGTTTGGTTAGGATATATACTTCTACAGCTATACAATTTTTTTTACATACCTGGGGAGCTTAAGCAAATGGTAGATACTCATATTAATGAATCATGGTTCAGTGATTTTCTCAAAGAAAAAGATTCTGTATTTTTTGTTTTCTGCTGTAAGTTGTTTTCATTGTATTATTAATATTTGTCTATTTCTACACTTTCTGATGGCATATAATGTTTTGGGTCAATTTGTATGTGTGATTTTTTTTATCATGTCACGAAGATTTTTTCAATTTATTTTACATACACTAACGTTTTCTTCGATTTTTATTTCCATTTTTTTTATCACTTTACTCTTTTACTCGTCTCTTTTTTTCTTTCCTCAGTTTGGAGTGTACATGTTCACATTACATCGCTGCGTCTTGAGGTAGCGTTGTTGGTTTAGTTGTCAGCTCACCGAGTGGCCTTTTTTGACTGTTTCGTTTTTAATCATTCAGTACATAATGGATTTCCAATGCCTTATACTTATACGTTGTTAATATATTTCAGTAATGCCACCCCCTGTATCGATTTCTTCTTTCGACCAAGGGCGAGGGAGCCTTTATTTGGTTAGACACGTGCCAGACAGTGATACCACTCTGCTCTTTTTCCCCTAGTTCTTGACTCCATATCAAATTGCCCTTGCATATTTTCGTGCTGGGAAAATTCTACGATAACAATCTAATCATAACCCTAACATACCACACCTTTCACCCCGCCGCGAATTTTCTTTTTAAAGACTTGTGTGTTGAATAACCTGATATGCCAGTGATTTGACAGATGTTGAATTTGTGCTCTTTCCGTCCCCCTTTTGAATAACATTTAATGAGCATCGTAGCTCGTGGTGGTGTGGAATTTTGAGCCCAACAATACATTTACCCTTGGGAAATAATAATAAAAAAAATAATATAAAACAAATAAAAAAAAAACCAACTTTTAGAGAAATAACTAAACAACTTTCAAAATGATATTCACTTGCTCCTTACTTTTATCGGGTAACCATACTATAAACTAAGATATTATTTTCTATGGTGGAGATAACTGCTCAAATATTATAGGCCATAGTTGACACGGACCTGGAGACTGACCTACTATCTCGATGTAAGTCACATTGGAACAATTAACCATATTTATAATTGTAAATTTCTTGTTTATATATTATATATATTCCTGCATGTTCAATATCTAACTTTCCATAGAGCCCTTTTATTGGTCTTCTATTGCTGTTGAAGACACCTTCCTGGTTACCTCGCTCTAGAGCGTTCTTTAACCTCGAATGCAAACATTACCCCCTAAGATAAATTTGTCCCAGACCTTGGGATATATCTCTCCAATCTCGCAAACATAGACAGTTGGCCCAACCATGCCCTTAGCCAAAAAGACGTTATCTTTTCTGAAGACAATGCGACTTCAAATGATGATATGGAAAATCATTACAGGAGTTCTCACTAAGTTCCTAAGCTACGTATTTAGGGTTCTGATCACCCTCACGTGGGACTTCTTCTATTTCCCACTGCTGTTATCATACTATCCCAAACTTGGTGGTCAATGAACTCGAATTGCCGCCGCACACATGTACTCAAGAGATAGGGAAGGTTTGTGTACTTTCTGGGTTTTATTTTTTTGATATTCTTTTGAATACGGTGTTTCTCGAAATTGTATCGTGTGCTTTTTCCTCACAGGAGTCAACACCTGCGTTGGGGAAGGCATCATCCCTTAAGTAACTTTTTAAACATCTTATAACGACCACCATTGCCATTTACCCCCCGTTACATCTCACGCCTCAGGGAATACAAGAATCCGAGGACCCAATTCCCCCCAATTCGTTACCATTTACAGATTATTATATTTGAAGGACATGTTCTGATGCATTGATTTATGAAAATTGCTTTGTTGGTGACGATATGTTCAGTAGTTGTAGACACAAAAACGGCCAAACGAACCGAGTTCATGAGGAACATGAAGCATTGTAATGAAACAACTTGCAACGTAAAACTCATGAGATTTTTAAAAATTTCTTTAATGTTGTTTGGTTTTCATCATCGGCTCTATGGTTTTTTTTCTTTTTTTTTTGTATTTAAACGAAATTAATGTTGATTAGTAAACTGTTGCTAAATAGCATAAAAATGGTATTTGTCTAGATGCCACATAATAATTATTGAGTACCAAATGTTCTACACAAAACACCATTTTAATGTATCTCCAGAAAAGAAATGTAACTTGATGATATATCATTCTAAATTTTTCTTGTTTGCGATTGATATAAAATTAGCTTGAGTATCAGTTAATGATTCCCCGGTGCTTGATCTTTGTCGATTCCAATCAGTCTTGCACACGTTCTTATTGTTCATGTACTAGATGTTGGCCGTCGGCAGCAAGAAGACAATACCATTACTCACTGAAGCTAAGAGCATGAACCTATTCTTGGAAGTCCCAAAAAATTAATTTCAATAAATTGATTTTCAAATTTTTTCCTCATTTTATTCATTGATGTTGACCTTGACAACTAATTCTATGAAGATAGGTTTTCAAGGATATTGGAACTTCACAGTTCTCATTTTTTCCCCTTTTTATATAAACTTTCTTAAATTGAATATCTGGAGAGACATATGAGGCTCTACTTAAACAAATGTAAAAACCCTTAGGATGGAGTTTTCTTTTTCTCCCCCTTTAAAACATCAAAGAGAGAAAAATAGTAGGACATTGATGCCATTGTGTCTTTGCTGATGAAATGATTGGAAAAGCACGTTGGTATCCCAATGAGTTCCAGTCTGAAATATTATACCGCCTCCAAATTAGGAATGTATTTCCTTCACGTCTCTAATATTTAGTGAAGATTTAAACTTTTGACTCACTATAAGTACGCCTTAGCTACTTTAAGATCCATTTAAGTACGTCTGCCTCGGACTATCGGTTTCCTAGCTGTTATTCGGTAGCTAATAAAGCAAGTAGCGTGTGAGGCGTTAGTTAGTTTTTATCCTCCCTGTTGTAGTCCGCCAACCCTAGCGTAAAATGTTTAAACTGTAGCATTCTAAAGTTTTCTTGTTCTACAGTTGTGGTTTTTCATATAACTCGTGATCACACTGTGAGTCGTCTGATCCCCCTGGGACGCCTCCGGTTGTCAGCAGTGTAGCGTCCCTACCTCTCACTATGCATAGTCCCGTCTAGTCTGTAGTGCATTAGAATCACAGCCTCTAGACTATACCCTGAACACATTGTGCGCGTGCCCGGAACGTTACTGACTATGTGGGCAACCCTCAGAACCCCTCGTGAGTATGAGTTTTTCGAGCGTCTCAGGCTCCTAGTTTCTTTTTCATAAATAACCTGTGCATCTATCAAGATTATTATAAGTAATTAAAAAACTTATTTCACCGCCAACAACTGGCCTCGACGAACCCGAGCCGACGAAAACCGACAACTTAGTCGCACAGACCGTAACGCGGACCGAGACCCCGTCACGACCGACTCGTCCCGAATTCTCAGATTTGAATGAGGATCCTTGAAATGTTTTTATTTGCACATTCTCCCCTTGAACATTGAAAAAATCGCCCCGTTACACAATAATATTAGACCATAACGCAGACACTTTATTTCTGCTTTTTGCACAATTATGAAAGCAAGGGAAGAAACAGTAGGGGAACCATAGGGAATAGCTGCCTCCCCCCACCTTTTTTTAGCCCCTGGTTAGTCTACTGGTTATGTTCAGTTACCACGTAACGTTGCTAGTAGATAGTTACAATACAGTACTTTATGCAAGTCCCAGCCCACGTAAGACCAGTAACCTTATCTCTTGCACAACACACAATATAAATCCCCCCCCCTCACCCCCCAAATAATGTGTACAATTAGTGCACCTATTATTATATCCACTATATTACATTGTGTTATCACTTTTATTTGCCAGTTTATGTCGTTTGCTTGTAACGGTTGTTTCTGAGTATACCTCGACTTCATGTACATATACAGTTCTTCGTTCTCGTATGTGACGAAGAAGGGCAAAACATCCACACTATTTGTATAAGGAATAGCCTTAATCTATACATAATTTATCTTCTTATTTTCATATAATTGTCTCTAATATATCTAACGTCATCTAAAACTGTTTTATTTTCATGAACTACTCTATCCAGTTGTTTCATAATACGATTATTCTAATAACCATTATCTATTCAATGGTTTTGACTATTTTAAAATTAGGCTTATTGCGTCACACATGAAAGGTATGAATAGTATAATGTTTTTATTTGTGAAGCCTCCCAACGGTTGAACTTATTGGTTTTTTTAAAAAATCTTACCAAACCTTAATTTGACAGGTTGGGACTGCGGGACACTGGGGCACATAGAGCCGCGGCTATGGGGGCGGGCATAGGCTTACCCACTACCGGCTGACTCCTTAATGGTTATGGTATTCACGGGCGGCTAAAACACATTCTTTAGGGCCCGGACAACCCTGTGTCTATAAACATGAAAGTTTAGATAATCATTGCAGGATGTCAATGAAAGGGTATATAGAGGACGAGGTAGCCTGATGTGGAAAAGATAAAAGACAGAAAAAACAAGAGAGCAGATTTAAACACAAGCACAACCAGAAGTTCCAAAGCCAAGGCTCAAGAAGTGTACACAGAAGCAACCAAAGAAGTTAAAAGAAGTATCAAAAGAGACAAGAGAAAGTATATTGAGGAGTTGGCAAAAGAGGCAGAAGATGCTGCTGCCAAAGGAAATATGAGAGAACTGTTTAACAGCACAAAGACGTTGACAGGGAAATACAAGCAAACAAGTTGCCTCATAAAAGACAAGAATAGAAAACTGCTCAGCAATATACAAGAGCAAATGAAGAGGTGGACATAATATTTTGAGGACCTTCTCAATAGACCAGCTCCACAAAACCCCTCAGACATCCAGCCAGCAGAAGAAGAGCTACAAATTAACGGTGAAAGACCAACGAAGGAAGAATAAAGAAAGCCATAAAGCTTCTAAGATGGAAAAGCGTCTGGACCTGATGGCATTCCAGCAGAGGCCATCAAAGCAGATATCGACACGGCTACAGAGATGTTATATAAATTACTTGGTAAAGTCCGGGAAAAGGAAGAGATACCAGCAGAATGGAAGGAAGGATATCTGGTTAAGTTGCCTAAGAAAGGAAATTTACAAGAGTACACAAATTATATAGGAATAATGTTACTATTAGTGCCAGGAAAAGTATTAAATAGGATTATCCTTGAGAGATTAACAGAGTCCATAGACAAGAAACTGAGAGATGAACAAGCAGGTTTTCGACAAAACAGATCCTGTACAGACCAGATAGCCACTTTGAGAATAATAGTTGAACAAAGTCTGGAATGGAATTCACCACTATTCATCGGATTTGTGGACTACGAAAAGGCATTTGACAGTGTAGACAGGGAATCACTTTGGAAATTGATGAGGCATTACGGGGTTCCCCTGAAGATCATTAATTTAGTAAAAAAAACATATGAAATCATGACATGCGGAGTTCTTCATAAAAGACAGCTTACAGAACACTTTGGGATAAGAACAGGAGTGCGACAGGGATGCCTCTTGTCTCCATTTCTTTTCTTATTAGCAATAGACTTGGTTATGAGAACATCAACAACACACAACAGAAATGGAATCCAGTGGACTCTGACTAAGCAGTTGGATGATCTGGATTTTGCTGATGACGTGGCTCTTCTGTGCCATAACCGTAATCAGATGGAGGACAAATTGAAAACACTCGATGAGAGGTCACAGCAATAGGGTCTGAGGATACACAGGGAAAAGACAAAGATAATGAGAATAAATGCAGGTAATGAAAACAGGATTGAACTTGAAGAAGCACCAATACAAGATGTAGAATCGTACACATATCTTGGCAGCAATATAGACAAAGTTGGAGGGACATACAGTGATATCAAAATAAGAATACAAAAAGCAAGAGGAGCTTTCATTGCATTGGGAAATATATGGAGATCAAGAGAAATCGGATCCAACACGAAAAAAAGAATCTTCAACTCAAATGTGAAGTCAGTCCTATTGTATGGCTCTGAGACATGGAGAACAACAAAGACAACAACCAAAAAGCTACAGACTTTCATAAATGGGTGCTTGCGTAGAATAGAGGGATTAAAATGGTATGATACGGTTACCAACGTGGAACTGATGACAAGAACTAGACAAGTGCCAGTGGAACAAGAGATGAGAAGAAGACGATGGCGATGGATAGAACACACCCTGAGGAAACCTGTTGATAGCATTACAAGGCAGTCCTTGTTCTGGAACCTCCAGGGCAAGAGAGGCAGAGGTAGACCAAGAAGCACATGGAGAAGAGAGCTGGAAACAGAGATGAAAATAATGAGAACGTGGAAAGAACTTGAGATGATGGCACGTGGCAGGAGGACTTGGCATGTGTTTGTTGAAGGCTTATGCTCCTTTGGGAGTGGAGGGTTATGAATGAATGAATCACAAACGTGGATTATCACTTGTCACGAGAGGGGTTAATATTGTTTGAAATGTAAGATATCCTTGACACAAAGTTGTATCAGGTGATACCAGTATAGTGCCAGATAAAATACTGGTCTTATAAGCAATACCCCCTTCTATGAAAAGAGTAAGTTTGTATGGACATCAAAGGTAAGATCGATCAAGCTGTATAAGTTCCTAGGTATGATGATAGTGTATTATCATAGGTTCCTAAATTCTCCTCTCAAGATCCTCCTCTGTTTTTAATGTTAAGCTCTGGTAGGGGTATTAAATTAAACTATTTCCCAACAAGAACCGTTACTTAACTTAAATAATCCAAGTAAGTCTGTTGGCAAATATTTACACTTTATTTTATACACGTTTTCTTTTCTTTGTGAAAATCTTTCACTGAACTCAAAATTTGATTACAACATAAAATGAATAAATCACTTGTCAAATGTTCAAAATTATCTACAGTCTTTATATTTGTAGAAAAATTCTTCTCTCTTGGCTGAACTCACTCTTGTTGTAGACTATCTTTATTTTAGGAGCAATAAAAGTTCCTCACAGTTTTTGAATTACTGTCAATTATTGAATATGAATTTGCCTATCTAGCTGCAATGATTGGTCATCATTTGATATAACTTTCTTTGATTGTGGTAATACTGGTGTATACTGGACAGTAGCCTTGTGTGGCTACTTAGCTTCAGTTCTTGGTTTTGTAGCCTGTCACACTTCTGTTCTGGATAGAAACATGACATGATATTCTTCCAAGCAGTAGGTACTGGGTGGCTGTCCCTCTTGATTTTAAAGGGCTCTCGCACCACTAGCTCCTATAGGTTGTGGCTCCTATAATGTGTACGTTAAGTTAGGCTACAGGATGTGACCTGAAATACAATTGTTAACCACTGTATTGTCTATCTCTATCTATCTAGCACAGATGTAGGGATGAGAGACAGTTTCAGACAGAGTGCAGATAGACGCACAGGGCATAATAAATCAGTAATAACACAATCCAGTTCCCTGTGAACATAATCTTTCTCCATTCCTTGGTTACAACTTTCTTTCCATGATTCGCCTCCATACAGTTATTAGGTTTTGGTGGAAGATACTATGTGATATCTTAAACAATGCAGTAATACAATTCCTTTCATCCTTTCCTTTGTTCCTGGTGTGTGTACCATTCCATCAAGAAATAATTCCTTAAATGCTTTCTTAAAACTATGAACACACTGTCCGCTGCCATTCTCAAATTATTTGATTATACACAGGCTTGGTTTTGCCTCCAAAAATTACACAGAAGTTTGAAACACATCTACACACTTCCTAACGCACAATTTAATTAATTAATTAGAGAAATATATATATATATATATATATATATATATATATATATATATATGTATATATATATATATATATATATATATATATATCTATATATATATATATATATATATATATATATATATATATACATTCTTTCGTACCCTCAAGTACATACAGTCGAGCTGTTAATGGGCATACAGTCTGCTCTCAGATGCAGATGGCAAAGAAAGTCTCTTTGACAGCCTGGCGCTCTCGCTGTATTTTCAAAATCGTATGGCCTGCTTTCGCAAGAGGGCAAGTCCTTATATAGGTCAGGGCCGACAGACAAGGGAAGCAGTAATGATGCCGTGTGTTGCATACTCAAATATCGGTAAACATTCGTCTAGATGAGCAAATATGGAAAACTAGGAAATCAAATATCCTCTTTATTCCTGGACCGATTTCCTTCATCTTAGGTTTAAAACACGCCCTGGATTAGTCTTTATCGTTCTAGATAATTGTCTTTTTCTTACATACTTCTATCTTTGCCTAGGCGTAGCCTAAACAACAAAGTTTTCGACTTGCCTGATGTCTCGATGCATTCCACTCGAGATTTCGCCATTAATATATCACTTCCCGTGGAAACCTTTGCACATACTTACATATGGACATTCCTATTTGTGAATTATTAACCTCTTCCAGGCGGTACTTCGCTCATAATACTGTAGTTTAATTCCATACCCAACTGGGTTATACAGATTTCAGACTCCATGTTGAATGCCTAATACCTATTGTAAACAAACGAATAAGGACGCCGTTCCATTGGTTCTTCTAGCAAACACTGTTATAAAGAATGGCGAGCCGTTGTGGTAAGAATGACGTGTTGTGAATCAGACTTCACGACATCACTTTCACTTTCATTTTCGCTCCTTATGGAGCATTTATCCAGATAAGCATCCGGTTCTCTTTCAGCAAACTTGGGCATACGCATTCACATGCTCTTGAAGCAGTGATTTCTGGAGCAATTAGTTTTCCATGATGAATTTGCCAGTATCGTGCACACACTCATATTAGAATACAGTTACCACAGGCCTAAAGGATCAGCAGTGCTATTATTTTTTTTTCCTCCACAGATACCGCCTGGAACTGCACGAGACAACAACTTGGACAGAGCCCCTTAAAGTCCGTGCAATGCGCGTGTGTCTTTAAAAGCAAAATGGTTGTACACAAATGACAGAAAAACACACACACAATGCTGTTTACATGAGACATAAATCTGATGTTATAAATGTGTGAGAAAAGGCTACTACAGTGATAAAAATACATTCTCATATTTTGTTTCTCCTCACTTTCTTAGCATCAAATGTCAAAGACATTGCGCTCTTGATATGACGTTTTGAAAAAGCATCTAGCTGTCACGGATTGCTTCCTTAGCTCTGCAGTAGTGGTCCACCAGTGGCCAATACTCAAGAGAATCTAATATGGGCCTTCAAACGTGTCTACCTTCGCACAAGATTACTCTTGGCAGAGTTGTAGATAGAAGGATAATGATGCTTCTATCTCAAGGGAATATTCACAAGATATTTTCAGAAGCCAAGAACAATGCTGCATAGGGCAGAGCACTATTAACTTATATCTGATCCGTCGCCTTTTGTGAAGAATTAAGCAATGGTTTTAGCCCGTTCAAGCCCCCAGCTAGTGTAATCCTGCGAAATTATTTTATAGGTAGTTGCTATATGTCTAGATGTATATATATTAAGAGTATTGCTCATACGTTTGCTTTCATACCTATAATAACTGAATCAATCAATGATTGTTTTGTTTTAAAATAACATGTAACAAATTTAATAATGAATTTGTCTTTGACAGGTTAAAATACCCGTGGAATGATGGTGAATTTTAGATGTATATAAGATGTGTCTCCACTAAGACAGGGATTGAGGATTTATACAAAATGTTGTCCTTTTGCTGTTTTCTTTAATAAGAACTTAGCTGGTCTAAGTGAGTCCTACAGCCGTGGTTTCTTCAATTGTTTTGTGATGAGGGCACTTCTTCACACAACCGACCAATATTGGTGGTTAGTGTTGAATCCCAGCTCTTGTCTCACACTAGTGGCGTAGAAACTTTAGTCTTGCTGCTTCGTACCACGAACAGTCTGATAGCTTCACACCACGAACTTTAGACAAAATAAAAAGAACAAATGCCTCTGCTAAGTACACTGGGTTGGACGATTAACAGGCGCATTGTCTCGCTGTGCACCCACCAATGTTAGCCTCTCTGAATAATTAAATTCTTCAGTATACACAGCGTCGCTCAGGGAAGGTGATTAGAAATCACCAATATTCTTCTGGGTATTGCTGGGAAAATATGTGCTTGGACAGTGCGAATGCAATTATTTGTGCCTGAACTAAAATTAACAAGGTACATATATCTCACAAAATGATACTATACACTTAAGGCCCATGTGATGTACTCATCACCTCTCACTGCTCCATTCGGTGTCCGGGGTCACCTCTGCTGTCGGTTTTCTGTAAGACTAGCAAGAAGCAGTCACCAGCGCTTGTTGTAGTGGTTTATGAATATACTATTTTCATATGTTGAGGTTGCCAGTCTCCTATGACTGGTATAACCACTTAGCAAGTACAGACATGTTACAATTCACATTGTAAACTATATGTTCACAACTTACCCCAAAATGTGATCTACAATCTCCGGATGCAGATGTATGGACATAGCAACTTTGATTAGATACTTCGGACACTGGTCTGGGTAATTTTTTTATTCCTTTTATGACTTGATTCTGATTAATTAAGTATACAGTCTTGGTATTTAAAAATACAGGTTCTCTTTTAAAATATAGAGACTCCCAAATACTTTGATCTGTCACTTTTAATTTTGGAATTCTTAGTCCGATGTCTTTCTGGATCTTGGGAGTTGCTAATTTGACGTTGCGATGCAATCTGATCTGTGTCTCCGATTTCGCTAGATTATATTTCCATTTCTTAGGTTAAGTCACAGATTGTACTTTTAGACCAAAATGCCAATGAAAGTCAAGGTCTATTCCGGCTCTCAAATTAAACTACTCGTAAGCTGTTTAGAACTATTTGGGTCGGGGTGTTAAATCCCTACTATTCCCCGCGCGTTTTAAATTTATCACTTTTAAAACGTAAACGCGTGACTTGTTTCAAATATGTCCGTAATACTTCCGATTTCCCTGTATGCAAACTCACAAATAAATCTGTGAACTAATTTCCTGTCTAAATGCCTTTCCCACCATAATCTCCCCAGACGGGTTATCTGTATTATTGCTATAGGAATATCCCAGCGGCAGCGATTATCTAATTATTATCTGTGTTTTCGTGCATCCGCCAGACAGACCAATATGGATCGCCGGCAGCTTAGACAAACAATATGTCTTTCTTTTCGTACTCTGTCAGGTCGTATTGTTATATGGAGTGGTCGGTATCACCTTGGATCAACCGTGGCAGTCTCTATCAAAGGTGGCTAGACAACTTAATTGATAAAAGTATTATTCGCTGACCTGTTCAATTAGCTTTGTCATTAGCTTTTTCACATGGTGAAACGTAAATATGCCTGGGAGCAGCTAGGCTAAAAATGTAGGTGCATAAAATATGTCAAATAATAGGACGATGAAGAAGAGAGAGAAGGGCGCAAAAGTACATGCACAAAACGTTTTGTGACACTAGCGAATAACATTACAGTTGCCCATCTCGAAACCACGACAGTCAAGAAAACAAACTGAATATTATAAAGCTGTAGCAGTTTCTTATAGAGACCTTCCAACGAATCAGTCTTAGGTATTCGTCAAAGAAAACTACGTAAAATCTCTTGCGTAATGAAATACCTATGAAACACTTTATAAAAAATCAGCAAAACTTCACGAGAAAAGGAACGATCACAGACATTATTGACACCAGAAGTAATAGATAAAAAGTCTCCTGAATATTTTCTGTCCCCATTGACCAAACAGCGATACTGTCTACATCTAGAGCCAGACAACATTTTCAGCTCCTGCAAAGCTTCTGCTAACCAGTCTTCTGATGATGAAGACAGCTTCGCCGTGACAACTATAGCCATAAGATGCAGATATAACAGCGATTAAAGTCCTATAATATTTATTTAAAGTGCATACATAATATTTCGTTTGTGTTCACTATGGTTGATAATTATATGTAGTTAATAAATATTGTTAACTAGGTTTTAAAATAACTTTTTACTTATTTTTAATGCAGTTTTCTGGGACTCGAGAACTAATGAATTTGATTTTCTATTAATTCTGATGGGAAATATATTTTCGTTTAGCGCTCGAGTTTTCAAGAACGAATTAACAGCACTAAGGGAGGATTGCAATATATACTCATATATATATATATATATATATATATATATATATATATATATATATATATATATATATATATATATATATATATATATATATATATATAGATAGATAGGATAAAAAGAGAGGGATAGTACCTCACGGTGAGAGAGAACCATACCCTTAATGGATAGTCAGGTTCCCCTATTTCCTATTTGGTTCCCCTCTCTTTATCTAGCTCATGTATGGCTCCACGAATACTGCTTGTGTACGGCGGTGGCCACATCCCGGGCAACAGTCTTGGCTGACTGGCTAAACTACATGGGTGGAATAGGAGCAATTTTACTCAATGGAAATGTCCATCCATAGTACACAAAGACTGAGACGGTGAGTGAGGGGGAGGAATCTGAAAAGATCAACAGCTCACAAAGCGGAACAGCAAAATTTGTGGCGCACAAGAGGCGTGTCGGACATAGAAAATGACAACGGCTAGCCACCGTGGAAGAGATTGAGACCTTACCACGTACATCCTAAAGAATGTAATGGAATCGCAACAAATAGATAAGACACGATATGTAGAGAACTCATGCTCCACAGGGGAGAAATCTACTGTACATAACAACAGTAAAGAGGCAACTCCTCTAATGAGTAAGAAAATACATAATGACGAGTGTTCCTCAAATTCTTTTGAAAGGGAGCATTCTGAGAAAGACCACCTAAAAACTAGTAGGGGGAGCCTAAAAATAAGAACATGGAACGTTAGAACTCTAAACGGAGGAGGAAAGCTAGATAATCTCATTTTAGAGACAACAAATATGAAACTTGATATACTGGGAGTTGCAGAGGCAAGACTATTGGGTACAGGCTACATAAAAAGAGACCAATACACGCTTATACACTCAGGAGGAGAAAAACACGAAAGAGGAGTAGTAATGTTAATAAAGAAGGAATTAGAAAACTATTTATGGGGATACTGGACACACAATGACAAAATTACGTTATTGAAAATGAGAGCAAAGCCATTTGACAAATCAATCTTACAAACATACGCGCCAACTAAAGAACACAGTGAACGAAGAAATAGAGGAATACTATGAAGAGCTAAAACACGCACTTAAACCAGTCAAATCTACAGATGTGTTGATAGTAATGGGTGATATGAATGCAAAACTAATAAAAGGAAACAACATGAAAATAGTAGGGCAGTATGGACTAGGGAAAAGAAATGATAGAGGAGACAGACTTATCCAGTTCTGTGAAGAAAACCAAATGGTTGGTTATATGTAATATCTTTTTTGAACATCACCCAAGGAAATTATACACGTTGAAAAGCCCAGGCGATGTAACAAGAAATCAAATTGACTTTATCATGACAAAACATAGATTTAAAAACAGTGTCAGAAGCGCAAAGACATATCCTGGCGCTGACACAAATTCAGATCACAATCCGGTCGTCATCAAAGTAAATATAAAGCTAAAGAGAACAGGAAACAGAAGAAAGGAGGAACCCCCAGATAGAAATATCAGCACTGAAACAACCAGATATAAAACAAAAATATCTAGTCGACGTCAAAAATAAATATGAACATTTACTGGCAGAAAGCATGGAACAGTACAGAAGAGAAAACACAGAAGAAAAAGTAGCCGCAAAATGGGAATGTTTAAAAACAAGCATACAATCAGCAAATGCAAATTTATCTAAAAAGGAACCTAAGAAAAATCAAATTTTGATGACAGATGACATCTTGAATAAAATGGCAGAAAGAAAGAGAGCAAAAAACACTCCACAATATAAAACAATAGACAATGACATACGTACTATGTGTAGACAAGCAAGAAGAACGGTGGATAGAAACAAAATGCACGGAAATAGAAGATATGGAAGCAAAGCACATGACAAGAGATATGCATGAAGAAATACAGAAATTATCAAATAGGTCGCAGTTTGAACAAAGACAAAATTGGTGAAATTTTCCTTATGAGAAAGACATATCATACAGATGGGCAGAGTACGTAAAAGATTTATTCGAGGACAACACAGGTAAAAAACCATCACAAGATTCTAACGAAGGCCCAAACATTCTCAGATCAGAAGTAGAGAATGCAATACATATGATACAAAAAGGAAAATCAGCAGGTATGGACATCAAAATTGAAATGATAGAAACCCTGGAGATCTTTGGTATAGATACAATCACAGATCTATGCATACAATACAGGATATATACCACATGATATGAAGACATCAGTCTTTATAACTTTGCCCAAAAAACCTAATGCAACCGAATGTTCAGACTTCAGAACAATCAGCCTGATGAGTCCTGCAATTAAAATACTGCTCAAAGTCATTCAGGAAAGAATAAACAGTAAGGAAGACAGCGAAATGCAAGAAGAGCAGTTTGGTTTTAGACGGAACAGCGGAACAAGAGAGGCAATATTTTGTCTAAGAATTTTAGCAGAAAAATATACAGAGGACCAAACAAGAATGTACACGTGCTTCATTGACTATAAGCAGGCTTTGACAAAGTCTATCATGAGAAAATTATTGAATGCCTCAAAGACATAGGTATTGATGGAAAAGACATAAGAATACTCAGTAACCTTTATTGGGAGCAAACTGCCACAGTAAGATCTGGAAGGAATTATTCACTAAACATAGACATAAAAAGAGGTGTCAGACAAGGTTGTTTGGTGTCCCCCCGCCTATTTAATCTATACACAGAAAAAAAAATTTCAAACAGATACAGGAAAAGCCAGGACTGAATATCAATGTAAGGTCAACAAACAACCTTAGATATGCAGATGATACCGTGTTGTTGACTTCTACACCATACAAAGCTGTTTTCATACAATATCCTTATTGTATTTATCCCTAAAGCTGCTTCAAAATGTATTGTAGAGAAAAAAAAAATACATCGAAAATCAAAACAAGAAACTGTCGTCTTAAGCCAAGCACTCTTTATCAAAGAGGTCGTGTGTGAATCTGTCAACCTCAAAACAGGTCACATGATGTATGATGCATAATAAATTGTCACGATCTGCATGCATTTGCCAGAAATAATCTTCAAACATAAATTAAAGGAAATCACAAATTTAAAAGTGCACTCTTGCAGCTTTTATTTTCAATTGCCAAATTTGTTGTGCCACTTGGGGTGTAATGCATGTGGATTTGTTCCAGGACGCTGTGGTTGCAACAATGTCCTTGTCATGGTTATTACGTTTTGTAGAGGTCATGTTTATGCTATTTATAGTTTTCAAAATCAGTTTAGTTCCGAAAAGTGTTGCCCACCCCTGATCTAGAGCACCAACTTTAACCGGTTATTACATATCTGATAGAGGAATTGTCATTAGGTGGTCCTATTCTACTGTCGTCTTTCACTTTTTCCATCGTAGCTCTCATTTATCCTACTCCGTCTTTGATTTTCTTCTTCCCCGGTCTTTGTACCATCATCGCTCTTTCACGTTATCGTTCAAAACAAACTACTTCATTAGATGTTATTGTCGTCTCTGGGAACCGCAAAGTTTTGCTATACTGGAGTTCTTATGATAATATAAGCTGATGTTGAAACAAACGTGTTTCCCCATATTGGATACTACAGTATATCCAGCATTTGGTGATTTTCCCCATATTGGAAAAAATTATATGTGTAGCATTTGGTGGTTGAAGACAAAGGACTTGTGAGACTGAGCAATCTGGGACTGACATACGGGAAAAGCTTTACACAGATAATCTGCCTTTGATGGCGGATAGAAGCTGTGGCTGGGCGTTTCAAGAAGTAGAGCGAATGTAGAAATAGTAAAGAATTAAAGGACGTTTCACATTGTTTCCATGAATGACTCACTGGCTTGTAATAATGGGCGAAGGCTTCCCAAACATAGTGAGTTTCAAGAAAAATGTTAGTGAAGAAAATACAGTATTTAAAAATTCTTCTTGTATAAGAAAGAAACAAGGATAATATCAAGAGTGAATTAGGTCTGCTGGCCACCTGGAATCTTCTGTTACGTATAGAAAATAATGTAATAAAATAAACCCCCGTAAAATAGAACAAAACAAATAATCAAATACGTATATCAACCAATAACAACAATCAATGTACTATACGTGGACAGGGAAGTTGCAGTGAAAATTGCAAAGAAAATATATTTATTAATGATTAAAAGTCAATGATTGTATGTATATTGAATGAATGAATGACGGAAGTTAAAAAATTGAGTGAATAAAACAATTGATGTCAGAGAGTACTATTACCTCCGCTAGTGTGAATTGTATTGACATTAATAGAGTTGGTGTCACTACTGTATCATTATGATTATGGGTAGAAGAGTGGTGAGTTCCAGTACAGATATCAACTTAGCTGAGTAATCCAGCGCCGAATCTGTTTATGGTATCTGGTTGTAGTTTGGTGATGTTAGTACAAGTCACTGTGACTATGCCTTCCACTCATCGTTCAAAAGTCATTAAAGGCCCCCCACTGACTCAGGAAACAAGATCAGGCCTAGGGTTAACCTATCTTCCCTTTAACCACGGGATAAATGGAAATCTTGTGTATTTCCTGGTTCGAAATGGATAGAAAATAAAAAGAAACAACAAGACGCCGTAAGTAATCCCATCTTTAAGAGGGTTTTTATGCGCCTATTCATTCATAACATAATTCATACCGGTGAATACCTAGTAGGGACAATAGCCTAGTAGGCTTCAAAATTCATTGACAACCAGTTTATAGGAAGTGCTCTGAAAGATGTCTGTTCATCTCTCAGCTTGTTCTTTTCGTTCACACTCTCGTTGAGGTATCACTTAGTTCACAATAGTGGTCTAGACGCTAACGCCTATGCTCCATTGTAAACACAGTGACGTAATGAGTGAATCTAGTAGCCAAGGATAATGACCATATTATGTTTTCCAGTGTAACTACCATGAGGAAGATACATTCCACATTGATTAGTCTTGTTAATTACATCATGTAACATTTGTCTGTACCCTGATATATATATATATATATATATATATATATATATATATATATATATATATATATATATATATATATATATATATATATATATATATATATATATATATATATATATATATATATATATATATATATATATAATATATATATATAATATATATATATATATTGTCGTAGATTTAGGATAGGTATTTAAGATAGATAGGTCCCGTCTGAATTTTACTGGAAAAGGTGGTAAGTCAGTGAGAGATAAGTTAAAGAAATAGATTTCACGAGTGAAATGGTAGAAAGGTAGAGTCTGTCCCTGGATTTAGAAAATACTCTAGTCCAGCCTATCTTACGACTGAAATTTGTTTATCAGACAGTTTACCTTAATATATATATATATATATATATATATATATATATATATATATATATATATATATATATATATATATATATATATATATATATATATATATATATATATATTGTGATGGGGCCGAAAAGGAGACGCCCGCCCCCTACCTGTTTCTAGGCAGATTATTTTCGATGTGCGCGAAGCATTCTGGGTTGTGAAAAGTCTGAAGTAGAAGATATGTAATAAGGCCACAATAATGCCTTTAAATTAAGTTGTGGTGTAGAATTGTGTTATATTAAATAGCTGTAGGTTTTATTTGTGTTTTCGCTATTCCTAAGCGATAATCGCGTGTGATATTTAAGTAGCCAAGATTAATACGCCCAGCGCGCAGTAGTTGAGTGATTAGCCTAGTGCCTATAAAAAGAGATAGCGAACTACCAGCGGCCCTTTTTTAAGTATCAGTCCAGACAAGAGGGAACGAAACGAGGCGCGCTGTGTACCCACACAGAAGAACACAAAGACATGACATGTGAGTTAATTTAAATTAGAATTAGTTTTATATAATTCGGAAATAATATCGATGTGGCTATTTTAATGTTGAGTGATATAGATAGATGTGTTTCCAAAGGAAATGTCTTTTTAGGACATTATAATTTAGTTTTGAAATGATAGATGAGTGAAAATAATGTTTGATAGGTTTTATTAGGCACGCAAAGCCCAAATCACAGATGTGAGAGTTTAAGAGCAATTATGTCAGTCATCAGACCGGACAAGAAAGGCAAATTTAGTAGGGAGCTATTTCATACATGAAACTGGACAGAGAAGCGATTTTTTACTTTAATTTAGATGATATTGACAGTTATCAGGATGGCAACCACGTGTTCATGAAAGGCGGCGCGTCACCATGTGTGATTGTATAAAGAAGACGCCAGTTTTATATTGTGTGAATTGACACGTGGGTGGGAAGCAGATTAAGATAATTTTCCCCAGTAAAGGAAAGAGATAGTTTTCGTGTTAATGCCAGTTTTGTTAAAGTCAAGAGTAATTATTTTATTTCTTTAACGTAAAAGTAATTGAGTGTATTTCACGATAGCCTACTTATCATAATTCTACTGTATATATTTAATGGGTTACTGTGAGGTGAGAATATGTATTTAGATTTCTGGAGAGCGCGAGGCCACTCCTTTGTTGAGACATGTGTTTCTCTGGTTGCTCCCGGCGGAGCATGGAAACACCAATGTGGCTGGTGTCTATCACAAGCCGACAAGAAGCATTTTTATGCTATGGCAGTGATTTGTTTCGGTAACGATGTGTTTCATGTGATGAGATTCCCAGTCTCATCAGTGGTCATATACGACACGCTTGTTGCCAGGCGCACCAGTCGTCACATACGACATGCTTCCGAATGCAGTAACGAATATTGAGATAGATCAGTTGCGCGGTGGTGGTTTATTCTCGTTATTGAGAGTATTTGTTGTACATATAGTTGAATATTATTTTATGTCCATTTTATGATTATTTAATTATGGTTATGTGAGGAATGGTTGTGAGAGCACGTGGGCTCACTTCAAGATATATATTTCTCTTCTCCGCTCCTGAGGGAGCATGGGGCCAACAGTGTGGTTTGCCTTCATATTAAGCATTCAGATGCTCGGGTAGTAGTGGTTTTGGTAGCAATCTGTGTTACATGGTGAGGTTGCCAGCCTCATGCACAACACCATACTAGTCGCATTGGACGACATGCATGAGTGTGTGTGTGTGATAGTTGAGTGTGTCAGGTGGCGGCGTAGGACAGTTTGACAGGTGAGAGCGTGGTGTTTCTCATTCAGTATTATATTATGATTTTAACTATTCTGTGCTTTCTTTGCTTCTTCAGATTAGCATCGGACACTGTTGGGTGTTTTGTTTTGTTTTGTTTGGTTTTGTGATGTTCGCTAGTTTATTTGTTTAATGTTTGCTTTGTCACTGAATGGGTTGTAAAAATAAATATAGCCCCTGCCTCTAGAATCAAGAGTTTTATTGTTGTTCGGGTCGGTGCGAGAGCTACAAGAGAGTGATCACACATCACAATATAATCATCATCATCATCTCGCCCACCCTATGACATATATATATATATATATATATATATATATATATATATATATATATATATATATATATATATATATATATATATATACACTATTAACCACTCACGTACGCACACACAGATAAGTGACGACAACTTGACGCACAAAAATACGTGAAACTATATTACTGGAATAGGGATATTGGGACGAGCTGACCGACACAGGTAATTAAGTTTTTATGTTCAGTTTATTTATCATAAAGAAAACTTCACAACATTAATATCAAATATCAAATATATTTAAAAAAAATCATAGGTTAAGAATTAATAAAGAAATAGACACAAAAGTGTTATTCCCTCTGTTGAGACAAGATCCCGTTAGAAGAAGTTATTAACCCCCCAAAAGGTCAAGAGATTAGCCCTATGGTATAGAATTTGACTATGCTGTAAAGAACAGAGTTTCTGGTTAATCTATTCTGAAATGAACAGTATGAGCAAACATAAGAAGGGAAGAAAAAACAAAGTGAGTACATCAGTTATACAATATAAGAATTATTCATCCCTGCTTTCTCTCGCTCTGACGAACATGTGATCACATTTCATTCTCGCTTACAAAATAAGTGTTGACAACAGCTTGAACTTATCTCCATGCTCCAGATAACAGATTCAGTGTCGGTTGTTTTGGCAAAATAAGCCCCAGTTCCTCAAATGACTGATTAATCCTATTATTTGATGAACGCTTACTTTGTTACTTATTATTATTGACTCTGTTCGTGTCACAGCAATTAGTCCAGGTATGAAACACAACTTCGAGATCAAATGTCACAGTGTACATAAGCTTGATATATTCGATTGTTAAATAGAATGTCAGGTAGATAAATCTTTTCTGGATAAATTCTCGCCACAACCCAATGGTTAGGTAGTCGGGAAATGTTAAATTTGATATTCTTCGCCACAGCAGGCTGAATGTAGATGAATATGCAAAATAAATCTGGGTAGCTAAATGTCCAGTTAAATGTTATTCTTATAGTGTCATATATTGGTACGCTCTCTCTCTCTCTCTCTCTCTCTCTCTCTCTCTCTCTCTCTCTCTCTCTCTCTCTCTAGGTGAAACAAGAGACCAACCCGGTCAACCTCGAAGACCCGATAATTACAATAAGAATGTCATTTCTTGTATTTGTTGGACTAGACTTAGTCCCTTTCTCAGATTAAGGCCGCTGATAGGTTTTGGGTTTGTGACCCGTACGCAAACACAGAAATATGAATATCTCCAATCAGAAAACTAAGAAATTCCACTGGTATAATGGATCTAGAATTCGAAGTTAGACGTCTGAAATGACTGTGGGTACTAGATAAACTGAGTTTAAAGCTAGAGTATATATATTAAATGGTCAGAAAATCGCTATCACTTGCTAGATTTCACGCCTTCGTTTAGATTTTGGGAAATTCTTCGGTCGAATGCTGAATCAAAGCTTATTTTTACACTTATGCCGACCGTAGAATCGTCACTAGAGAACGGACCTGCTTTGACATGGCATCTCGACTGCAGCTAATTACGTTCACGAACGAACGGTTGTGGAGGGGGGGGGGTGTGGGGTAACTGTTGATTATCTCCCCTTTCCTCAGATTAATTCCCCCTGACCAAAGTAATTACCGAAAAAATGTCTTAAACTTATCGCCCTTGATTTTACAAATGTACGATTCGTTCTATCTACGCGCGTTAATTGACTGGCCTGTCACTATTACAACGATTGCCCACTCGTTCGCGTGATAACACAGTTAACGGCTCTCGGCTAGCTAATAGGTCTGTTGGTAAACATTACTAGTGCCTGATAGACAGAGAACAGAAAATAGGCGTGGCTACAATTTGAGTTCGACTGATGTCGAAGCGCATCCCTTCTGCGTTAAAGAACGTGGATATTAAAAAGCAAAGAGAGGTGGGAAACAGGTGGAAGCAAAACGTGTTGATATATGTAATATATTTACATAACTCTGTCATATATATATATATATATATATATATATATATATATATATATATATATATATATATATATATATATATATATATATATATATATAAGGAGCCGCGGTAGCATAGTGGTTAGTGCACTGGCTTCCTAGCGCAGTGGTCTATGGTTCGATCCCCAGATGAGGCGGGAATATTTTTAGACCACAAACGGCTCCTGGGTCGACCCAGCCCCAAATGGGTACCAGAGCAACTCTGGGAAGGTTAAGGCGGCCGGCGTGATGCCGACCACATCACCCCTAGTGTGCCGACGGTCAAGATAATATGGGCCTAACACCATATTCCTAATATGCCTCAATGGGCGTGTAACGGGTTCCTTTACCTTTTTTTATATATATATATATATATGGTCACCAAGAGCCGACGCTCAGTGACAGTGGATCAAAGAAGATATATATATATATATATATAGATATATATCTATATATATATATATATATATATATATATATATATATATATATATATATATATATATATATATATATATATATATATATATATATATATATATATATATGATTTTGTCCATCGTATTCGATGAGGACCATGGACATCTCTCGTAATCCAGTTCGTTATATGATGTTAAGTGGGTGCGAATATGGCTTATCAAGCCGATGAGGGCAATACAAGTTCTGTTGCATGACCGACATTCAAGGCCCGAAGACAATACAGGTTGCACATCGACGCTTGACTTTCGGGCTGCACGTTTTTTCTGGGCTGCGCTCACACGGTTGGCCTCGCTGACTGCAACACCCGTTTTCATAGCGCCTCTCCAGATGCTCCCAGGTGGTTATATTAATCTGGCAGCTCTTCAGGCTGTCTTTGAAGCGCTTCTTTGGTCGTCCTCTAGTATGCTTTCCCTCCCTCAACTCGCCATATAGCAGCCTCTTTGGGAGGCGTTCATTTGGCATACGAACCAGATGTCCGGTTCATCGTAACTGCGCTTTCTGAATCAGTGTATTGACACTGGGCATATTTGCTCTTGATAGAACCTCGGTATCTGGAATCTTACCCTGCAATCGAATGTTTAGCACGCAACGCAGGCAGGTTGTATGGAAGTGATTTAATTTTTGAGCATGTTTAGCATAAACGGTCCAACTCTCACTGGCATAGAGGAGGGTGGGGAGGACGACGGCACGATACATCTTCAGTTTGGTCCTGACGCTAATACCTCTGCGTTCCCACACTGAGGATCATAGTCTTCCAAACACAATATTGGCCTTTGCTATTCTGTTAGCCATTTCGTCGTCAGTGTTGGCTGTGTTGAGAGCGTGCTTCCCAGGTACGTGAACGTATCCACAGCCACCAGTCTCTGTTCCTCCACTGTAATCGTTGGCTCCTTATACGGTTTACCTGGGACTGGTTGGTACATAACCTTATTTTTCTTGACATTGATGGTTAGCCCGAGGCTGTCGCAAGCTGCAGAGAAACGGTCCATGCCTTCCTGCATTTTCTGCTCGGAATTATTATTATTATTATTATATATATATATATATATATATATATATATATATATATATATATATATATATATATATATATTATATATATATATATATATATATATATATATATATATATATATATATATATATATATGCACCTGTGTTGAGGTTGACAAAAGAAATGCGATGACTGCCAAGTACATAGACTTATATACCATATGTCATTGGGATATAACACCTAAACAACACATAAGCATTATTTTAATTACAAAGGTGATACCATCAAAAGTCATACATGATTGTTTTTGTTATTGTTAATCAGAATCAACTTCACTTCACTCCGGGCAAACCCATAGGTGCTCAGTCTCCCTCAGCAAATATCGAAGAGTATGAATGCTAATTGTACCTGTAGCACGCTGGTTGTACTCGTACATATGACGGATGCATCCTCTCTCACGTCCATCTATGCTAGTCCCACGTTTGATGCCAAACTTCAACAGTCTAGCCTTGATGGTTCATCCATTGTAGTGTCATTATCTTGCAGGCGATCATTAATTGCCATTAGTATCTCTCCCTTATCCATGTCCAGTGTCCCCGCTATGGGTGCTCTCGAGGCCAGTCTGTCAGCTCTTTCATTGCCACGTAAGTAGTATGTAATGCGCAAAACGGTTAGTATTCAGGTGGCGCGTGACTTTTTATATAAGGAAATACGGTGGCGCGCAGGTGGCGCGCGACTTTTATATAAGGAAAATGTGGGGCGTGACTTTTTATATAGCAATATATTAGTTCGATAATGGTGTTGTTGTTTATTTATGTTTTACAGACAATATTTAGACAACAGTTATACGATATATTTAGACATATATTTACAACAGGAAGACAATATATTTAGACAATATTGAGACAACAGTTATATGATATTTAGACATATAGACGATAGTTATATTACAACAGTTAGACATATGTAACATAGAATTTAGTTAATAATTATATTTTATTCTTTTAAAATAATATCAAGCTAAAGCACAAGTCTCAGCCACTTTGTAGGTTTCTTCTTCTTCTTCTTCTTCGGTGGTAGATTAGAGATATCGGCCAGGTGGTTGTCTGTGGTGGGAGCTGACGTACAAGGGTTGGTGGTAGGAAACCAACTCGGTTCTGGGGATATTGACTGGTAACAGCTGGAGTTGATGTAGGCGACAAACGTAATACTGGGGGAGGTAGTAGGTCTCTGCTTCTTAGATGGTAGATTAGAGATATCGGCCAGGTGGTTGTCTGTGGTGGGAGGTGACGTACAAGGGTTAGTGGTAGGAAACCAACTCGGTTCTGGGGATATTGACTGGTAACAACTGGAATTGATGTAGTGGTAAAATGTGTTACTGGTACAAGTAGTAGGATAGGTATCCGTGTTTGGTGACTGTAGTTGGTCAAATTCGGCGAGGATTTCACCCTGTAAAGTCAAAAAAATTTTAAATTCAGATCCAGTTAACGTAATGTCGTTTTTGGTAGGAAACGTGAGGTAGGATTCACCAAAATATTTTCGCACGTGTAGTAAAGGTTGGCCTCGGTAAACACTTACAGACGTGGCCTTCAGCCCGCTCTCCAACGGCACAAGCATGTCATCACTTATTTTGATGTAGACCCAATTGTTGGGAACAGTGGAAGTCATCTTAAGTGAGGTGTAAGTATCTGTCGTTATCACACCACCGCTTCAGTAAAGTATGAACGTGAGTGTCTGGGCCTTGGTCTTCCAAGTGTCTATATATGAAGGAATACCAGTTCAATCTGGTTTTTGAAACGTATCCAGACGTGTACTAGCCAGGATTTGATTAGTCGAAAATCTAATCGATTGTTGACGCGTTGTCGATGTGAGTAAACTTGTGTTAGCCAGGGTTTAATTAGTCGAAAAACCAATCGATAGTTGACGCGTTGTTGATGTGGAAATTTGTGTGTGCTGGGATTGTAAGTGTATGACTCATGGAAGTATTGGCGTGAGGAAAAAACGACAGCGAAAATCCGATAAAAGGGTGGGCAAAGCCTTATAGAGGAAAATACACACACGTGTCTATTGATCTCTTCCTTTGTCTATGAATGAAAAACGTATCCAGTCTTGTGGTGTGCTAGCCAGGGTCTGACTAGTCGAAAAACTAATCGATCGTTGGCGTGTTGTCTAGCCGAAAAGGGCAGTAGGACGCGCTGCATAGTACCACCGCAAGCTTTGATCAAGATGAAATAAATGACGTAGAGGCCGCAAACGTTGGTAATTACATCTTGTAAATGTCTAGCATTGTAGTTAACAGGTCGGATAGAGTTTCTGGCTATAAAATTAACCAGGTCCGGGTGTGTAGGTGGTAGTCCAAAAGAATCAAAATATTCAAGTCCATTATAATATAGAGCGACCCAGTGGTCACCGGGTCGATAGCTAGTGTCAGTGTTGATAACGAAAGCAGCCGTTTGGCTCAGGTCGATACGTAGAGGTAATTGATCGCGAGCTAAAACTTTAACGAGCCCAGTTCGTTTAACAAATATATCCGACAGGAGTATGGTCCGTATCTCGTCTGTATTCATCGTCTAAGTGGAGTAGTCTGTCAAAATTAGGCGTGATTTCGAGATCTCCAAGATCGAGTCTTGCTCTGCGTAGACGAGGACCTGTAATGGTGCTAGTGTGATATCGGCGAATTTAAGTTCTACTGAGACAGGGCCCGACTTGGCCATCTCAAACTGATCACAGTCCAGTAGACTGGGGGTGAGGTCAAAGGCGTATAAGGCGTACCCATTCTTAAAATGTCTATACTCGAGATCGTTGCCGGCGTCTTTACCAATTAGTCCAATGGCTAGATTCGTCCCGAAGAAGGCCTCTCACGTACTGGTTGTGATCATAATCCATCGACAAAGGTTTGCCACTGACTGTTCTGCCGTCCGCGCTGACATTTAAATAGATCAGACCAAAATTAGCGAAATTGAATGGGCTAGACGTATACGATACGTTAAAAGCTGTCGACGTGACTAGGCCAATCACTAGGCGGGTCGGGGTTTGATTGAGAAATAGATTATCCTGCATGTGTGATAGCATACCTCTAGGGATAGAGAAACTTTTTAGCACAACTCGTTTGAAGGGGTACTTGGCATTACCTCGCAACAAGGCTTTCTCGTGGGCTAGAGAGACGGCTGGGTTCAATTTGGCTTTCCGTACAACCAGGGCCGCATAAGTTATAATAGATTTATAACCACCAGCGTGGTTGTTTCCCAGCACGTTGAACGCATCTTTAGCCGGTGTGAGTTTTACTTTAACTGTCACACCGTTTAACATGTAGCGATCTTGGGCGAAAATATCTGAGTGTAACCGACCCATCATATCGATGTCCTGAGAACCAGCCGCTATATGTCGACGCAACTTTAGTCCGTTGTTATTATCGCCACTTGTTTCCGTAATAAAGTTTGGTGTGTCTTTGTAAAACAGAGCCGCTGTCATATGGCCTCGCTTGGCTTCCTCCCCGTAATTTAAAGTGGCTTCCAGGTAAGCTCTATAAGGGTAGGTGTTCTCGCTGGGTGTAATCAGCGTGTCGTTTAGGGAAACGTCGACTTGGGAGAATAAACTATGCAGGTAATAGTTGACCGGGGCCACATCCGCACCAGTGGGTAATTTGTCGTCATTAGCTAACGTGGTTTTGGCGCACACGTGCAGAAAAGTATTGAACAAATCTAGATATTCTTCACCGTTCATCGATATGACAAATTCCACCGGGGCTCCGGGTGCTAAGGCGGCAACGGATGTATCTCCACAAATTGACCCTCTTCTAAGGCTGTCTGCGTTGGTGGCACGCTAAACAAATCTAGACCACTGTGAAGACACTCACACGAGCTGGGGTGAATAAGCGCCATCATTCAAATACATCAGAGTACCGTCGCTTCTTCTTGTGGGAATGAGAAGGGCGAGCTCGGTTACTTCGTTTTATTCTTTTCGGCTCGCCAGGTGGAGCAGCTCTCGTTTTTCTTTTTCTGCTAAGACCGCTACCCGATTGGTTAGTGGTGAGGTGATCAACCGCTCCCTGTAATAAACGCTGACCCGATTCTTTGGTTCGCTCACGAAATGACTCGCCAACATTTCTGCCGGCTAACGCGTCGCTCGCGACCTGTAGACCGGTGCCAACCCCTTCTCTGAGTAAAGCTTTGCCTACAGTTTTTAACCACGGGAGAACCATACGACCGAGCCCGCTGAATAAACTACCCAAACCATGTCCTCTTTGACTTCTGCCTCCGATAAACACTGGTATCCCGTGTCCAGCTTGGTTGCAGTAAAACTCCTCATACATTTTGGGGTTTCGTCGGATGGGTACGTGTCTCACCATTTTTCTATTCAAAATCAAACCGTCTGTGAGTTCGGAAGTGAAGTGTCAGCACCGAAGCTCCGCTAGTGAATGGGATAGTCTTACCCTGATCGTTAGTTAAAAGGATTTCCACAGCGTCAAACGAAAAACGACTCAGGGATACTTAGTGGGGTTTGTCGTAAATCCTAAAAACCGAAGCGGTAGTCCTGTCCAAAATAGGGACAATGCGTAACAAAGGGACAGAGGAATCCCCAACCGGTCTCGCCGCTACGAGGTCGCAGTACACGTAGACATTTTTCATGTCGCTATCCATTTGTACTTCAGTCTCTCCTCGTAGTATTGGTTCGATGTCTGTGGCGATCGAGGTGGGCAAGCCTAACATGTGTTTCAACGTCTCGCTAATTCTAACTTCAGCCCCCGGTTCATACATATTCAAGGTGGTCTTATTATTTTTATAATGGATTCTAACTCGGGCTTTTTCATTCACATCCGTGCCTAAAAGCAAACGATTCAACTCGTCGATCAGCGTGTCGGGTGAGTTGTATAGACCAGCAGGTAACGTGAGTATTATAGGTCCCTCATCTTTGTTGGGGAAGTAATGTATCCATACTTCATCCGCTAGCACATTAAAATAACTTTTGGGAAATTGAATCTCAACCAAGCCAACCTCGTAACGGAAAGTCAAAGTCTATAGTCTGTGGCAATTTGACGAAAAAGTGACCGGCGTTATTGTTCGGGTATATTTTCATCGAGGCATTGCTGGGTAAAGTCACGTAAAAGCTCATCCTAGCTTAGGGTTAGGTAACATGTAACCCAGACAACTGCTCATTAAGGCGATCCAAAACTTGCCGTCCCCTCCCTCGGCGTTGCTCCGACTCAGATTGAATAACGAGACCCCGATGAGAACATATATAACGATGAAAACGATCTCTACCCGTGGGACTAGTTTCCCAAAAAGACCAGAGTTAGGTTCTCGTGGCGTTGGGTGGGGGTGACCGCAAAACTGGGGTGCTCACTTCTTCTATCTCCATCAGTCTCGATATCTCGCTAGTTGTTTGGAGGAAATGCAGCTGTTGAATGACGAGTTATAACCGAACCATTTGACTAAATACTCTTTAACACCCCTGACATCTCGCCGTTCTTGCAAAATGGACTCGATTCGATAAATTACCTTGTCACCGACCCGCTACAACTCTTCTTGGTAAAAAGACCCTTTCAATTCCTCACCCGAATCATCTTTAAGGATGTACGTGACCGGTCTTGTTTGGTTTAGCCGACTGACCGTAAACAACTCTTCTGTCCACGTGGGTGTATAACCCTTTTTAAAAGTTTGTTTGGCTTGGGCGATCCGCACGCGATCACCGGCTTTAAAATAGACTTTTTTGCCGACGACGGCAGGGGTCGAATACAACGTATGCCACTCCTCTTCTTGTTTGATCGGGGTAACTTCCGACGGCGCCATCTTAATACTCCGGTGATACGAACAATTGTAGTTGTGGACCAGTTGGTTTATCACGTCGACGTATCGAAGACTGTTGGTTTTGGTAAAGTAACGCCACGTTTTTTCTTTGAGGGTTCGATTAAATCTCTCCACTATAGCGGCCTTGGTATCTTCATTCTCCGTAGTGAAGAAATGGACACCTTCGTCTTTAAGAAACTTTAAGAATGTTTTGTTGACGAACTCACTGCCTTTGTCTGTTTGAAAATTTATCGGTTTGCGATTGGTAAAAATGGTCTTCACCGCTGCTACTAAAGCTTTCCCAGTTTTGTTTTTCGACGGAACAGCCCAAGCAAATTTACTGAGCACGTCGATACACGTCACTAGATAGGAAAACCCATCGTTGAATTTTTTTAAACCCCGCAAGTCAATTAAATAAGCCTGGAACTGTTGATCGATACCACCCGAGATGGTGGCGCGTCTTTTAAATTTTCTACGCACCGGTTTGTGTAAGGTGTACGTATCCTGATGACCTAACCACTCTTCAATTTTTTTACGAGTGAGTTTGGAACTACGTTGCAAGGCACCCACGCCGCCATACGACCCAGGTCGTTCCGGGTCGTAGTAATGTTGTTTTAAAATCTTATTCACTTCTTTGGCCATGCTTCCCACTTTGGAGTTTTTGTCTTTTTCCTTCTTCTGGGTGAATACGACGATGTATCTCGTGATTTACTGGCAACCACTTGATTTCGATTAGTGGGTGTGACTTGTTCGGGAGGGGACTGAAGAATTTTGTCCACGACCTCGTCTTTAAGTACAGTGGGTTGATCGATGGGAGGCTTCGAGCTCGACTCGTTAAGTGGAGACTTAATGTCCATGAGACCTAGAGGCACGTGACTGTACTGTTCTAGTCGAGTCAAATAACGCTGCAGTGTTCGTTGATATAATCTAGCTTTGTCACCCACTGGAAAATCTTCTCGTTCCAAGACTAGTTGCATTTGAGTATCCGATTCTCCCAAGTTATCTCTCAGAGCATCGGGGGTTCTATAAGGTTTTTGCGCCTCTAACAAACGATGGTCCATCAAAATCATTTTCTTGGCCATCTACACGCTTAAAACGCCTTTTAGCACGGTTAGTAGGGGGGTTAACAACGCACTTAAAAAACCTCCAGTTTGTAAAAATTGTTTCTTTTTTTGACCGACAATTGCTTCTTGGTAAGCGCTCTGAGGATGTTTTGTAACGACGCATACGCCTCTTCTGAGGGGGTGTCAGTGAAACGTTACCTTTTAATACGTTGTGACAACACTCACAGAGTGTTCCTACAAGCTCGGGGGACGCTGCTTTTATAACAGCCTTGATGACTGGGGGTTTGGCAGTGCTACAAATTTCAGCATGGCGTCTCACCTTTTCTCCCATCTTGTTATTTGAGGATGTAGACGACTTGTTGTTCGTGTGGAAATATTTGACCACGTAGTCTTAAAGTGTCTGGTGTTGTCTGACGAAGGTCGATTAGCAAATAACCGTTTGGGGCCGACGTTGCGTCTTTAAAACTTTCTTGGACATAGGCAGTACGACCTGGGTACATCTGCTTGGTTAGATTAATAATCTGCGACTCATCGCGTGGGTTTTCGAAAAGAACTATTTAATGAGAATTCAATCTAATGGTTCTGTGTTCTTTGTTCTTGCCAAACAGATTTTGCACAATGTATACTACGCTTATATTCCTATGATGACTCCCTTTTGTGACTAATTTCGTTACTCTATCATCCGTCTCACTCATCAGATCATCTATAACGAGCAGACGTTTCTTATCACCTGTCCACTGGTCCACGTCCGGCAGTCCTTCACTAAACTGAACACCCGCCATGGTTTGGTACAGGGACTGCCACTCTCCATAACACCATATAATTTCATCTGGGATAGGTGTCACCATATCCTGGACATGTTGTAAAAACCTTTGTACAAAGACAGATTTGCCACTACCAGTGGGGCCTGCTATCAGGGCAGTGAACGGATGCACCCATCTTGTGTCCATAGCTAACAATGATAAATTACACTCATACACAGTTATTTTATATCTGAGACTCCCACTACTCTCATTAACATGAGAACCACTTTCCAAAAAACATTCTCACCCTTGGTGTAAAACATCATGAGAACCACTGCCCCATGCTAAAAAGCGTTACACAGTCAAAAGCAAACCTATATATCGAGAACCTCTTTTCTATAATAACCCAATGTGAAATAGCACGATCTCTTTATTGTGTAAATGTCTCATTTTTTAATGTTCGATCGTAAAAACACCAGTAACTCTTTCCCCACCTGCACGCAATTAAAAATTCGTGTATCGAAAATAATCAATAACAGACTTCCGACCATTGTGTCAAACCACCCGTGAAGTTATCGAATTGTGCACGTGCCAGATTGCGCGCGTGAGTTCTGAAGTTATCGATTCCACTTTCCGTCCATTGTGGCAAAACCGCGTGAAAGTATAAGCGGCTGTTTTTGTTATTCATGTTTATTCATCAGACCATATATATAGCATGTGCTTTTTTAAAGGTTGTATACAACACAGTATTACCCATTTTCTCACTGAATATATTTTTACATACAACATTAACAGACGAACGGACACACAAAAATCGTACTGGGTACACTTAGTTATAAAAAAGCATAGTTCTATTTTTGTAAATGTCAACCTTTGTTCAACAGTTGGATCATAAAACACTCACAATTCACAAAACCCCATTAACTCTGGCCACACGAGCACCTGACCGCTATTAAAGGGCGTGTATTGAAAATAATCAATAACGGTTTCCGACCATTGCCACAAAAGCTGCACGCGCAGTTATCGATTCTACACAACAAAACGTTCTAGCACCGTTGCATGACAGATTGCGCGCACCTGCATTGAGTCTGCGAGAGACAAGTCTTTCTCGTAATATAAGCAGAGAAATCCTGTAGACACGCATCCTTCTTTAACCAGAACTCGACAACCAAAGACCAGCCTTCTGACAAAACAACCTTCTGAAACCACATGAAGCTCACAAACCAAAAAACGTATGTTGAATTTTATATCTCTCTATTTTCATTTTCGCTAAGAATATTATTGTGAAAAAATATATTTTTTTATATGGTTGTGTTTGTTTCTGTATTCGTTTCGTTTTTCGGTAGGTAGTTAAAATATATAACATTTATGTATTAATTTTGTATATGTACTAGGCAGTGTTAAAAGAAACTGATACCACATAGAAACACAATATAAAAAGTTAAAAATAAAAAAAATAAAAAATAAAAAAACGGTGCGTATATCTTCGTTAATTTAAAAAAGGCGTGCAGAGTTTATTTCTATCTCTGCTTATTACAAAATATATATATATATATATACTCAGATGTTTATACGTATGTTTAGCGTTTTGTTTGTTTCGGATGTTTATATGTATGTTTGGCGTTTTGTTTGTTTCGGATGTTTATACGTATGTTTGGTGTTTTGTTTGTTTCTATTCTGTCTTTGTTTATTTTTTTTGGTATTTGTGTTTTGTGTTAAGGTGTTAAATATAAATAAATATCTCTGTTATTTTTATCTGTGTGTGTTTTGCTAGGGTGTTAAATTATTTTCTATATGTCATTTTAAGAAACATATGTATATGGTTGTTTTCGATAAGTTAAAATATATAACATTTAAGTATTAATTTTGTATATGCACTAGGAAAAAAGTCTTGGTTCTGAAAAATCTCCTTAGTGATTTGGTTTTTTTCGTTGATTGATACAAAGCGGTTTGCTACAGCACCGAGTCGTTATAGATCGTGGTACCCGCACCTGCTATCAAGACAAAAGCAACATTATTACGACCTGGTGACACAAAGAAAAAAAATCAATATCGTGCGAATACACATGTTTTTCTTCTGATGAAAATTTTTTTTATTGTTTTAATTTGTTCGCGTGGCCGCATCTGCACATTTGAACACGACTGGGATCAATCGATGTGGGGCGAAGGTACTTTGTGTTTAACAAAAGAGAGTTGGGAGATCAATAGCTTTGTTTCTGCGTTGGTCCGGGTCATTTATTAATATCACAACAAAACTTTACTGTAATAAAAAAGCATGCCCTTCATAAAAACGAACGAGTTAACAACTAAAAAAAGGAATCAGACTTCCACAGCACGCGGGGTCTTTCTGATATGTTAACATCACAGAAAGAGAGCCACACTTGTTCGTATGTGTGTTTGTGTACCTAGCTATCTATAAGTCTGGTTATTCTCTCTCTCTCTCTCTCTCTCTCTCTCCCACGAACAGACACAGTGGTACAAATCACATCAGTGGTACAAAACATAACATGTGTCTGGTGCAACAAAACTTTCACCCCCCGTGATGCATTATCACGGCACATCAAAACCGTGCACTCGTCGACTTTATTTTCTTGCGAGGTCTGCAACAAAGACTTTACCTGTATTGATAATCTACGGTTCCACCTTAAACAACACTCCTCTTCAACATCAGCATCAACATCAGACGATACAACAATTTCATCATCAGCATCAACTTCGAGAATACCTTCAACCTCGGGGCCCACTACCTCTTCAGCTGCCACAATTACCTCCAACCTGACTCACCCGCAGATAACCGACCCCATCCCATTCTCTACAAAAGCTGCAGACCAGACAAACCCACGCAAACGTCCAGTGTTCAGTACCCAACAAAACCCTACCAAAATACCTCGTTTGTCCTCTGAACAAGACAGATTATGTGACTTACCAGATGACATTAGAGAGAAATACACTAATAATTGGAATGCGATCAAGACACATAACAAAACCAATAAATATCTGCCCACATTCACTTTCTTTCATAGGCCAGAATTAACACAATCCGTAGACTGGATATCATTACATATTCCAATCTTTACACAACAAACAAAACGCTTTAAAATTAATTACAGTCATCATTCAATTTTACGCCACAGAGAAACCCAAGAACTACGTTTCTACCACGCCTTACATAATAACGCCTGTGTTTTAGAACAACCTCATCTAGTCAACAACATTACAGATTTCAAATCTTTTGTCTCAAACTTACAAGACATCGACATTCTTACACATGCACAGTTAAACAGACCCAACACTAAATATTTTGTCGAAGCAGTCCCGGCAACCTCATTCTATCTCTATCATATTCAAGACTTCCCAATCGGCTGCTTTTTACAAGACATTCCATCCTTCATCACCGATGATAAACATATTAACACATTACAACACGATTCGAACGCCAAACCTTACAGTGATAACTTTTGCTTTTTTAGGTGTATGGCCGTTTTTAGGGGTGCGCCCGTTACAGATGTTAGAAAAAGCACGCGCCAATTCGTAGATCAGTGGCAAACACACCAGGGACTAGCGTCCCTCATCGATTTTCCCGGGGTTAGTTTAGTTGATATTCCCGCGTTAGAAACCTGTTTTAAAATAAATATTGATATTTTTGAGTTTGACGACGCGCAAACCCTGACCCCCAAACTTAGAGGTAGTGAAAGCTATAAAGAAACTTTGCGTCTTTTAATGTATAAATATCATTTCATGTATATAGTAGATATTGATAGGGTGAGCCATTCCTTTTCGTGTCCCAAATGCGGTAAATTATGGAAGATTTTTGGGGACATGGACAGACATGAGCAGACCTGTACAGGGGGTAAACGAGTAGAGATATTTAAAGGTGGGGTGTATACCCCTCCAGATACCGTTTGGGAATCGATCGAAGCGCAGGGAATAGAGGTAGATACAAAATTCGTCTTTCCCTATCGGGCCACCTTTGACTACGAGTGTTATTTCGAGACCTCTGTAGAGTCCAGTGGTAGCGCAACTACCTACACAGCCAAACACGTGCCCCTGTCTTGTTCGGTGGCTTCTAACGTCCCCGGTTTTGAAGCCCCCGTTTGTTTTATCACAACGAGTGATCCACAAGACTTGGTCAATAGGATGGCCAATCATCTGACCCAAATTGCCGAGGCCTCTTACGACATTTTGCGTGAGAGTTTTGATGAGGTATACACTCAAATCGGTGATTTAGAGAGGCTCGGTGATTCGGAGGGGCTCATTGAGAGACTCGATGATTATTTGCAGGAGCTGCCCGTGTTAGGTTTCAATTCGGGAAAGTACGATGTCAACGTTATCAAGCCGTACCTCGTCAAATATTTCCTTGGTCAAGATTTTAAATATTTAGTCAAGAGAAATAATAATTTTATGTGTATTGCCACTCCCGAGTTAAAGTTTTTAGATTTAAGCAATTACTTAGCCCCCGGTTTTAGTTATAGTAAATACCTGGCCGCGTATAAAGTTAAAGAAACTAAAGGTTTTTTATTGTTATGAGTATATTGCAGATTTAGACAAATTAAACGAAACGGCGTTACCACCCCACTCGGCTTTTTTTCCGCCCTTAAAAATACTAACATTTCTAGTGACGAGTACACCGAATGCCAGAGAGTTTGGACCGATAACTACATGACCACTCTACGCGATTTTCTGACGTGGTACAACAACAAAGACGTGGTCCCCTTCTTAATAGCGTTAGAACAGCAGGTTAGTTTTTACGCGGGTCTAGGTGTAGATATGTTCAAAGACGCGATTTCTGTACCCGGCGTAACTTTAAAATATCTTTTCAAAACCCTCCCGTCAAATGTCTCTTTCTCTTTATACTCGGAGCGGGAGGCAGATTTGCACCACACGTTGCGCCAAAATATAGTTGGGGGAACCCTCCATTATATTTCATAGGCTCCATGAGCAAGGTAAAACGTGCATTAGAGGTGGCAAAATGGCACATAGTATTAAAGGTTTTGATGCCAAAGCCCTTTATTTGTGAGCGCTAATGCAGAAAATGCCCACTGACGTTCCTGTTAGACGAAACAGGGAGGATGGTTTCAGATACCACAAGCTCCATAAATATACCGTGCAGTGCCGCGACTGGTTGAGTTGGAACTCGCACACGAGTAATGTGGTTTTAAAAACCCAGTTTAACGGTCGTGAGATGTCGTTGGGTTATAGGCACATTAGGGTAGACGGTTGGGACAAAGACTCTCGCACCGTCTACCAGTTCCATGGTTGCCTGTTCCACGGCCATCCTGACTGCCCACTAACCACCGGTCGTGATATTAACCCAATCAACAAAAAACCTTTGATTGAGTTGTACACACAGACGCGGGAAATTGGTGCTTATTTGAAGAACGAATGTGACGTCACCGTGATCGAAATGTGGGAGTGTGAGTGGCAAAACTTGAAGGAAACCGATCGATCAATCGGTCGCTTTCTGAGCGCCACCTTTCCGACCCTGAAACCATCTTATACCAAATGCCGGTACCCGTTAACGGAAAAACAGATTCTCAACTCTGTGTTAGACGAAACCTTGTTTGGTTTAGTCGAGTGTGACATTCATGTCCCCGACTCCCTAAAGGAACATTTCTCGGAAATGACGCCCATTTTTAAAAACGTTGACGTCACGAGAGATGATATTGGACCTTTCATGCTGGAATACGCCGAGAAACATAAACTCCTGACTACACCCAGGAGGACGTTGATCGGCAGTTATGTGGGTTAAAACGATTCTGTTGGCGACGCCTTTGCTTCGCTGGTACCTGATCAAAGGTTTAGAAGTCACCTGTATTTACCAGGTGATTGAATATACACCTGTGACGTGTTTTAAACAGTTTGGGGACACTGTTTCAGATGCGCGTCGACAAGGTGATAGAGATGATGTCTACGCAATAACCAGCGAGACCATGAAATTGCTAGGTAACGCCGCCTATGGTAAGACGTTGACCAATAAGGCGAAGCATGTAGATGTCTCGTATACGACGGGAGAGGGTACGTCTAAACTAATAAACTTCCCCCGGTTTAGAAAAATGACTTTAGTGACGGATGACATTTTTGAAGTAGAAATGGCTAAAAAGAAAATTAGTTGGGACCTGCCCGCGCAGATAGGATTTTTTGTTTACCAGTACGCCAAATTACGCATGTTAGAATTTTATTATGACTGTTTAGATAAATTTGTAGATAGGTCAGATTTTCAGTTATGTGAGACAGACACAGACAGTCTTTACTTGGCCCTTAGCGCGAGTAACTTAGCGGACGTTGTTAAGCCCGCTATGCGACAGGAGTTTTATAGTACCTACGACCAGTGGTTTCTCGCTGAGGAATGTCCCGACTATAGATCCGTTTTCGTAGCTAGTGAGGGTAAGACGCGCTTAGTTTGTCAGAAATGCCGCGAGCAAAAATTAAACGACAAACGGACACCGGGCCTTTTTAAATTAGAGTACGAGGGCAGTGGGATGGTTTTCCTCTGTAGCAAAACGTATCACTTTTTTGGCGACTACGACAAGACTACCACAAAAGGACTGAGCAAACACCACAACACCATCGACAAAAACACCTTTTTAGAAGTCCTCAGCACCCAACAAGCATAGGGCGGGAAAAATATTGGGTTCAGATCACACAACTCAGCGATCTACACATATGAACAATACCGCAACTCCCTGTCTTATTTCTACATCAAGCGACAGGTGCATGCTGACAATGTCACCCCATCTCCCCTCAAAATCTAAACTCTCTGCCACTCTGTACACAATACCAGACAAACCCAATAAATACAACACATAAACCCCCTACCCAAAAACTATCTCTCTTCCACTCTGTAAACCAACCAAAAACCATACCACACGCGTGCACTCTCTGTCCTTTCTTACGACGTGACGACTCCCCTCCCTCAATGTCTGGTCTGCAGCTGCACCCGGTATATGTATAACTGTTGTAATATATGTCTATATAGTATAACTAAATGTTGTAATATATGTCTAAATATATATCTAATTGTTGTAATATATGTCTATATGTATAACTAAATATCGTCTATATGTAAAATAAACAACACATAACAACACATGCTGTAACACATAAATAAACCACACATAACAACACAATTAAACTATGATAGACCACAAGCTGATCGTCAGAGGAAGTCACCCCGGCTAAAATATATCGCTATATAAAAAGTCACGCTCCTCCTGCAGACGCTCCTCCTGCAGAATCGATCCGGAGTATTTTCTTATATAAATGTCACGCCCCTTCTGCAGAAATGCTAACCGTTTCCTCCCTACCCTACTACTCACGTACCCCTGCGTGACCAGGACAGTAGATCCCCACCAGTTCTTGAAGACTTAAGGATTCTATTTATTGTTTTCCATTCCTGCGGCAGCCATCTGATCTGAATTTTCCGAAGCATGGCTTGAGAGTCTGACAATATAACTGCCCTTGGTTGATGGAGTTTCAGACAGCTACCTCAGTGCTGCAATAACTGCGTCTACCTCCATTCTCCTGCTGGAGGTTGTTGTCATCTAGGGCTGTAGGCTTCACTCTGTTCAGCAACGACCCTGCCTTTTATTCTCGCAGAGAAGCCCCATCCTGATTTCTCACCACGCACTACAGACCCATCAGTGTACACACGTATCAGCTAAGTAATCTTCAGCACTGCTTTTCCATTTCCCCAAGATCTGCACTCTCTGCCAAGGCTAATGCTGACCTGCTGGTAGTTTTTCCAGTTCTCCCCTGACTTACTCCATTCTTCCCCTTGGATATATTTTCAACTCTGGTAACCAGACCAATCGTAGCCTCTGCCTGTGCCATCCATGACATCCCCCTCTTTATTCTTACTCCTTTGATATCAGCTACGTTCTCATGTAGGGGGTGGCTTTTGTTGGTGGTTATCCGCATTTAGGCTTTTGCCTGGGCCATCGCATATCTGGATCTAATCGACAGCAATCCGAGCATGTATCTCATTGTTACAATGGGGGTATCACGCGCATAACCCAAAACTAGTCGCATCCCTTCATTTTGAATGCGTTCCACTCTTTCACATTGTGACACTAACAGCGTGAGTATTCCTAGCCCATACTCGATTACTGAAATCACGAGCTGATGATTGTGACGAAATCAGTTGTGCACGTTTTTATAACTTTCGTTCTCTCCGGCAGTATCACTTCATTTCCTTGTTTTCCTCACCTCATAATCGCACCTCTTAGAGTCGTTAACCTCTATTCACACTGCAATAATGTTATTTCACTGCTGAATTGAGGATTAATTGTATTCACTTAAGTGATCTACCCACCTTGAATGCGGAAGGTAAACGTGAAGAGTAATAGCGACTGTCATAACTCATTTCCGGCCCAGACCGAATGACCACCTGGAATTTGAGGTTTATCACAGCGCCTACCGAAACCTTGGGCGGAAAGAATAATAGACGGCCTGGTGTGTCGTCGAATAATGTTTGTGCGCCTTGCTTGCTTTACCAGCAATTATCTGTCTTGTGAACGATCTGACTACGTGGTTGATAATCGGCTTATCCCTTTAGCCCAGAAATTCTCTGTACAATTAATACAGATAAAATACGTCTGATGAGATATTATGAGCCAGGCAATCATTGAGGGATGAGATCACAGATGTGTACGCCCGTCTGCATAATAGCAACAGAAGTAAACATGCCATTTTGAAAAATAAGTCATGTGTTTTCATTTTAAAATATTTTAAAACGCGCGGGGGATAGTAAGGATTTAACACCCCGACCTATATAGTTCTGAAGAGATTGGATTGGTTTAACGCGAGAGACGGAATAGACATTAGATTTCATTGGAATTACCATTTGGGACTTGGATCAAAAATTGAGATTTATAATCTAACAATTTGACACTTAGACACACTGCACTGTTAAACGTGAAAGTAGCAACTCCTGAGAGAGAGAGACACAAGAGAATATGAAATAGATTCCATACGAAAGGACCAGGACAGAATATTTGGGCAACTTTGAAACTTAAAAGTAAACCCGCATTTTTAAATACCAAGACTGGCGACTTAAGGAATCAGAATCAAGTCATAAGAGGGATTCTAAAATAACCCCAGACCTAGTATTCGAAGCATCTAACCTAAGTTGCTGTGTCTATTCTAACTGTGCCTGGAGATTGTAGATCCCATTCGGGGTAAATTGTGAACTTATATTTTACAAATGTGAATTTGACATGTTTTCTTGCTAAGTGGTTATATGTGAGGGTGGCAACCTCAACACATGAAAATAGTATATTCATAAACCACTACAGCAAGCGCTGGTGATTGCTTTATGCTAGTTCATACAGAAACGCTTAAGTAGAAGCAACCCCAGAATCCGAATGAAGCAGTGATGAGTGATGAGTGCATCCCGTGCGCATCGTCTATAGTATCATTTTGTGAGATACATGTACCTTGTTAATTGTAATTCAGGCAAATCATTGCATTCGCGCTGTCCAGACACATTTTCCCTATTAAAGTAACCAGAAGAATAACGGTGATTTCTAATCATATTCCCTGAGTTATACTGTGTATACTCAGGGAGAATAATTATTCAGAGAGGCTAACATTGGTTGGTGGACAACGAGACAATGAGCCTGTTAATCTTCCAACCCAGTGTACTTAGCAGATGCAGTTGTTCTTTTTATTTTGTCCAAAGTTCGTGGTATGAAGCTGCGAGACTTAAGTTTCTACGCCACTAGTGTGAGTCAAGAGCAGGGATTCAACACTAACCACCTACATTGGACGGGTTGTGTGAAGAAATGCCCTCATCACAAAAGAATTGATGAAACCACGGCTGCAGGACTCACTTAGACCAGTTAATTTCTTATTTAAGGAAACGGCAGGAAGGAATTTTATTTTGTAAATCCTCAATTTCTGTCTCAGTGAAGACATATCTTATATGCTTCTAAAATTCACCATCATTCTACCGTTATTTTAACCTGTTAAAACTAAGTGAATATTAAATTTGTTACATGTTATTTTAAAACAAAACAATCATTGTTGATTCAGTTTTTATAGGTATGAAAGCAAACATATGAGCAAGACCTTTAAATAAATATATATACACCTAGACACATACTTACAGAGGAACAGGCTGGCTTTAGACCAAAAAGAAGTACCTCAGAACAAATCTTCAATATTAGATTACTGATCGAAAAACATCTCCAGCATCAACATGATTTATACCATAACTTCATCGATTTCACAAAAGCCTTCGATCGAGTCTGGCATGAAGGTTTATGGCAAATAATGAGAAAATTCAATTTTGATACCAACATCATAGATATCATTGAAGCACTATACAAGGACGCAAGCAGTGCTGTTTTTGCAAGCAATGACATTGGAGAATTTTTCAAAACAACTGTAGGAGTTCGCCAGGGATGTATCCTGTCACCAGTGCTCTTTAACATTTATCTAGAACATATTATGCAGGAGGCTCTCTACGATTATAAATCAACCATATCGATTGGAGGCCGACCTCTGTGTAATCTACGTTTTGCTGATGATATTGATCTGATAGCTGGAACAGAATCAGAACTTCAAGACCTTACCTCTAGACTGGAGAAAGTAACAAGAACATATGGGATGGAAATTAATATAGAAAAAAGCAAGATATTGGTGAATAGCCATAAGAAACATGTTCCGATCAACATTACGTTAAATGGGCAAACGTTAGAAGAAGTTAACACCTTTAAATATCTCGGGTCCACTATATGTAGTGATGGAAGATCAAATAAAGAAATCAAGACAAGACTTGAGATGGCCTCAGCTGCCATGACAAGGTTGAATGTGATCTGGAAAAGTAACATCAGTTTTCCTGTGAAGATCAAATTATACAAATCACTTGTATTATCTATTCTCTTGTATGGGTGTGAGGGCTGGACACTCACTGCAGATACGGAGCGAAGGATTCAGGCTTTCGAGCATAAATGTTACAGAAGAATTTTGCGCATTTGCTATAAAGAGCACAAAACAAATGTCTATGTTAGAGAGAAGATAAACACCTATGCAGGCCATCAAGAACCACTTTTGTCAATAGTGAAACGTCGAAAGCTTGCCTGGTTTGGGCATGTAACTCGTCATGACTCCCTTTCGAAAACGATCCTCCAGGGAACAGTCGAAGGTAAACGGAGAAGAGGAAGGCAAATAAAATCCTGGGCTGATAACATCAAAGAATGGGCAGGACACGGTTTCTCCACACTTGTACGCATTGCTGAGAATAGAGAGCAGTGGAGGACCCTGTCTGCTGATGCTTCCACCATGGCACCCCTACGACCCATGACGGGTTATGGGTTGAGATGAGATGATGATGATGACGCTCCACATATATTTCTTATCACTAACCGCAGAGCAAGATTTTGCGGTCAATCCCTAGTGAAAAATCATGTTTTTCTCGTAGATAATCTATCTGATCAATCTTAAAACTTCCTACCCGCTGGGTAATGCTGTAGCAAGTTATTTTAACGTAGTGATCGACATATGAGACATTAAACCTTGATCGGAACCTCTATTACACTTGACACAAAAATACAAAGCTGCTCTTTAATAACGCGCCAACTCTGTAAAAATTCCCGGAAAGCGTAACATATTCTGTGTTAAGGTGTCTATCCAACTCATACACCTTACTCCTACAAGATCTCCGTGATTAAGAAGTGTTAAAGCTTAAGAATTATTCTCAAAACAAAATATTACACTCAAAAACGTATTCACAGTGACAAGAGAATCTCCTTTTGTATCTTATTACAAATTATTACTAGCTTATAATTGTGGACAGCTGTGTTCAAACTGATCCAGTACTTAGAGAAAAAGTGTGTGGACGAAGCGAAATTTTAATTGCTCTAAATAAGAGATGAGAAAAATGTGTATACGCAATTACTCATTTACTTTGTCATCCCTCTTCTACCGTGCGGTTTAGAGATTTGGAGGAGAGAACGCCATACTATCTTATCGGCTGTCTTCCTTCTGGCATGGTTCCAGTCTTGTCCTCGGTTTTTCTGAGATTTGCCTAATGTTGTTCTCCCAGCAGACTCAAGGTCGTTGTGTATACTTACAAGAATAAAAAATGTTTATGTATGTATGATAGGAAACTCTATACAGAGAGATACAACAGGAGGCAATCTGATCATCAAAAACAGTCCCCCAGTCGATCAAGTGTTTCGGTCCCTTAATCTCCTTTACACTCTAAGGGGGGCGAGCCCACTTAGGTCATGACTCCCAAGTGTCAGCCTCCTGTTGTCTAGTGCAGAGAAGTCAACCCACTCCACCTTGGTTGCAGCTTTCAAATTCACTCCTTGCCAGCTGGAGACAATTGGGAAAGTAACCCCTACGTTGAAAACAAATTACTGTCTCGAGTTCCATAGCCCGTTGTGGTTGTTCCACAGCCAGCAGAATGCCTGTTCTGCAGTTTCGCTGAGCCTATTAAGTGCTCTTGATCTTGACTGTCCCCTGAACCCCAACAGTTTCAGTAGATCATAGACTAAGGCAGCTGCGAGATCTCTTGCACCCACCTCAACAGCCATGACCGTTGCAGCGAACCCATCGCGTCTCAAGTTCGCGGCCAGATCATTATACTTGGCCACTTTGACCGAGTGTTGCTCGTCCAATCTGGATTCAAATGGCACGGTCAGCTTAATCATTATAATCTGATGTGATGATGAGGAATGCAGCACTATATCTGGCCGTCTTCGAGATCTTCTGATACTCTCTGGATATGCCCCTAGCCCAGCTAGGTCTACTGCCATCTCCCAGTCATTTGCACAGTTAAGAAGAGGCGGTAAACTGCTACTTGATTTACTTGGTTTGGGATGTGCTGACTTTCCTGCCATCAGAAAGTATAAAATGTTTTACTTGAGGTTGGCAATCTCTTTATTTAAAATCAAATTGCTCTATAAACCTCATGCAAGAGCCGGTGGCTGCGTCTTTTGTGCTTGCTGAAAAGAGATCAACGGCTTTAGTGGCATCATGCTCTAAAGGGAGCAAAGGAGACAGTTGATGATGGATGTAAACATTTATGATATGTCAAACTTAATTTCAGATTGACACTGTTTATTAATATTCTGATACAGTCCTATTTCCTCAATCACTTGAACACCTTCATCGATCTTCATCAAGCTTTTTACACCAACAAGTATATCTGTCTTGGTCCAGAGTGGGCACGGTTAGAAATATATCAACTTTCAGCCCGGGCGGCAATACCAAAAATATGTTGCTTATCGAGAAGCCTTAGAATTGTTATTGTTATTGTTGAACACATTCAACATCATTGCACTCCGGGCAAACCCATAGGTGCTCAGTCTCCCTCAGTATATGATGTGATCAACATGGTACTTATACGATAACCCGCGATCGAATGTAATTCCAAGGTATTTTAGCTTTTTTTGCCTTTCAATTTTCTGTCCATTGAGAGTAATATCTTGAAGGTCTGTTTTCACAATGGAGTAGTTTAAGGAGCACCACATAACGCAGGCCTTGTTGGAATTGACTTTAGATCCAGTTTCCTCGCACCAGTTAAACATCTCCTGTAAAGTAGAGGTGGGCGAATCGATACACTCCGTTGTTTCGAGACAGTCGGCTCAATTAATTATACTGTGTCGAAACAGTGTGTCGAAACAGTGTGTCGACACAATTGCCCGTATAATAGGGGAGAAAGAAGTCTCTTATAGACAGTACCGGGGCGGGTATACATGAATTGTGTGAGACAATTTTCTCAGTTTTTACTGTCGTGTGTGAAAATCTATGTCGTTTCGTGTGACCACAATTCAATATTTTTACACAAGTCTTCATTATGATGAAATAAAACGTAGATATGATGATAGCTGCAGTATATGGGAAAATAATAAAAAAAAACAACAATAATAATAACAACAGTAATAATAACACATGATATCAAACTAGAGTAAGCTAGTTTTGGTAGACAATGATTCAAATCCACACCGAGTAGGCCTACACAGATATCAGCAGAACTAATAAAGTGTCCATTACATTTATACGAACACACGGACACTTTCAACTTTAACATAGCGCCTAAAACATTGACAACTGCAGCACTGACACAATTTCCAGTGTCTATAACTTCTCAGCAAAAATAATATCACTTGTAAAATCAAGTCATCATAACACATCCCTGAAAAATATGACATGTTTGATATTCCATACTAATGTTCCGAACGGTTTATTCAAATTTTACAAAGGCCCACGGAAAGTGATACAGTGTGTCTCTTTGCAAAACAGCGAGGCAGAAACGAACTGAAACTGTGTCCATGTGTCGGACTCGGTGCATTGTTTGACTCATACACACAGTAGCCATCTCTACTCTGCAAAACAGCGAGGCAGACACGAACCGATACAGTATCGACACGGCAAGAAGGCTCAGTATCGAAGCGTTCGGGTACGAAACTGTGTCGAACCATTGTTTCGAAACATACACACAGTAGCCATCTCTACTGTAAAGTCCCACGTGTACTATTAACCATTTCCTGTCGGTCATAGCCACTCATGCAAATGAGTATGTCATCAGCAAAAGTAAATGTTAGCCCCAACCCAGTTGGCTGGATGGTAGCTACTTTTGCTGTTTAGATATTAAACAGCACAGGCGATAGTGCAGAATACTAACAATCAATCCGATATGTAGCTTTTAGTAATAAATAAAAGCGAAGCAGTGTGATAAATATTATATATATATATATATATATATATATATATATATATATATATATATATATATATATATATATATATATATATATATATATATATATATATATATATATATATATATATATATATATATATATATCCATCTTTGTCCTGACAGTGCACTCATGCCATATAGTGGGTCTGGTGTGACCTCCGTCAGCTGCGCCCCATGAGTTGTGGAAGTTCTCCGGAGTTGCAAGAAAGCCCAAAACGACACCTCCCAATTGCCGCATGGGTAAAATAGCGAATAGCTCGAATCATTGGGGTATATATATATATATATATCAAGATGACTAGAACAGTTAATCATGTCTGTCAAAAGACACAGTGAGGATCAGAACCTTTTTCTGAACACAAAAAAAAAACAAAGATAATGTCCACAGACAAAACAAGATGCAAATCAAAAATTACCATCAGTGATGAGGAAATTGAAAATGTCACAAATTTTGAATATCTTGGCTCCATAATTAACAACAATGGAGACTGCTCAAAAGAGGTCAGAAGGAGACTGGCCATAGCAATGCAGAGGTTAAATAAAATGAAGAACCTATGGTATAACACCAGCAAATTAATAAAAGTAAAACTTCTGAGAACGTGCATCTTTCCGGTAGCAACGTACGGATGTGAATCATGGACCATTACTCAAACATTAAAGAAAAAAATCAAATCTTTCGAAGCAAAGTGTTACAGAAAAATTCTCAGAATATCTTGGACCAAGAAGAAGAAAAATATAGACATCCTACACGACCTGAACATCGAGGAAAACTGGCTCATAAACAATATCATGTCCCGGAAACTGAAATATTTTGGCCACATTAAACGTCATAGTGGCTTAGACTTTCTGCCCGATACCATAACCACCAGTGTGCTTTTTTATTTTTTTATTTCAAGGATGCGAGTTTTTTTTAAATCGTAAATAGTCAAAGCATTTAAAAACAGACATAAAGAAGAGATAAAGTACATGCATACACGCACATACATACATGTGTATTTATGCATATACGTACCTCCATACACACGCTATGTATTAAAATGTATGCACGTACACTACTATAATATAATACCCTTTCCTCTATAAAATAAAGCTGTAAGGGGATGCAATACATATTGAGACGATATTGTCGCCCCTGCTTTGCAGTATTGGTCCCAACAGTGGCCAAAACTCAAGAATATCTAATATGGGCCTTCAAAGATGTCTACTGTAGAACAATATTACTCTTGGCAGAGATATAAATAGAAGGGTAATGAAACTTCTATCACAAAGCGAGTCTTCACAAGATATTCAGATAAGCGAAACCAATGTTGCTTTGGCTGAGCACGTTAATTCTAGAATCTGCCGACCACTTTTGTGAAGAATTAAGCAATGGTTAATTTTAGCTCGTTCAAGACCCGATCTCTGATTTACTCAGTGGAATTCTTATAATTCTGGTATAGCTCTGTTTAGAGTGTGTGTTTTGTAAACTGACTGAGACAAACATGCAGTACATTTAAAAGGATTAAATCGAAGTTAAATTTGTAAAATTACAAATAACAAAATTTAATAATCACTTAAGTTTTAACAGTTTGAAAATAATTGACTAGTTTGGAAGAAACATTTCATCTTTGATTGATAGTGTAGTCGATGAAAAAAAGTTCACTTCGGCAGCGTATATTTTGCACTTAGCTGCAAATAGTAGTTTCTGCTCCCGCTGATGGGTTATTTTTACACTGCTCACGCTCGTCACTGTTCAAGGGTGTCGGGTGTAGCTCGTTTCCCAGAAATGTCAAGGAGAGTCTTCAAAGTTGGTCCCTCGTCTTAAAGCTTAGGCCACTGTTCTCTTCTTGTTCCAGAGATAGTTCTTTCTGCTGGTACCACCAGTTACAATGATAAAGAATAGAAACGAAACGCTCTTCGTTTTCCGACACATATTTATGTGTCCCCTTTCATCTATTCTACCATCTCATTTATCTCAGGATTTACCAAAGATAAGAATTAAATTTAATCCCCCGGGATAAAACTGCCTGTTACATTTAAATTGAATAGCTGTAGCTTTACATTACATTTAAATGAAATGTTTTCATTTATGTTTACACTGATTTGAAAAGTTTGAAACTTCCATTAATTTTAAAGTGCATTTGTTTACGTAGACATTTACACTGGTTTGAAACTAAAAGTATTAAAATTGTACATCATCTCTTCATCTTTTCCTCCCTGTTCCATATGGAACCTGGGACTACTTTATGCTTTTAGTTCTCTTTACGAAACTAGCAATAAAGCAATCACCAGCCCATGACAGTGGTGGTTCATGAAATCATCATTCTATACGCTGAAGTTGCCTGCCTCAAATCACTAGGACATCTCTTGCGATTTTCACATATTAATATTCACGCGGTTATATATATATATATATATATATATATATATATATATATATATATATATATTATATATATATTATATATATATATATATATATATATATATATATATATAATGTTAGTACACATGTTAGTAATATAAAATGTAAAATGACAACTTATGCAATTCCTGGCTCACAGACGTTTTTGCTCAGATGGATAAAAGAGACTTGAATCGGCCTCTTACACGCGTCTGGGGTGTCGTTTCTTTAATAAGATAATTCCCTCTATGACTCCGTGTGTTTCAGTTTCCTCAGATATTCCGGCTTTCCTTATTTAAAATGTTAGAGATTTCCGGGGCTGAATTGTAGGTCCTGATGAATATTGGAATAAAAGGTGTCCGGTCTGATAAATGGAAATTCTGAAGTCTAACTACTGGCAAGTCTGGTGTTTTTTGCAAGCGTGAATCTCACAGTGTCCTAACACTGAAACGTGTCTAGTTATATTCACTGTCCTCCTCCGCTATGTTTGTTATGGAGGCTAAGAAAAAGCTCCAATCATTTCAAACATGCGGGTTGGGGAAAATTCAAAATATTTCCAACATGTGAAAATTTTGAACGTAATGTGGAGTATTCACTTAGCCCCCCAATCAGGGTCACGTGAAGTCACGGCATGCAGGAGATGGATAAAAGAGGTGAGCAGCTGGAAATTTTTTTCAGGAACTGGTCATTACTTTAACTGTGCTAGGCAGAGGATGCCAATGTAGGTACAATGGCTAGGACAACCCGCCCAGTATGCGTACCGCTTTTACAGAAAGAAACTGCAACTTGCTGTGAGTATTTATGCAAAGCAAATCATGAATGACTCAGAAACCAAATAAGATGATAGTGAACATCGTGTATGGGGTTCAAGGGAACACCTCGCTCGGTAGGGAACTCCATGTGTGACAGGTGGAACCAGACCGTTATCAAGCGACTGTCAGCAATCGTACATCTAAAAAAATCGGAACATGAAATGTTAGAACAATGCTACAGAAAGGTAAACTGGAAAACATTAAGAAGGAAATGAAAACAATGAACATAAATATATTCTCGAAATATCAGAAGTCAGATGGAAGGGAGCCGAATCGTTTTCATCGGATGGATTTACCAGACTGTATTCAGGTGGGGAGCAACATCAAAGACGAGTTGGGATTATACTGGACTCAGAGACAGCAAAAACAGTGAAGGGTTCCTGGTCAGTTTCAGATCCAGTGATCATGGTTAAGCTACAGGTAAAGCCTTTTGACATAGGTATAATACAGATCTATGCCCCAACAGCAGAACAAGAAAACTCAGAAATAGAAGTATTCTACGAAGATCTAGACAAGGCTATGAAATAACTAAAATCACAGGACATAAAGATCGTAATAGGGGACTAACGCAAAAGTCGGACAAGGAAAAATTGAAAATATAGTCGGTCCATTTGGATTGGGTGAATTAAATGAACGTGGTGAAAAAGCTTATAGAATGGTGCAAAGAACATGACTTCTCGATTTTGAATACATGGTTTCAAAATCATCCAAGGAGACGTTAGACCTGGAAAAGCCCAAAGTCGATGCCAGGGGCAGACTATGGTAGTGATCACATTCCAGTTGTGTGTAATCTAAGAGTGAAACTGAAAATACTCAAGACATCAAAAAGAACCCCCAAGTTCCAAACAAACATGTTGAAGACCAATGAGGATATGAGAGAAAAGTTCACCATATCGGTAAGGAATAAATTCGAAGCACTCGCTGGCCTTACATCGATAGAGGAGAGATGGCAGGAATTCAATAAATGTATTGAGATGTCAATGCAAGAACATATTCCCAACTCAGGGAAAAAGGAACGTAAAAAAATGGATGACACAAGAAATTTTAGACCTCATGGAATCGAGAAGACTGGCGAAAAATGATGACAAAGAATATCAAAAATTAAATAGAGAAAAAAAAAAGAAATGCAACGTGGCTAAAGAGGAATGGCTCAACGCGCAATGTAAAGAAATCGAGAGCAACAAAAAACAGTGATAATAAAACTATGCACAAAAATGTAAGAGAAATATCAGGGCAGCGTACCTGCATTCAAACATGATGTATAAAGTCATAGGAAGGAAATATTCTAATGGACAAGGAAGATATTTTATATAGATGGTCAGAATATATAGAGGAGCTATATGATGATGATAAAGGCGATAAACCAAACATAAATAAAAAACATGGAATGTCCACCTATATTGAAAGACGAGGTTGAATATGCTATTAAGAAAATGAAACATGATAAAGCACCAGGGCCTGACAATATTCCTATAGAAATCTGTGAAGCACTAGGAGAACTCGGCATAGGGAAATAACAAAACTCCTGAACAAGATATATGGCACAGGAGAGATACGCCCAAACATCTGAAGATCAGTATTCATCACTATACATAAAAAACCAGGAACAACAGAATGTGAATCACATAGAACAATCAGCCTAATGAGCCATGTCACCAAAATACTCCTTCGCATCATAATGGAAAGGACAAGAAATAGAATATGACCAGAAATGTCTAACACTCAATTCGGTTTCGTTGCTGATAAAGGTACCAGAAATGCAATTTGTTCACACTATCAATGCTCATGGAGAGATGTATTGAGGTACAAAGATACCTCTATCTATTCTTTATAGACTACTCAAATGCTTTTGACAAAGTGAAACACCAAGACCTTTTTGATATTTTACATGAACTAAATATAGACGGGAAAGATCTTAGGATAATAAGGAACATATATTGGGAGCAGGAATACGCGATCAGATCTGAAGGATAACTAAGTGAATTCAGAGCAATTAAAAGAGGAGTTAGACAGGGATGTGTGTTATCACCCGATCTTTTTAACATATACAGCGAGACGATACATCGAAACATTGAACACCTCGAGGGAATTAAAGTCGGAGGACGAAATATAAACAATCTGAGATATGCAGATGACACAGTTTTAATAGCAGAGTCAGAGGAAAATCTACAATTCATGCTAGACAAAGTAGTGGAAGAGAGCGAGTTGAAAGGATTATCTTTGAACGTCAGCAAAACTGTATGCATGGTAATTTCTAAGAAAATACAAAAACCAGTATGCTCTTTGAACAGCTAAAGAGAAAAAAATCAAACAAGTCAATCTCGTTAAATATTTGAGCTTCTCATTGACATCAGTGGCAGATGTGACACAAAGATAAAGAAAAGGATCGCCATGTCCAAAGAAGCTTTTTACTAAGATGAGCAACGTAATGAAAAACAGAAACATCACCATAAGCACTAACATTCGCTTACTAAAGGGCTACGTGTGGTCCATTCTTTTATATGGATGCGAATGTTGGACAATGAGTAACCAAATGGTGAAAAAACTGGAGGCAGCGGAAATGTCGTTTTTGATAAGGATACTGAGAATATCGTGGACAGAGAAGAAAACAAATGCTGAGGTATTGACAGCTGTGGGTGCTGATAGATTGCTCATCAAAACCATCAGGAAAAGACAAATGAAATTTATGGGTCATATTAACAGAAGAGGAGGAGTGGAGGAATTAGTCTTATGTGGGAAAATACCAGGTAGGAGAGGAAGACGAAGGCAGAGAAAGATGTATGTGGAAAGCGTAAACAACTGGGCAACAAACAACAGCTAGGGGAAACAACAACATCATTAGACTATCAAAAGACAGAGCAGATAGGAGTGTCATGATCGCCAATGTCTGTTCCAGATCACGCACCTGAAGAAGAAGAAGAATATACAGGTCATCGCTTACATATATGGCATGAAAACATCCGATTGCCGAGCAGATGAACTCACAGAGTTATCGGTAACCTCACACGACAATGTGAGTAAGATTTAACAAATTATTAATTTCATGTAAAGTAATCTCTTTGTAACAACGTGTACCGGAAACGATTATGTCATGCTTGACTGTCCAGAATGTGTCTCACAGACGGTTAATCGCTTATCTGTCTCGCCCCCTGGCCTAATCTTAGCAAAACTGTGCCGCACCCTGGCAAACGGGATGTATTATCACCAACAAGGAGTGTCAGATGTTTCAAAAAACAAACTCTCTGCTACACAGCAAACAGAGAGAAAAGGATGAATAAAACTCAGAAAAATCGCAATAAAGTCAGTACAAAAATGTAACTGATACTCCCGTAGTGAAAGAGAGATCGGAAAGGGACCGCACCAAAATCCATCTTGGGACACATATAAAAGCACAAACATGTAGTTTCATATGCATACCTAAACATAAAAAGGAAGGAGAATAGTACTAAATAAAATAAAGTAATTATTTCATTCAAAAAATGTTTTGCGCTTCTTCTATTTTTTTCTTTCTTTTTGTTGCAAGAAACTAGATGTTAAAGAAACACTGAAGGAATTTTAAAGGAAGACATTAATAAGAATATTATGAAGAGATCTGTTTGAAAAGGAGTGTTGGAAAATAGTCCCAAAACAGGAAAACCTAATTTTTTATTTATTTTTTTTTTTTGGAGACTTTTATTTACATTTTTTTTTTTTTGCGGTTTACATAATCATGTACATTTTACAAAATGAAATACATGGGAAGTACATCTTAAGTTACATTTAACCTCTCACACTTCTAACTACAAAACGATGTGCAGAATAAAATATAACACATACGCGCTATTCCCTTGGCATATTTAAAAATTAAAAACTGTTGAGGAATCCGGTTTAGAAAATTTGCATAACACAAAACAACGCATTTGTAAATTTAAATAACCACTCTACATTGCTGCGTATTATTCAAACTGTCTTTGTCAGTAATTCTAGTTTAGAAAACTTGCATAAGAGAAAGCAACGCACTTTTTGTAATTTAAGGTAAATCGATACAATTTATGAGTTATACAGATTGTAAGCTTAGGGCGTTAACCCATGAAACGGTATCGTTTTTACGCCCCTTGTCCCTGGAGATAATAATGAATGGAGTGAAGAAAAATTTACTACTCAGCCTCCTGATGAAGCACCATAGTGATATATAACTTACAACCTCCGCAGAAAATGTCCAATAAGTTTGAAAAAACCGCAAGGAAATCGATTCAATCGTTCTCGAGTTATGAGGTAACAGACAGACAGACTGACAGGGTGCAAGTCGGGTTTGGTGCGATCCGTTTTAAAAAGGTTTAACTTGTTTTGTGGTTTTAATTGTGCTATTGCATTGATGTGTGCTTCTAATGCAAAAAAAATAAGTAAGGGCTTCTTGGTAGACGACATTGGAAGTACAGTCACTTGGTGACAACACGTAAAAGTGTTCCGGTGTGCTAACTCAGGAAAATGCCATATACTGTTGGCCATGTGAGAAGCACTCATAGCTCAAGTCGACGCCGGCGACGTGAAGCGTTTGACTTTGTGCTTTATTAATGGTCATTGAAAAACAGACTTTTATAGGGAACTAGCTGTAAGGACCCGGCGTTGCCCGGTTATTGTCCTAATAACTGTTTAAGAAACTTATGAAATGTCAAAATCAAATTATAATATTTTGATATTCGAGTGAAAATGAATTTTAATTTAAGTTAATTACTACCGCTTTAAGGGACTATCCTCGTGCCTTATTTACAGTAATTGCAAATGCAAGCCGCACAAAATACTGTTATTCCTTATGGTTCTACCAGAAGATTGATTTCACTTTTGCTTTTCAATTTGCTTCCGAATTTTTCCAAAATACTCTTATTTCTTATGATGGAATCGAAAAAGCAATTTTATTCTGCTTCCGAGTTTTAGTAAGAAGAAAATTAATAAGACACATTTTCCCTTTCCAACCTGGCGCACTAACTCATCCTTTTTTAACGTTCTTACTACTGTTTTTCAAACGTTCTTTTCAAACAAATATACATTATTACTTGTAAAAAAAACATGATTATTATTTTCTGTCATACATACTTCAAATATAAAAGACACAGTGATTGTGTTGAGTTGTATTATTTAAACAGAAGTTTCTCATTTCGGTGAGACACGACCCATTCAACCGAGACACATGGATAACGCCTGTTATATTTGGACACATGTCTAAATAAAGATATTTCGTTTTGGTGAATTGTTTGGCTTTGAGCTAGTTTATTTTATTAAGGAACAAAAATAAAAATAAAACGTAAATATTGCCTCTCTTTGGCGAGGCGCACCCCGTTTGAGACTGGCACATGTACAATTATAGAAGACCTTTCGGTCCAGCAATGTGATATATTTTTTTTTCCTCGCATGAGGTCGCATATTTTTTCCTCGCATGAGGTCGCATTGGCACCCGCTCCAAACCCGGCTCTGGTCAAGACCACATGTCCCAACACAAGAAGACCCAATGACAAAATGTGTCACTGTAGTGATCTTCTGTGTTCTCACACAAAAGACCTAATGATACATGAATGTCACTGTACTGGTCCCTGTGTCTAGACACATGATCCTAGCCAAAAGCCGGATATTAGGCCGTTGGGTTTGCTAGGAGCATTACAGTGCTCAGGCAGCTCTTAATTTCTTATCGGGGATCTCCAGCAATGTAATAAAGACCCTCTTCTCTTACAAAAGATATTGCAGTCTGTTTCAGTTATGAAGTGCTTAGTCTTCGAAATACTATGTAATATTTGGTAAATAAACAGAAACTGCTTTGTAAAATGTAATTAAATTTGATATAAAAAGTAATAATAACTTTTAAGTAATACATCAAAGTAATTTATTTTTATTTTCGCATAAAGCATTAGTGTCTGTTTAAATAATTTAAATTGCTATGTAAATAAAGAAATGTAGAGTTGTAAATTACGACCTTTTTAATAATAATTTTACCATTTTGATTGTTTCCCATGATTCATAATTTTACCATTTGGATTGCTTTCCTTGATTCAGATAGACACGGTTTACGGCCCTTTGTACGCATAGAAAATATCGGTAGAAACCAAATTATGTTACATAGACATTTTCTAAATTTTAGTACTAAGCGGGAACGAAGGTTTATTATTTAAAAAAAATTCCGAAGTACGTGAAAACGAATGAATGCATAAATCTGCTTTGTCAATCAAAATAAACATGCATTCAAATGAATTGAATACATATTTGACAAAAAGCCACCAGCTTATTTTTTTTTTTTTAACCAAAGCGGTAGAAACCAAATTATGTGCCCTGGCATCCAGTGAAAAAAATAACTTCCATTTAAACGGTCCTTAAACGATCATAGCTATCTAATAATTTTGTTTTCTGTAACAACTAAAGATTTTACTATAAAATAACTTACAAATAATTGCAACGGGAAAAAAGCGACTATCGAGTGAATTTGGTTATTACATATGTGGATACAGTTATTTAAACAACCAGCCTAAAGCCAGGCATTTTCTAAATTTTAATACTAAGCGGGGACAAAGTTTTATAACAAAAAATCTGAAGCACCGACATATCATAAGTGAAACCGAATGAATGCATAAGTCTGCTTTTTCACTCAAAATAAACATACATTCAAATTTTGACCACGCATTTTAAAAATGATGTAAAAAAAAAATACCACCATGTAATATTTTCATTAAGATTAAACACGCACTGTGGATGTTCATGCTCAGAGAATATACATTTTTGTTGTTGTTCGGTTTTTGCCTTTTTCTGGCGAGGCGCGTTCCTTTCAACCTATTTGTTATATCAGAGCGCATTTACCATCCCCCAAAAAAGTCAACTCTGTTGACTGCTATCCCGATCAGCGTTGATAGATACTAAGTCCTTGTCGTGAAATATTCTAATCCACATATATAAATTAAAAAGTAAATGTAAAGCCTAACAAATAAATTTAATAAAAAGAAAGAAGAATGGTAAAGAACAGTGCGGTCACAATGACTGTACTCGAAATCCCCCTTTTTATGCTCCGTCTGCAAAATTGTAACGTTTCACGTTGATAGTAAAAGCCTACTGCATCATTACACGCTTGCTTCAATAAAACGTGTACTGCCTTTCTAAGAAAAACCTTGAGATACGCAAGCTGATGAATGACCTAAATTAATACTAGCATTAATTACACTACGTTACCATAAACGAACGGACAGATGGACTTAGGATAGAAAGAAGGGAGGGCTGATCGGAGGAACACATGCAACACTAAACACGCGTCTCGCGATACACAATTACTACCATCACGCGTGTAAGGCCACAAGCACTAGTTTTTTTTTCAAATCGACAGTGATAAAAAACACTACCCATACGAGAGTTAGTTTTTAAAAACCTGAAAAACTCTTATTAGGAACATGACATTATACTGGTTTACGTTTGAAAACATTACAGTACCCAGACACCATAAAGTTTGGAAGTGAGGAGGTGGTAACAGCACGACTATCCTAGAAGAAAACGCATATTAGCCCCATAAAATTTGTATATTTGGGTTCCTTAGGACTTGCTGACAAAGAATATGTTAAACGTTACGCAAATAGTCTAGGAATTAACAAATTATAGCCAAAAGAAATAGTGAGGGATGTCAGACAACACCCAAAATCAGAATCGCTCAGTGGCAGATTTTTACCCCACCATTGTACGGGAAATGGGTCTCCATGTTAAATCCGATTTGATTGGAGCGCAAGAAATGTAAGGCTAAACACGATTAGTCGGGCTATAAATACTATCTTTTGTTGTCAGGGGAAACGGGAGTAGGAGTACTTTTTTTCAAACGATTGGGTAAACATGGCACGATTGGTTAGACCCGCGAATATAGTCAATCAGAGGCGTCAGGTCACCACCACATGTTCAAATAAACTTACTACAGAACCAGTGCGTTGAGCACCAGTGCATATTTTTCTAAATAAAAGCCTGGGACATCGGCAGATCGAAGTTGTGCTATATTCATTGCCATTCAATGTAACTGTGTATTATTCCATGAATTGTGGTAAGCTTGATATATTCAATATCTTTTTAATGAAAATTGAATGTAAATTGATAATTTATGTCTGTATATATGTGTGGTTCAGTAGCGAACATGAGGTAAAGCCTATATAGTGCTCCAACCTGAACAGAAGGTGTCGGAGGAAAGTAAAACTACATGGAATTACCAAATAGTATACTGACACCTATCCTATTGTATAGAAGGACTTACAGCTGAAATTGCAGAGGCGTAGTAACCATTAGGGAGGAGAATACTGGTGTAAATTATTTCAGATGAAGATAGCAGTTGGCCTACCGCTCTGAACTCAGTGTTTGTTATGTATTGTGTTCAGTCTGGAAGTTTATTATAAATTAGTTCTGAAGTAGGAGGTACAACCTTCTTGTTTCAGGGACTGTGGTCCTAAAGTTATTGAGCAGCACCTGGTCAGAGCTTTGCTGAATCCAGAGGCGGACAGCATACTCCTTGGTCCATATAGCAAACAGTGAGGTGTCTCCAGAACACAGGGGAGCAATCGAGCAGAGGAGTCTTTTCCTGCCACCATCACGAAAGATAAGCCTATGTGGCCAGCGGAGCTCAACATTATGTACCCCCATCTTAACTGACATTGTATAAAAATAAGAGGGGAAATTAATTGTTTTAATGAAAGGAACTGAGAACATCTCCAATACTAGTTCCAACAGAAACAAACACTTGAAGTCATGATGACAAATAACAACATAGCTTGAAAAAACAAAACCAGTATTACCTCATATTACCACTACACAACTGACACACATAGGATAAGATTAATAAAATATGTCACTACAAGGTTCATATTGACAAATTCTGTACATATAAATTGTAATTAAAATTGATTGTGATTCCTGGTTCACTTTGTATTTGAATCAGGACACATATAATAGTGTAAGAAATTAATACATATTTATATTTGAAACTTTACCAGTGCCTCATTTAAGATAGTCTTATAGAGTGTTAAATGTGTGTGAGTGTCACAGTGTTGTCAAGTGTGGTGGAATAAATTAAATTGTTTATCTGTCTGTTGTTGTTGTGACTTACACTTCATCATATACATACCCTAGACATTTAACGTAGTCATCACAATATTCCAGAATAATTCTGACTGAGGTATAATATGTGGTAGCAAGTAAGGTCATCTATAATACATTACACTTATTAGATACAGATACCTTCACAGCTGATCTCAGTCAGTACACTAAGTCCCCTATAAATATTTATAACATCCCACTTTACCACAGTCCTGAAAAGGAGTAACATTTTGTTGGCTTGTCTCTAATATATTGTCAAAAAGAAAACACCCTTTTCTTATATATATTTTCTTATATTCTTTCATAAAATTACAGTTTGAAGAAGTCAATGGGTCTCAAAAACTGCTTTGTATTTTCTCTGGTGCTTACCTCTGACAGTTGCAGACTGGAACCATCTCAGGCGAAAAAGGTGGAGGGTTGGAAGGTGGGCCTTCATCAAGTCCATCATAACCAAAACATCTGCAAGAAGAACAATTGAAAATTAATTTTTACAGATCAACAATAGAATTCAAAGTTACAGTTTAGTGTACACAAGAACATTGACACACATTACATTTTCCGTACAAAGGAATACTGTCAATCATACAGTCATATGATGTAAATAATAATTTTTAAAAGCAGAGACACCGGGTGAATGAGGTCAGAAAAATCAGCTGATTCAGAAGTTACGTCAGACCCACTTTATATTTATTTCCTGGTGCAATGAGTTCATTGTTAACTGTTTGAAAGGTGAAATATTTGTTTCTTTTTTTCAAAAACAAACAGAAAGCAGCTATACTGACTACAATAGCCCACTAAAACGACTGTTTTACTACTTTTCAAAATGAGCTGTCATTTCGTTAACGAAGTAACATTACCTTTACATGTACGGCTGGTGATCTGAGTTGTTCTGATCTGTATTTTCGCCATCCAACTCATCAGACGTTTCCAAGTCCTCTGAATAACCATCAAAACCGGAATCTACATCACTAGATACATTGTAGTCATTTTCAGACTGCACATAAAGGAGGGAAACGTTTTTCTGTTGTCTGGTGTTCTACTTCTTTATTTCCTGCGAGTGCCTGATAACATACCTTTATATTTGTTTCATATTAATTTACTGTTTACAGGCCTCGGGTTTCCCTCCTTTATGTGTAATAAATGTTTATACAATACCAAACCTACCCACTATCCTGTTCTCACCATTCTAGTCTACTATCATTTACTGGACACAGTATTAAGGTCCTTGTCTTGTTGGATTCGGCCTATACTGCTTGATAGAAATACAACAGAAGTGATTGCGTCATTAATAGGCTGAACTGCCCATGGCGGACTTCTGGTGTCATGTATTGTGGTTCGCACTGTTGACCTGCCATTGAAACATCATTTTTTGATGATGCGTAGATGGCAGGGCGGATAGTGTGATTCGCTTGCATGGCTAGGCGGGGTTGTCGCACGGAAGGTCCAGTGTTCAAATCCTGGGTAAGCCACTCATGTCTGTTGTTTTTCTGTTGTCTGGTGTTCTACTTCTTTATTTCCTGCGAGTGCCTGATAACATACCTTTATATTTGTTTAGTATTAATTTTCAGACTGCATTTTGTTTACGACCTGTTAAGTCGAGTTGATCGGAAAAAATCCAAAATGGCGGACGGACAAATTCGGTGTTTACGTTTTTCTGCGTGTAATTTCAAAGTCAAAATAAGTGAAAGCTGTATATTTTTTAGCACAAATATAATTTTAACATGGATTCTTAATATAAAACATAGATTTGAAGTCAAAATTAAAAAATAAATGTTCTTTTTTTACTTCAAAAGTCATCGTTTCGTTTAGAACGATTTTTTATATATCCGGTCTGAAGAGTGTTAAACAATGTAATTTTTTTTTTTACTGTAATTTTTTTAAAGATGCAATTGAACCTGTGAAAAAATTACACGTACAAGAAAAAAAATATACACAAAGTGCACTTTGAAAACTCTTACTATAAAAAAGAAAACAGCACAGATAAAGTAGTTTCTTTCTAACATTTTTTAAAAATTTTTGTCTGGAAACATGAGCTTGCTTGTTGTTACACAGCTTGTCAAATCTTGGCACGAATTGAGATACAGCTACCGTCATTTCCTTCTCCACATCAAGTCTTGATCTGAACTTGGTTTTTATGACAGCCACTGTTGAAAACCCAGCCTCGCAGAGATAGGAGGTTGTAAAAGGAATTAATATTTTCAGTGATCTCTTGCTCAAGCTTGGGAACTCCTGTTTTAATGAATACCAAAATTTTGGCAATGCCATGGATGGAAACCTCGCTTGTAGTGAAGAGTCTGATGAAAGTTCTATCATTTCTTCCTCTTCTGCAGTACTGAAGTCCGAAGGAGCATCACTACTGAAGGGATTTTGAACCCACTGAAACCGGTCACAGTTTTCAGGAAAGTATTTTTTTTCAAAATGAACACTGAGTTGAGAGGCGGGTCGAGGGAGCGGGACTTCAAAGGCTGGCCAACATCAAAAGTGAAATTTCTCCGGGGTCACGCAGGTTGACAAACACCAAAAATGAAATTTCCCACAGCTCTGTGTTTTCTTCACAGCTAAATACGAAAAAATACATGCCCATCCACCGTGCCCCTGACCGTCAGTCATGGCGCCCCAGGGCGCCGCGGCGCACAGGTTGAAAACCGCTATCCTAGGCAAAGACTGAGCATGTCTGTGAATGATATGGCGCGTTCTATCTTGAGATAGACGATCCACTCTTTCTGCAGGGGTCTCAGAGGTCCTGTTTGTAGCATGACGCTGACGATCTCTTAAGAGACTCTCCTCCCTTTCTGTGCTCGTTTCGGCTTCCCTTCTCATTCTCATTCTCTTTGCTCTGTTGCTAAGTCTCCCAAGTGATGAAGTTCTGTTGGACGATGTGATAGGCCTAGAGTAAAGCAAAAATGAAATTAAGTTAAAGTACCTAACTAAGAATAAATACACCTATGTGTTTAAAAAAAACCTAAGACAAGGAAACCTAATATTTCCGAGAAGTGGGATTGTATTGCCTAAAAATGATCCCAAAATAAAATAAAAAAAACCTAAGTGTTTTTGACAGATATAATTAAAGACAAAAACGTAACAAAGAACCGAAAATAATTAAGTAGTAAACTTATTAAGTAGTAAATAAACTTTATTATGAACTGTGAAAATTATTATGTAGGTACTACCTAATATTCGCCAGCAGAATAGTAACTGAAAAAAAAAAAAATAAATAAAGCTACTTGCCTTTTCTCCATATCCAAATGAATCGTTTTACGTGAGTATCCCTTTTTTCTTGTACAGAGACAGGTGTCCCTCGCCATTCAGGCAGATTCTCGCCGATTTCGGAGGTACCCATTAGAGCTTGGTCAGCTCAGAAGCCGCCAATCCCTGGTCGACGACACTCCTTCAAATGTCCTTGCCAGGTCTCGAGTTAATCCAGTCCAAATCCCGGTCGACGAAAAATCCTCAAATGCCGTCGCCCGGGTTTGATCCTGGATCACCCGGTCGTCAGAGCGGTGTGGTAACCACTACGCTAGCGCGGCTCCCTTACATGAAGGCTTCTGTGTAGACGACATTGGTAGTAAGAACTCCACATAGCTGAGAATTAATCGAACTTTCCTCGTCAAGAATCCTGTCAGAACATACACATCTTCTAGAACATTCACAAATCTTCTAGCACAAATAATTTAAATGGAGGCTTCTGTGTAGACGAAATTGGTAGTAAGAACTCTACATAGCTGAGTATTAATTAAACTTTCCTTGTCAGGAATCGTGATTTAGAAAATTTGCATAACAGTTGCAACGCACTTGTTTATTTAAGTAAGAACTCTACAAAACTGAATATTATTCAAAGTTTCCTTGACAGGAATCCCGGTTTAGAAAACTTACATTACAGAAGCCAACGCACTTCTTCAAAATTTAACGAAAAAGGATAACATTTACGACTTATATAGTTTGTAAGCTAACGGTAAAGTTTTTACGTCCCTTGTCCCTTGAGATAAGAATGAATGGAGTGAAAATAATTTCACTGCTCAGCCTCCTGATGTCGCACCTTCATGATATACAGCTTAAAGTCTTTCCGGAGAAATGCCCAATACGATGACGTAAACCGCATCAAAATGGGTTCAGCGGTTCTCGATTTGTGAGGTCACAGATAGACAGACGTTCGATTGTACATTTATACTAGCAATAACCCGTCAAACTTGACGGGTTTTTAATTATAGTGGGCTGTTTCCGTTCCCGGATGAGCAGATAGAAGTACATTCTTAGAGTGTTTTTGGTTTTTTTTTCCATTATACAGTGTAATCAAATTGTTCATGAACAACGTCATTTGAACGCTTTTCATTGTTGATTGTAACTATTTTCGGGAGAGTATACATATAATGGAAACAATAGAATTTTTCAACACGGTTGCATTCCTCAGCTGTGACCAACGTACACACGGCGAGAATTATGTTATTTTAGATTCAATTTAAAAGTTCTTTGATGATAACATTTCGTGTGAAAGTGCGTTGATTGTTTTTGAGACCCACCTGTATGCTTATAATGTCAGTTATGCTATAATAGATAATAGAGAGCACTTTGTTAGTTATGTTAACTATGAATGTTGTTAGATTTCTGATGGACGATTAGCGCCCAGCAGATATGGGAAATGACTTCTCTGGCAAGATTACTAATGGAGCTCAAATTGTTTGTCAATCCAGTCCTATCAGGTTGTAATACCAGAAGACTAAAGCATATGCAGTGTTCTCAAGGGCAGACATACTCCATCCCAGTTGGTGATGAGCCCTGTGTCAAGACGGAGAAGAAGCAACTTGCCATCCTCTGAAACCCTACAAAGAACTTGCGGGACCTGGAGTGCTGGGACATATTGAACCCCTGGCAACAAGACTACATCAGCATTTGAGATGAGTATCTGAACATGCCAGCAGAACCACTACAGAATATTCCCATTTTCCTGTGATGATAAATTAATTCTGACATGGTTCAGAACCATTCATAGATTAGGGAACATATAATTGTACATTTGAATATACTGTGAGATTCTATCTTCTCTTTTTTTGAAAACTTTACATAACAGAGTCTGTTGTTATTTTCTTTGTAATATTAAAATGGGTTGTATAGTTTTAATAACATAAATCTACACCCTGGGGGCAGAGCCATAATTAATAAACACTAGTGGGTCGGGATATTTTTAATGTGGCTGGGCACCAAATCTCTTATCCATCTATATGTACTATACATAGTCCTTTGTAGGATATCGGATAAAGAATTTATCGCCTATAGAGTATCCTGTTTAGTTTCACTAGAATTCTCTTAGAAATTTTTTTTTGAGTGGACTAATTCCCGAGGAGAGACTGTGCATTCAACTTGCAGTCTGGAAGAATTTCCTCTAGAGATTATCTTTTATTCTTCCATCAAGTCTGTCATACTTACACTTTCTCCCTCTAAACCAAAAAACATTTCGCTACAGAGGCAGAGTATTTGGTGCACTGATAGAGAACTGGGTGTTCTCTGAGTTCGCCGTTGAGGCAGGTAATTATACTTCGGACCAGTGTAAGTGATGGTCGATGATGTCAGCTTGTACTTGACTGTTCGTGTATGATGTCAGAATATTTAGGAGTCTGACTTGATCGTATGGAGTGTAGAGGGAACACTTTTGAGAGCTTCGAGCCTGGAAATGATACTATGTAGTTGTTGGACTTTCTTCGTGCATTCGTATGTTATCGTTATTAAACATTATGGACCGTTGAATGCTACTTCAGACTTGTCGATCCAGTTGACAGTTGTTTCATTTATGATCTATATACGATATATATATATATATATATATATATATATATATATATATATATATATATATATATATATATATATATATATATATATATATATATAGTTATACATATATTATGAAGAGTGTGTTTGGTCTCATTTGTAAACGGTATGTAACCAATGAATGCCGTAAAATCTGAGTATTGCAACGTTGTGCATGAGACTGTCAACATAACGACATCAAATAAATTGATACAGACACTATCGCTTCAAAAGCACAGGACTACTCTATTGCCTGCTTCCTGCAAGGGGATCAGTTGCTTTATGCTCTATCAAGAATGAAATAGGGCAATGATTAATGTGTAGCACATGCAATAAAAATATATGCTTTAATGTGACCTTGCGGCCTTCATTTCTACTACATAGTTATAATAATAGCCCTTCAGTCATAACTGACTATGGGAATGCGCCCCTCAGCTGCTTATTTTCCTGGTTTTCTCCTCTCCTCTGCTTGTTGTGTGAGCTTCTTTTCGCCCAGTCTAAGGTGGCGCCGTAAATAGCATCGCCACTTAGTGCGATAGGCAGCTTCATCCTCCTATGTTGCTGGATCCATGTCCAGTGCCCTCATATCATCTTGCACACATCTTTGAACCTCAGCTGTGGTCGCCCAACTGTTCTCTTGCCATCTGCTAATTGTCCGTAGAAGATATATTTCGGGATGCGACCATCTTCCATGCGGCGGACGTGGCCAAGTTAGCGTAGTCTGCGCTGTCTAAGCAGTGTGTACATGCTTTGAAGGCCAGCACGTGACAACAACTCGACATGTGTCACTTTATCTTTCCACGAGATGCCGATGAAGGTATTGAGTCTTCTTTCTTGCTTAGCATAGGTTGTCCAGGTCTCGCTGCCATATAGGAGTGTGCTGGTGACGCAGGCGTTATAAACCGCAGCTTTGGTCTTCGTTGTGAGTTTGGAGATTCGCCAAACACGCGATGTGAGGCGGGCACAGGAAGCTGCAGCTTTGCCAATGCGGTTGTCAATTTCTGTGTCCAGTGAGAGTTTGTCATTGACGGTAGACCCTAGGTTTGTGAAGTGGTGCACCACTGCCAATTCATAATCATCGATAGTGATAACTGGTGCAGCACCCACATCCTGACTCAGCACATTCGTTTTCTTTAGACTTATTGTGAGGCCAAAGTCCTTGCATGCTTGGGTGAAGCGATTCATCAAGCTCTGAAGCTCCTGTTGGCTTTGAGTGACGACTGCAGCATCATCAGCGAACAACAAGTCTCTTATAGTGACCCTTCTGATTTTTGTTTTTGCCTTCAGCCTTGAAAGATAAAACAGAAGGCCATCTGACCTACTGTGATTGCATATTCCTTCAGTTGCATCTCTGAATGAATGTTTCAAGAGTAAGGCAAAGAAGATCCCCAAACAGGGTCGGGGCCAGAACACAGCCTTGTTTAACGCCACTTCGTATGTCAAAGGGCTGTGATGTGCTTCCAGGATATACATACATAGTTAAAGAAGACGAAAATAAAACACGTAAACATTGTGTTTATAGAGAAGAAATCCCCCCCCCCCCCCCCCCTTAAAAAAAATAAAATAAAAACATGTCTTTCTGTTAAACTGCTACATTTATAAAAATTTGACATTTCTTGACACCACTTACTGCGCTCCACTACCGTCTTTCGTGTTAATGTCACGTTGTTTGCTTGTCATTTGAAGTTGATCTGCATCCTTGTTATTTCGTGAGGTAGTTGTTTTCAGATTTAAAGTGACACGTGCGTAGCTGGCGAATAAAAACTATTTGATTGTTTCTTGTTTTTTAATACGTTTCTTTGTTTTTGAGACACAAGATTTTACTATATAAGAGCAAAATATAATGCAGATCGATATAAAAGTCTTTATTTTTTTAACTTGTATTCCTTCATTCCTATCTAATTTATTAACATGAAAGAGATGTCAAAATAAAAAGAAGTATCTGTTATTTAAATATACAAAATATTATAAGAGAATATATTTATAGCTCAAGGTAAGATCAGGTCTCTTTAGTACAAGACGTCATCTCGGGATATTATATTATCAGACCTAATGGTCTTTTATATTTGGACATGTGCCCTAATATAACCGTCCAGGTTGCACGGGAAGCGCCTCACCAAAATGAGGCAAAATTTTCTTTTAAAAAAGAAACATCATCTCGTGCAGCAATTTTTGTTTTCGTTTGTAATGTCAGGTTATTTGTCATTTTAGATGTCTTTGAATTTTGTTTTGTTTCTGTAAAGAAAAATAAATGTATCTCTATCAAAGGTCAGAACTTCCTTATACGGTACTGAATGTGGAGCCGCGGTAGTGCAGTGGTTAGTGCACTGGCTTCCTAGTTCAGTGGTCCAAGGTTCGATCCCCAGTTGAGGTGGGATTTTTTAGACCGCAAATGGCTCCGTGGTCGAAGCTCCCGCTTGGTCGACCCAGCCTCATGAATTGGGTACCAGAGCAACTCTGGGAAGGTTAAGGCGGCCGGCGTGGTGCTGACCACATCACCCCTAGTGTGCCGACGGTCAAGAAAAAATGGGCCTAACACCATATTACCAATATGCCTCAATGGGCGTGTAACGGGATCCTTTACTTTTTTAAAATCTATCAAAGGTCAAGCTACAGTTATTGTTCCTTCTTCTGACATTTGTTTCATGCATATCATTTAGATAAAAATGAAGATATAAGAGTTTAAGAATAAGTAGAGACTTGTCAATCACACACCTCTCTGTGTGTGTCTGTGTGTGTGTCTGTGTGTTTGTGTGTGTGCCCGTGTCGTGTAATGTGAACGATCTACATTAACACAAGCGAGTATCATATTGGGCACAGCACACTAATATTAGCAAAGTTGTCTTCAAGTCTTTCCTTCCAAGTTTCAAGGCAAGTATTAAGTCTCTTAGCACTAGTTGTAAAATAGTATCAAATATCTTTTAAGACAAGACTCAAGGCGTCAATCGTAGCTTTCTAGTTGAGTCTTTCAAGACCCTCATTTTTTACTAGGCCACCACTGCAGAGCAGGGGAGACAATCCCTTGACAGGATGTAAGAGATTTATGACATCACACGAGAGGGGAATGTGGGTTTTAGTGACGAAATGTGGCAAAGAGGAAAAGGGAGAGTTTAAATGGTATAAGTGTCTTGACTTCAAATGTGGACGACGTAAAAGAAATATTTAATTCGTAGTGTAACAATGATTTCATATCCTGCTTGGTTTGTCCGGAAACTCAGTTAAATTAATTTTCCATGTACGGGCATTAGCGACGTCACAACATATAGCATTAGAAATGGTACGTCCCACAAATAATAATAACGTTAAATTTTCCTTTGTCGCACAGACACTTTCCTAATTGTTTAAATAAAAAAAAAAATCAGTCCTAATTAATCCAGGCCTCATGGTTTTTTTTTTAAATATTTTGATATGCGCCCTAGTATAACCGACCGAAAGTGTGTCTAGGTTGAACGGTGCTCGTCTGGCCAAACTCATATTTAAAAAACTTAAAAATATAAATTTCGATTGTTCTTCTAATGACGTCACTAATACAGGCACTTGTAGCATCATGCCTTAGAACAGAGGTTTTCAAACTGTGCGTTTCGGCTCCCAGGGGCGTCGCGGCCTTCGCCTAAGGGCGTCGCGGTGGCTTGAGAAAAGTGTTGGGCTCGATATTATGAGCCAAGGTCCATCAATAAATATAGATCTTCGTAGGACGACATGTTTGCGCCGAGGTATTATTACATGTACCAATACGTGTCATTAGGTACTAGAAGTTATTGACAAATGCACCATAAAACTCCAGAGCAGGTCTATGTTACGAATAGCTGATCACTAATAACAATATGCACATTCAGAAGTCATTAATATATTTTTGGGTACAATTGCTTATATATAATATATAGTATAGAGAGGAGCCGCGGTGATTTATGCACAGGTCAAGGGAGCCGCGGACCAAAAAAGTTTGAAAACCTCTGCCTTCAGAATGTATAATTTACAGACAACAGTGATTGGACAGGTCTGAATTGGTTTGGTTGTAAGGATCACCTTCATTGCACACGGTGCTCCAATCTCCTCACTTAGATCGCTCAAGGAGGATATCAGCACAGTGGACCAACTTTATAGATCTGGAGAAGATCCCAATGTGTGTATGCAGGAATCACACATTCTATAAAAAATTTTTTATAAATTTTGCCAAGGCAGCTGTGACGGTATTGCCTCCCCTGCTTTGCAGTAGTGGTCCACAAGTGGCCGTAACTCAGAGTATCTATTATAGGCTTCAATGGAGTCTATCTTTACATAAAATTTCTCTTGGCAGAAATGTAGATAGAAGGGTAGTCAAGCTTCTATCACATGGGAGTGTTCACAAGATATTCAGATAAGCGAAAACAATACTGGCTGTTGCTGAGTACGTTAATTCTATAATCTGCAGACACCTTTGTGAAGAGTTTTGCAATGGTTTATTCTAGCTCGTTAAGCCCCCACCGCTGATGTAATCAGTGGAATTTATTATTAATATATATATATATATATATATATATATATATATATATATATTATATATATATATATATATATATATATATATATATATATATATATATATGAATAAAGATTCCAAATATGTAAACTTGTAAACACTTATATTTACATTTCACACTCTGTTCCTGGATTATACAGGTGGTGCGTTTTCAATGTGCTTCAGTATATATATATATATATATATATATATATATATATATATATATATATATATATATATATATATATATATATATATATATATATATATATATATATATATAATAATAATAATAATAATAATAGCCCCTTCAGTCATAACTGACTATGGGAATGCGCCCCTGAGGTGACAGCCCTCAGCTGCTTATTTTCCTGGTGCTACTTTCGACGTTTTCTCCTCACCTCTGCTTCTTGTGTGAGCCTCTCTTCGCCCAATCTGAGGTGGCGCCGTAAATAGCATCGCCACTTAGTGCGATCGGCAGCTTCATCCTCCCATGTTGCTGGATCCATGTCCAGTGCCCTCATATCTCTCTTGCACACATCTTTGAACCTCAGCTGTGGTCGCCCAACTGTTCTCTTGCCATCTGCTAATTGTCCGTAGAAGATATCTTTTGGGATGCGACCATCTTCCATGCGGCGAACATGGCCAAGCCAGCGAAGTCTGCGCTGTCTAAGAAGCGCATACATACTTTGAAGGCCAGCACGTGACAACACCTCGACATTTGTCACTTTATCTTTCCACGAGATGCCGAGGATGCGGCGTAGACACCGCAAATGAAAGGTATTGAGCCTTCTTTCTTGCTTAGCATAGGTCGTCCAGGTCTCGCTGCCATATAGGAGTGTGCTGGTGACGCAGGCATTATATACCGCAGCTTTGGTCTTCATTGTGAGTTTAGAGTTTCCCCAAACACGCGATGTGAGGCGGGCAAAGGTAGCTGCAGCTTTGCCAATGCGGCTGTCGATTTCTGTATCCAGTGAGAGTTTGTCATTGATGGTAGACCCTAGGTATGTGAAGTGGTGCACCACTGCCAATTCATAGTTATCGATAGTGATAACTGGTGCAGCACCCACATCCTGACTCAGCCCATTCGTTTTCTTTAGACTTATTGTGAGGCCAAAGTCCTTGCATGCTTTAGTGAAGCGATTCATCAAGCTCTGAAGCTCCTGTTGGCTTTGAGTGACGACTGCAGCATCATCAGCGAATAACAAGTCTCTTATAGTGACCCTTCTGATTTTTGTCTTTGCCTTCAGCCTTGAAAGATTAAACAGACGGCCATCTGACCTAATGTGAAGGCATATTCCTTCAGTTGCATCTCTGAATGCATGTTTCAAGAGTAAGGCAAAGAAGATTCCGAAGAGGGTCGAAGCCAGAACACAGCCTTGTTTAACGCCACTTCGTATATCAAAGGGCTGTGACGTGCTTCCAGCATATTGGACTGTTCCCTTCATGCCGTCATGGAATGATTTTATCATTTCCAGCATTTTAGAAGGGCAGCCTATTTTCAGGAGGATTTTAAAGAGTCCATCCCTACACGGGGAAAATCAATTTCCACACTTTTTTTCTAGCTTCTCGACATCAGTATATATAATAGTGGAGGGTTTTTAATGTGCTTCATATATGTATATATTGTGGTGAACTTCTAAATACAATATCTAAATTAGAATATAACAGTATAGTGCATAAAGTCAAAGATAGGATAGTACTACAAATTTTCGGCGAGAATTGTTGTCGTCGCCTACGCCTTCAGCGTATTAATTGATAACGCTTTGGCCGAACCAAAAAGGGTACCGTATTTTTCAAATTCGTCCTTGAGACAAACGTACCACTTTTCCAAGTTCAAAAGAAGTATTTGCCTAAAATACATTGTGGAAGGGAGAGGGACGGATAGATAACCAACGCAAATCACGTCTCACATTGTTTCTAAAAATAAAACCAACTTGCTAGCGTTGCCCTTAGGCGGTTTTCAAAAATACGATGTAAACGTTAGAACATGTGGACACTACGGTTATTAAAAAACGCTTAGCTCTTATTGCGAATGACGTAATTAGCTTGAAAGTACATGGAAAACGAATTGAACAGGAGGTAGTTTAAAAATAAACAACTAACATAGAAAAAAAAAGATAGAATTTTGAACCAAGCCACTTAGCCCCATAAAAATCATATATTCGTGTACCTGAAGACTTGTTGACCAAGAATATGTAGTTAGTTATCTAAATAGTCCATTAAACAATCAAATATTGATAATAATACATAGAGAATCGGAGATACTGTCAGGTCAAGTCATGTCTGCTTAGATTGGAAAGCATATTTTTCGGGGGAAAAATTAGGTGAAAGAAGGGCTAAGATAGTACGATGAAGTGGATTGGATGAAATTTGAAGGAAGCCGAAATATTATTGGCTAACCTAAATATACAAGTCTAGTTGGTAGTAGTAACGCATAGTAGTTTGAGATATTTAAAAAAAAAATAGTTTCATTTAAAAAAAGAGATGCTTGGTCTCATTGGCCAAAGCTTTTTACATGATAGGAAAAGTAGGCTGCTCGCTGCCATTTTTTCAAAATATTCTGAGGAACAAGCAGCGATGAGCAGACTTGTGCTTTGTTTTAAAATAACTAACAACAGAAAGCAGTCTGAACAGAGGCAGTGATGAAAGTGTGCCATATTCTATTGCCTAATTCATCGTTACTTGTTTATATTTCCTTGATATGTGGTAAGATTGATTTTATTGACTTTTTAATTAAAAAAGGTTGTGTGAAAAAAGAAAAGGCCATGTAAAAGATTGTAATTAAATGGTTCCATGGCAGACTTAGGCATAGCCTAGATGTTGCTCCATCATATAAGGGACTATCTAAGAAGTTTAAAACTACAGGACTATATATATGATGGTCATACAGGAACATTACACCTATCTTATTGCATGGAAAAGATTACTGTAGGAATGACAGAGGTGTAGCATCCATTAGGGAAGAGAAAAGAAAACTGGTACAAATTTGTTCCATCAAACTAAAGTGGAGAAGCAGGGTTGTCAGAGAGAGCTGACCATGTTCTTTTGTATTGAATGTATGTTTACAGGTAAATTAGGAGGAATTAGCTTGATATTAAGACAGAACCATAACTTGCATCGACAGGGGTTCCTGCTGGCACTTGTCTGGTGCTGGTACTCGATGACAGAGAAATTCAGCACTATTTCTAGAGTTTCTGGCACCTGCTGGTATTAAAGAAGTTCAAGACCAGAGGAGACTGAAGTGTTTGGCCAAACCAACTACAACTGCTGTGATTCCAGGATCCAGATAAGTTCAGAATCTGGCCTGGGACAACTTATCACGACTAAAGAAAAATCTCCTGTATAGACAAAAACGTTCCTCCAAAAGACTAACATGAACACTCTTAGTGAAACAAAAGAACATTGGGATGATGATAATCCCCACCCTGCCTTCTAGTACCAGTAGTTAAATAGAGTAATTATCATCAACTTGAAAATTTGTAACAATGTACTATGGACATATTGTCTGTTGTATGTAAATATCTTTATATATAATAATATAATAAATTCTTTAAGCGCCAAACACGGCGCATAAGGCAGAAACCAGTGCTCTCCAGGTTGTTCTTTGTGACGCCACTCCTCTTAGCTCTTGCACATTATTTAGGCCCAACGTTCTTCCTTCTCTTATTATTGTTTTTCTGAGTGTTTCTTTTGGTCTTCCTTTTTTCCGCTTACCCTCAGGAACCCAAGTGAGCGCCTGTAGTGGTATTCTGTTGTTTTGCATTCGTAGGACATGACCGATATATGACCATCGTCTTTTCCTTATATAGTCGGAGACATATTTCTGCCTAGAGTCTTCTCTTATTTGTCGATTAGTCTTGAATTCTTTCCAACTGATGTTCATGAGTTTTCTAAGACATTTGTTCTCGAATGTATTCAGCTTGTTCTCCAATGATTTTGTTATTTTCCAACTCTCACAGCCGTATGTTAACACTGAGATAACATTTGAATTAAACAGACGAAGCTTGGTATGTATATATTTAATGATCGTAATTTCCAAATGTTAGATAATCTATTGAAGGCGCTAGCTGCCAAAGCAATTCTAGTATGGATTTCTCTTGTTGTGTCACCATCCTGAGTCATTTTACTGCCTAAATAATTGAAACTTTCAACTTTCTGTAGTTTTTTCCCCGTTCAAGATGATATCAAAGGTCTCGTTAGAAAAGTTCATAGCTTTAGTTTTAGAGGCATTTATTTGGAGACCAATTTTAACCGAGAGATGACACAAATTATTTATTGCTTCTTGGGATTGTCTTGGTGTTGAACTTAAGAATGCTACATCATCTGCGAAATCCAGGTCCCCCAGGAATTTTCCATTTGTCCATTTTATACCCAATTGTTCATTGTGGGTATAGTTTCTCATAACCCAATCAATAGCTATTCCAAAAAGTAGTGGTGACATAATACAGCCTTGTTTTCACCCCTGTTTCTACTGTAAACCATTCTGTATTCCCTTTATTTGTTCTAACACAACATCTTGCATTGTCATATAGCGCTTTGATTATATTCACATATTTTGTTGGAAAACCATAGATTGTAAGTATCTTCCACAATGATGGGCGGTGTAGACTATCAAAGGCTTTTTGAAAATCGACGAAGGTGATAATAAGTGGCGATTGCCTTTCCAGTGATTCTTCTATAATTGTTCTTAGTGTGAATATTTGATCAATACATGATCGTTTCGGCCTGAAACCCGCTTGTTCTTCTCTGATCTTTTCGTCAGCATGCAATTTAAGTCTTTCTAACATCATGCAACATAATATTTTTCCAGGTACCGATAATAGAGATATACCACGCCAGTTATTACAGTCTGATAGATCACCTGTCTTCGGTAATTTTACGATAATACTGTCTTTGTGTTGTTGTGGTGGTTGTTTTTCTCTCCATACTTCATTTATAATATCTAAAATTCTCAAGAGGTTGTTGTCATTAACTGCTTTAATCATTTCCCCTGAAATTTCGTCAACTCCAGCAGCTTTAAAATTTTTTAATCTTTTAACGGCTTGTTTGATCTCGTCCAGCGTGAATTCATCGCAAGTTATTGGCAAAGTGGTTGTGGATGTTTCATTATTAAAATCAGGTGTTACTGTTGGTGGTGGTCTGTTTAGCACCTCCATGAAGTGCTCAGCCCATCTCTTCATTTGTTCTTTTTCTGTTGGTATTGAATTCCCTAATTTACCTTTAACAGGTGTTTCCATAGCAGTAGGCTGGTGACATAGTTGTTTTGTAATTTGATAAAGGCACCTACTATTACCAGTTCTTGCAGCATTTTCAGCTTCTACGGCCAGTTCATTGATGAAATGTCTTTTATCTCTTCGAGTTTTTGTCTTCACTTCTTTATTTAACAAGTTATAAGTTAGTTTGCAAGATTCAACTGCATTATGTGTACTTGCCGCTAGTAGTTTAAGTTTTGCTGTTTTCCTTTCTTGTATTTTATCCCAAGTATCTTCTCTCATCCATTTTTTCTTTTTATGTACTAGGTATCCGGTGGTCGCTACAGCTGCTTCTGTCATTGCTGTTCTCAGTTGTTCCCATTTAGTATCGATTGTCTTGGTGGTGATATCGTTGTCAATTTTGCCTAAAGCATCGAAATAGTTGTTCATTTTGACATTATATTCCTTCTTTATATCATTTGATTGCAGTCTGTGTACATCTATTCTTCTATTTTTATTCGGTTGGTATAACTTCTTCAGTTTAATTCTCATTTTAGCTATGCAGAGGTTATGATCGCTTCCGATCTCTGCACCTCTGTATGCTCTGACGTCTTGAACTGATGAGCGAAATTTAGCGCTTATGCAGAAGTGATCTATCTGGTTCTTAGTTCTGCCAATAGTTTGTAAATATATCTATCCATCTAAATTGATTCTCATTGAACTGTAGTCCTGACCAAAACAACTTTAGGCTCAGGACCAATGAAGTTTAACAAAAGAAATTTTAAATATAAAATTTAACAGCTGGAGTTAGTTGAGTTTATCCTAGTAATTAGTATATGTTTGTATATGTTTTTGTATTGAGATTCTTTAACAACCCCCTTACAATACCCTAGACACTTTATGTAGCTTTCAGTCACGCTAGTCAATAAAGAATATAACTTAGAGTGAGATCGTAGGGTGGTAACAAGAAAGGTACTCTGTAACACAGTTGTCCATTGTTTACCTAAGAGACCTTCACAGTTGATCTCACTCAAGTACAACTATACGCACACCATTCTTCTTAACATCTAAACCCACCACACACACACACACACACACACATATATATATATATATATATATATATATATATATATATATATATATATATATATATATATATATATGTGTGTGTGTAGCTCTGTTTAGAGTGTGTCTTTAGTAACTTTGATTGAGACAAACATGTAGTACAATTAAAAGGATTAAATCGAAGATAAATTTGTAACATTACAAATAACAACATTTAATAATCACTTTAAGTTTTAACAGTTGGAAAATAATTTGAATAGTTATGGAAAAGGATTTTCATCACTTGGATGGGATTTAACTGAATAAAGAAGGTCACTTTTGGCAGCGGCTATTTTCACTTAGCTGCCAACGGTAGTTTCTTCTCTCGCTGGGTCAGTTCCTTTCACTCTGCTCTCGCTCGTCTCTGGTCAAAGTTCAGGCGCCGCACTTTCCCAGAACGTTCAAAGAGTAACGGTTAAGATGGTTCTGCGCCTGTCTATAAGACCATTTTATGATGGCGTCTCGCAAAACGTCAGTCCACTTCTACCTTCACTTGGTTTCAGAGATAGTACTTTCTTCTGGTACCACCAATAACTGGTAATAGAAAAAGAAACGAAACGCTCTTCTGAGTATGGCGTTTTCCAACCCATAGTTATGGATTCCTATCTACCCATACCACTATCCCATGTCAGAATTTACCCTCGATGAGAATTAAATTTAATCCCTCGGGATAAAACTTCCTTTACATTTAAACTGAATAGCTTTAGCTTTACATAACATTAAATGAAAAGGTTAGACGTACAGATATTATATGTTTTACATTTACATCTCCACTGTTTGTGACGTATAATGGAAAGACAGCCTACAGTAATCTGACAGGTTTGTGACCTCGTAGCGTCCTATGATTTGCTAGCAAAACCATGCATTTACAGTCTGTGTTTACTCACTTTTAGTCCTACCTCTGTTTCTGTGTTTAACACGAACTAACACAATGTTTTCAAACTTTCGTGACCTGCCAGTCATAACAGGTAGCGAATCAGGTTTGTTTATCGAGTCTTCTCACGCTAGCTTATCTGTCAATCATACGATACCTGACAGACCGCAAGTGAAGAATCAAAGACCCGTTGAAGTTCGTACACAGAGGGAAGGCAGAAAAACCCCGGGCTCTTAGATCTTCAGAAGCGGGCAAAATCTTCGAGAGATCCGTTAGACGTAAGAATTCTTCTGATGTCGAGTAGCAGCGCTCGACGGAAGACGGGCGTAAAGCTTTATCTGGGCAACTCAGGTTCTGATTCTCTGGTATACACAATAGTGTGAAAAGTAACATCATCTATAGATCAGAGAAACATGATGATATATAAACAGCGTTTTCTTAAACCTGCTATCAGTTGTCACTCAGAATTTTTGGATAGTCTAAGCACGCAGTTCTAGAACCATTTCGCTAAATGTGTTAATAGCATTCGTGGGGATCTTTCATTCCGATATTCTGGTAATAGAAATTAGTGTTTACGTGGTTAACAGTGTTAGTGTCCCATTATAATTCACTTAGATTTTCTAGCTGGTAAAACTAGTGAAATAAACAACGCGTAGCTATTTCATACCAGATGTTCAGTTATAATGTTAATTTTCACCACCCGCTTTCTCACACAAGAAGAGACGGTTTTAGTTGACTGATTTATATGTTACGCGCAACTGATAGTGACAGAAAAGAATTCATGGTTTATTTCATTGTGCGCATTTATTATAAGTGCCTATTATTTGATACCATACGACTAAACTGTCAGACGCCGACAACTTAATATTATTAAGACAGGCGATACTTTGCGTAAGTGCACATATAGATCATTAAATATTAGTTGACATTATACGCTGATCGTTAAGGTGCGAGAGGGGCGGGAGAGTTGCATACTCCATCTGACCTAATCTCAGCGCTAGCGAAAGCTGACCGTATAGGCGAAAAGGAAAACACCTGCGCCGTTTAACTTTAATCAGGATTGACGGAGTGGATAAGAGATCGTCTTCTCCCTGTCTGTGCATATATATATATATATATATATATATATATATATATATATATATATATATATATATATATATATATATATATATATATATATATATATAGTTATATAGAATAGTAGCATTTTTCAATAAATGTTTCTTTTTATTCCTAGCAGACCTGATCAAGGGCGTCCAGCGGTCTTTTTCATCGTTCTTTGTTCTTCATTTACGGATTGGTTAATGTTGTCTTTTCTTGGCTTGTGCATCACCAATTTCATTTGTGAGCAAGGACATGTCAAAGATACACGAGAAACATTTTAACTTGTAAATTTAACTGGACTTAAAAAATCCAGCGATATTTTTTCCAATTTTACTTGCCTACGGGGTATACAAAAGAACACTTATCCTCCCGACTTCTGACAGTCGTATTAAGAAGATTTATCCAGAATGTTACGCTGTTTCAGAATCTGCACTCTCCATAGAGTCAGCCGATAGGATTATCATCATCATCATTTGTAACATTTTTTGCAACTAGATGTTTCCCAATACTGGAAGTATTTTCCTCCTTTTTTAACTGTGAACCTCATGAGCACGTTTCGCCACACTAACTATTCGCGATGACATTTGTTCATCCAGGAAAATCCCACACTTAGATTCGGCGTTCACCTCGCTAGTCTTGACTTGTTAGGGGATGGACTGGAGCCAATTTGGGTAATAAAACCTGACATTTTTTATATTCAGGATAATTGTATTTCCAAGGGGTATCACCAAGAGTAGGTAAGCGTGATTGAGTGGCCACTGTATGACAGAGAGAGTGAATATTTTTCTTTGTTACAGAAACTTTACCAACATTGGATTTTGCTTAAACGTGTTAACTTTACTGGGTAGCATATAGCAGGAACTTGTTCTTTACTGTCTATTCTGTAACATAGTGCTAACCTTGACCTCTGAGTTATTAACTTTTTGGGTTCCTTTCTCAATAGGGGGAAGGCACATTTATTCTGTTATTTTCATATGTATGTAAATCTGATTTTATTTGATCTTTCTTTAGATGTTTGATGTTGTCAAGTTTAAATGATAATAAACAACAAAAGAAACTTAACTTTGTGTGTTGGTTAGACCCATACCCAATTAACCGTAGTTTTTTCACGTTTGTGTGTCTTGTTGTCACATAGCTGTGTGATTGTGTAGTTAAACTTATATTTATATGTATGAGGAGGGTAAGGTTGTCTTGTACTAAATTATAGTCGTATAGATAGGCTGGAATAGAGAAACTTACTCATTCCAGAGACATATCTTCTCCTCAAGCTATTTACTCGTGAAATCTATTTCTCACTCCTTTTTTTTTCTCGCGTTACTTATCAACATCCACTCTACTCAGACGGCACAAAAATAACTCAACAACCTATCGGTACGACACTGTTTGAAAAGTGTTCATAATATAAATTCATTTATGTTCCATTTATATTTACACTTATGGAAAAGTTTGAAACTTCTATTAATTTAAAAAGAATATTTTCACATAGACATTTACACTGGTTTAAATCTTGAAAACTTACATCAATTTTAAAGTGACTATGTTTATAGGGACATTTACACTGCTTTTAAAATGTAAGCATTATTCTTAGAATGTACATCATTTCTTTCATCTTTCCTTCTCTGCTCAATAGGGAACCTGGAACTACTTTATGTTTTAGTTTTCTTTACGAAACTATCAATAAAGCAATCACCAGCCCATGCAGTGGTGGTTCATGAATCATCATTCTAGATACTGAGGTTGCCAGCCCCAAATTACTTTGACACCCAATAGCGAGTTTCACACATTAAACTTCACATTGTAATATATACATATGTATGTTAGTTCACATGTTAGTAATAAAATATGAAATGTATATCACAACTTACGCCAATCCTGGCTGCAGACTTGTTTACTCAGATGAATAAAAGAGACGAATTATCTCTTACACGCGCCTGGGATGTCTTTAATTTTACAATAAATTGCCCCTTCTGACTCTGTGTTTTTTTTTCAGTTTCCTAGTCCCGGTGTTCCTTATTAAAATTTAAAAGAGATTTCCTGTGCTTTGTAAGTCTTATCTGGTTCTCCAATAGAAGGAGACATAGGAATTATAAATCTAGTCTGGCGAGGTCTGAGGTCTTGGCGAGCCTCAAATTCACAGAGAGATAAAACTGCGAAAAGGTCAGTGTCAGACCAAACTATTTATACTGTAGATTTAACACATGATAAATCTATACTCTTTGGCTCAATATGTAAGGATACGACCACAGCATAAAAAAGCTGACATTAAGTAAACATAACACCTGAAACAGGTAAGTTCCCTTTTAATAATCACTGCACACACGGAAACCACACACGGCTAGCAATACATATAAAATACAATGCAATAGAAATGCCAATATAACTTGCAATAACCACAACTCAATTTATCAGTATCAAAGGTGCTGGTATGTCATACCGAGTAGACACCACAATGACTTTCGCTCACCGGCTAAGTCCTTTACTATGATAAAGCCATACTTAAATACAAATGACTTATCAGCGATGGTCAAAGGAAACCACTAGAAACTACACCACCATTCTAGAAGTATGCACACTAATCCTGACCACAAGAATAAATACCAAGCACTATCAATGAACAACCATGGCATCCAAATCCCAGCAAAATGCTGACAGTGAACATAAAGACGTCCTACCGGACGCTAGCCAGAACTACACTAACTTTTTGCGCAAAAACCTATGCGCACTTCCTCTTCAGGTCACCTGACCAAAACGGGTTTTTTATTCTCTCAGTGTCGCCACTTACAGCGTGACCAACTTAATATTTTGTCAAACACATATACTGTGACACCACCCCCTTAAGAAAGAAAACGAAGTTTTCTTCCACCGGAAAAGTCATGCCCAACCCCCTTCGGAGTATGGACGAACAAAATGCCGAGACGGCACGTCCAAGAGACTGCCAAGGTTGTCCAACACCATTGTCGTTCATGCCTTCTCAGCCTATGTACTAAATACAATATGCGCATGAACCAAACCACCCCAGATACTGGTAGTAGTGAACAATAACGACTGTCCAAACCTGGTCTAGGAAAACACAACATATGTTACATATTGGTTATACATATCTAAACATAAATAATAAGACATAATCTCATCGTATAAACAATCCTTTCTACACACTATAAATATACATATATGATAGCATGATACATACATACGTTGAGTATAACTTTATTTATATTGCCTTTATGGCATCGTGACACATAAATCATATACCATAATACATCTTCATAAATATCAACTCTAATGATTATAATACATTTCTTCCAAAAACCAATGTAAATGCTCTTTACGAATGCTCCAGTCCCACCCCTATTTCATAATCTGGACAGGACATCCGCTACAATGTTAAGTACACCCTGAATTGGTAGAATAGTAAAGTTGAATTGCTGCAGCAATAATGTCCAGCGTGTCAACTTAGCACTGGTGGATTTAGCTGACTGCAAAAATAGCAGTGGTTTGTGATCTGTTTGGAGGAAAAAATGCGCCCCCAACTTGTATCGTGCCAGCTTAGACACCGCCCAGACAATCGCAAGGCACTCCCTCTCAATCGCAGAGTATCGGGTTTCTGCTGGAAACAACTTCCGACTGACATACATTGTAATGCATGACATATTATAGCATAAACATGCATTGCAAGGCATTACATCATCATTACAAGTTTTAAAAATCTTCATATTGAAACGAGAATAGAACTGGGGGCGTGAGTCAGACTCTAAGGTTTGGTTCGCATGAACCGAAACATCTTACTGAACACGAACCAGAAATCTAACCCTAGCTATTGCTGGACTATTAGCAGATGGTTCTGAAGAAAGGACATATACTTCTTCCTAACTGCCTTATGCGCACCCCAACTATTCGCAAAAGTCACCCGTGCCATTTTGGTATTGTCGCGCAACGACAGTACCTCCACAAATCTAACCGGCGTGACCTCATCAAACACTCTTCTGAGTGTGCGCCAACTAGCACTCAGGGGAACTTTACGCACCCAAATTGTGCGGTCACTAGCTATTGGACACTCGTATAAGTTCCTACTGCTCCTACTCATGTCACTTGGCATTTGCCGAGTTCCACGTCTGCGAACTACTTTGTTGTCAGGTGGTACTACGTCGACTACCCGATCATCCGTCTCGGACCTTTGGTGTTGCGGAGCCTCTGCTCCAACCACACCCACGGCATTATGCACCCCGCTTACATTGCCGACGATTAAATCGGTAATCGGATCATCGAGAACGAACGCGTTCACTTTACCCGAGAGGAACGGGGTGTCCACACTGATGCATGCTGGGGGTAAGACTCAACTTTGCCCCCGAACGTGGTGCACTTTACAGTTTTGCCTGTAAGGCAGGAGTCGTCGATGCACGACCGACGCACCCCAATTGTGGTGCACCCAGTGTCCCTCAACACAGAGACTGGTTTCCTCTCCACCATGCCTTTGTGGAGATCCACTTTGCCAGTCTCATGGACTGCTGACAGACATGGTGCCGCATGCCCGCATTGAAGCATCACCATCTCGTTCGCGTGGAACAGATGGCGACACCCCGCACAGTCTTCACTATTAATTGTGTCCAACACAAACCCGGAATTCGCATGTTCAATCGGTATGGGACACCTGTCAGCATAATGATTCTTAACACCACAACTGGAACACATGCGCTCCTTCTTTTTCTCATCGCGTGTACCTTTGCTGAAGCTTTTCGATGACGAAGACCCCGCATCCGAGTCGGAAGATCGATTCTCTGAGGAACCACTCCTCTGCTTCGGATGTTTTATACCAAAACCGGTCTTCGTCCCGCGAGTCCTCGAATCGTACCTGCTTTCGCGTTTGGCGCTCCCCTCTATCGCTATAACTTTCATATTGTCGATTCTGCCACCTCGGCCGACCATTACTATGAGAACGAAAATTCCCATAACTAGCTCTACGTGGCGGATAGGGACTGGAGGGCTTCTCATACTTCTTCTCTTGCTCCGTATCTACATTGCCCGATTGATTTCGAAAAGGATGGCGCTGAACTTTGCCGACACTGGCAACTAAGTTATCTGACTGGCCTGACTTCTGAATCGGTTTGCCCGGGTGGGCAAGGACATAATGGTGCCCTAATTGGGCCATGGACTCAATGTTCTTTGGTTGACGTTCCTGAAAAAACGCAACCAACTCACTGGAACACGAGGACAACACTTTGTCCCGTAGCACTAAGTCTATCAAGCCGTCATAGTCCTTCGTTATCACCTCCATTTCGATTCATCTATTCAGCAGAAGTTTGATCTTCGAGATAAAGTCCTCGAGGTCCTGGTCTGCGCTTGGCATCGCGTTTTTAAAACGCGTCCGGTACCCGTCAGCAGTCAGACGGAACTTCTGGAGCAACCTTTCCTTTATTTTGTCATAATCAGCCCTTTCCTCTAATGGGAGGCTATAAAAAAGTCTCCATAGCAGGCCACACTAGCAGCGTCGATAACAGAGATGGCCATTGATCTCTGTCAGCCTTATAGGCCACGCATTCGGCCTCGAATCTTTCAAGGAAGAAATCTAAACTGTCAATTTTATCATTATAATTCGGCAGACGCAGCCTAAAGGGACGATGAGCCCCTCCAGAAGTCGAGTTCTGACCACTCGCACCCACTTCCAATTTCTTCAATTGTATTTCTTTATCAATCCTCATTCTCTCTAATTCTAACTCTCTATCCATCTTCCTTTCCTCCAATTTTCTCTCTTCTCTCAACTTCTTTTCGTTCAATTCGAACTCTCTCTGTTTCCACTCGTTTTCTTCTTTCGTCTTCTTTTCTTGTAACTATTTATCTTCTTTCATCTTCTTTTCTTGTAATTCAAATTCTTTCCTTTTTAGTTCTAGCTCTTCAGCTTGAGCATCTCTTAGAGCATTCTGTTTCTCAATCCTCTCCTTCTCTTCCTTCTCTTCCTTCTCCTTCTTTTTCTGCTCTAAAGCTTTTTGATTCTCCATTGAATAAAATTTTGCTTCAGCAAAATCCATGAGTTCTTTCTGGGTGTACCCACATTCTTTGCCTATCTGAATGAAAGCCCGTAGGTCCATGATGTACACTCAGATTACTCACTCTTTTCTCTTGCTATAAATTTTCTATACCACTATTCAGTCGTATATATTTCACTTATATCACCAGATAACTCTCTGGTTACAAAATATGCAGTAATAATAGTAACTATTGATATCACTTCTCAACACACACACACACACACATATATATATATATATATATATATATATATATATATATATATATATATATATATATATATATATATATATATATATATATATATATATATCACCTCACCTCTCACTGTATACACATCATCAACCTCTACCTCTTATTGTCTAACTATAGTTTTACTTTGCCACTTGGGTACTGTCTCAACAATCTGAAAATTTGGTCTTTCTGACCACTTAGTCTATGTGATACACTCAAACAAACTTACAATAGTCGACAGTTGTATAATAGCAACTGATGAAACTTTCTAGTGCTCTCTGACACCACTATACCACCTTGACCATAAATCAGCTTTACTCCAAAGACTGTTACTAGCACCCACACTGGTGCTATACTCAGATAATACTTCACTTACTACTAATCTCAATAATCTATGTTATGCAAGTGCTTCCTATGGCAAAATGAGCACTACACAGATGAAAAAAACACATACATCACATTACGAAAACAAAATTCCAGTCACGAGGAACAAGATGATAGACCAAAAAGAGAAGAGGTAGATTAATATATACAATGCGTGACTGCGCACGAACGACAACAAGGGATACCTGTAAAAGTATTTACAGGATAGAAAGATGGAACGAGAGAACACAACACTTAAACACAACAAAAGAATTACTGAATGTACACGACGATGTAAATACAAACTACACAAATACGCCTAACACCAACAGGGCTTGGAATGTTAAGCAGGGCATTCGCAGGAAAACCCTCTGCCTTACTCCACCACTAAACGTACACAGCCACACCCTATAAAGAATCGGTCCAATCCAATCTTTTCCCACAAGTAGGCCAAGGATAGATTAAACTCACCACCCTTCTTCCCTTGAATACACAAATATACTATTACACTAAAGACTAAACAACAACTACAGTCAACAATGAGGTGCTGGAAGCTATCTCTTATACTAAGCACTAACAAATCAAGAAGCAAGGTTCAAAAAGCAAATAAAGAAACAGCACTATACTACTTCACAGATCAGGCTATATGATAGCTAGTATCAGATAGACAGACAGAACAGAAAATTTAGAGTTTAAAGGAAAAATTAGAAAATATAAATATCACACATTATACAAAAAGAAACAAACAAAAACTTAACTTAAGTTCTTCAGCGACGCTTGTCCACGAAGCTTCCTCAGCACTGGTAATGAGTGATGAATACAACATGAACAAGACTCCACACTTGAAAACGTATAACCGATGTCACTGTCCAAAAACCCAGACTTCTACACAAGTCTGCGTGCCAGCTGTAACAACAATGTCTTTTTGGCACAATAGTATATAAATGTCCACGCAAAGCTCACTTCCCGGCAACAGGCCAGAAATCACAGCAGTCTTCAGTACAGTATACTCTAGAAATCGTAGCAGTCTTCAGCACAGTATACTCTAGAAATCGTATCAGTCTTCAGCACAGTATACTCTGGAAATCGTAGCAGTCTTCAGCACAGTATACTCTAGGAATCGTAGCAGTCTTCAGCACAGTATACTCTAGAAGTCGTAGCAGTCTTCAACACAGTATACTCTAGAAATCGTAGCAGTCTTCAGCACAGTATACTCTAGAAATCGTAGCAGTCTTCAGCACAGTATATTTGCCGGGTCACGACAGAGGCGTTGGTAGGCTTCCACTGGACCAGGCACATCATAAAGGTATGACAGCAACAGACCTTGGCAAAATCTCCGGAAGATAATGTTCTCAGGTAGGAAGAGCAGTAAGTGTACTGCCACTGCTGCAGGTAGACTTCCAAAACAATGGTGTCAAGAACAAATCTACTCTGGTTGCCTAGATGTAGACCATCATCTCAATACAAGGAGATTCACATACCCTGGTATGCCGCCAACCCTATAGACACTACCTATACCACCAAATATAGACGATCTAATCTCCTTTGCCGACACACACAGTCAGGCACCGGAGCCCACCTAATACCGAACTCAACACTATCTCCGCTGCTCCACCTGGATCACAAACACTACGCCACCAAGTAAACCTTGCAATATTTCAAATTGAACTGCCAGCAGCCAGCTGCAATTTTACCCTAACACTTTGACACACTTCTAACCATCCTTGTAAACTCTAGCACAACAAAATTACAAAATTACCTGTGCAACACAGTATCGACGACAAAACTGAAAAGTACTTACCGACTGAAAATAGCAATTATCACTGAGACGCTGTAACTAGGTCAGCTACCGTAATCGAGGTCAAACGACCGTAAACAGTACACTACACTGACTGACAAACACACTGACTTACCACTGGACGACCGAAAATAACTCACTACCGTGAGTTAACAGTAACTATGAAGGCGCCAACACACCGTGGCCTACAGCCTTCTAACATTCTGTGTGCATAACTCGTTCTGGCCTTAATATAGCAAATATAGACACTACGGCCTTTACAGATGTCAGCTAGCTGGGAATTAAATATTACAAAATACAGGCCCCACGGCCAAAAGAATAGACGAGCGCCCAGCTGTCAGACTAAACTATTTATACTGTGGATTTAACACATGATAAATCTATTCTCTTTGGCTCAATATCTAAGGATACGACCACAGCATACAATAGCTGACATTAAGTAAACATAACACCTGAAACAGGTAAGTTCCTTTTTAATAATCACTGCACACACGTAAACCACACACAGCTAGCAATACATATGAAATACAATGCAATAGAAATGCCAATATAACTTGCAATAACCACAACTCATTCTATCAGTATCAAAGTCGCTGGTATGTCATACCGAGTAGACACCACAATGACTTTCGCTCACCGGCTAAGTCCTGTACTATGATAAAGCCATACTTAAATACAAATGACTTATCAGTGATGGTCAAAGGAAACGACTAGAAACTACACCACCATTCTAGAAGTATGCACACTAATCCTGACCACAAGAATAAATACCAAGCACTATCAATGAACAACCATGGCATCCAAATCCCAGCAAAATGCTGACAGTGAACATAAAGACGTCCTACAGGACGCTAGCCAGAACTACACTAACTTTTTGCGCAAAAACCTATGCGCACTTCCTCTTCAGGTCACCTGACCAAAACGGGTTTTTTATTCTCTCAGTGTCGCCACTTACAGCGTGACCAACTTAATATTTTGTCAAACACATATACTGTGACAGTCAGCCAATGTTGTTATGAATCTAATCAGAAAGTTCCAATCATTTCAAACATGTCGGGTGTGGCACTTTCAAAATCGTTCCTAAAAGGAAACATTTTGCAAAAAGGTCATGTCTCCCATATATGGTAATATGATGTCTTGCATACACTCTCACAGACACATTTGTAGATTCATATGTTCTACAATGTAATAAATCCATGATTACTTTTTAACCAAGTGACCGGAAGCGATTATATCACTCGTGTCCGCCCACATGTGTCACACAGACAGTAATCTCGTTATCTGTCGTTTGAGTATGCAAACTCCGGGTCTTATCGGAGATTTAATCTGATAGCGCTGGCCGACATACGTGTTAATCTGCCGCGCCTGTAACCATAAAATCTGGGTAGCGTCAAGCAAATGTGATATTTATCACGTACAGGGTGATTTGATAAAATCAAATATCTGCTACTTAGCAGAAAAATAAATAAAGAAAGAAAAACAGACAGAAAAGTGCGATAATTGACAGCACATAATAAAAATCAGTACCACAAATGTACCGATACTGCCAGAGATAACTAAAGATCGATAGAGGTCGTCCATTTCGTCACAGTAGCGGTAGTATGTCCTACTCTTTACGATTTTCAACGAGGGAATTTTAACGTGCGCAACTTGCACACGGGACATCCTATTTCGCCCTTATCAGAGAAAGTTATAAATCCGATCTCACTACCTACGAGATAAAGGAAGAGTATTGCATCATTAGGATGCCAATGGTTACGAAAAACATTTCCATCAAATATATTCCCTGTACTGGGAACCGAGGCCGCTACCTTTTGAATTAGAAGCCGGTGCCATACCTCTTTGCCACTCCAACCCGATTAGGCAGACTTTTGCGTATGCTAGGCTTATTAAAAGGAGTGTTTAACGTTTGCTGTAATGTACAGATGTCTCCAAATGGAATGAGTATGTCATCATATCAGCCCCATAACACTTAACCACTATAGGTAATGATTGCTTGACTAATACTCGTCCCTATTGTCCAGGAACTATTGTGGTTATTTCTGCCCCAAATAGAAGTGTCCTCAGTTATAAATTAATTTGTTTTACTGTATGAACTGTCTCGATTTGTCTAGTTTTGTATCTCAATGGCATAAGCGAAATGGCAGTGATCTGTACCCAGGGCTGGATTAACCGTTAAGCAATATAAGCCCGTTCTTAGTGCACCAAGGGAAGGGGGGCACCACATAATTTTCACTCTAACTATCATGTCCTTAACTATCAACTCTTTCACTGCCACAGCCATCTTTAGTCGAATTTTTTTTAATTTTCAATATTTGCCGTGTTCTAATCCAAATTGTAAACAAACAACAACAAAAACAAAACAAAAAAACGTTTTCTTTAGTATGGTGAGTGACTGAACGTGTCAGACATAGAGTTCAGTATGTTTGCCTGTTTTACCAACGTTTTGTCACCGGAAGGCCTACTACTGATACCATAGCATCATTCGTGCTAATAGTTATCAGTTAGATTAGCAAGAATAGTTACGAGATTGTATTGAAATAAAGACTCGAGTTACGCTAGTATCAGATTGAAACTGAAACTAGGTTAAATAGCGACTCAACGCTATTTTTTGGCGGGAGTTGCTCAGCATTCGATGACGTAAATCGGAATAACCGAGACCCACCATCGGTAGGCATATGAGACCCAATAAATTAAATAAAGAATTATTAGATTAACCAACCAGGAAGGTCGTAAAAGCGCGCACCACGCTGCGAAGGCAGCTATGATATCCGAAATCAGTTGATCTACAGAAGCCAGTTTGTACGGACGTAGCCCTAGTCCATCTAACTGCTGGTCTTAAAGTTATATGATATCAACTCTGTGTGAAGCAGATAATAGTTTTAATAAGTTGGAAATTCATATTACCTGTAAGTACAGCTTCGTGTGAATTGACCATTTTTCAGAATAAAACCTAGTTATGCCAGAAATGCCTAAATGTGTCACAGTGACTGTTAATTTATTTTACCATTCCGTTCCATATGTTATTACTTTTTTAATGTCCTGGTTTCCTATCCATTTGTATTCTTCTTTTCTTTAATTTTTCACCTTCTGAAACCCCACCCGACGGTTGTTTACGTTCTGGCTGGCTTTCAGTACTAATTCCTTCAACGGTCAGCGTAGCGTAATGTTATCTAAACGCACCTGTGGTTCGTTTGACCAGAGAAACATTTCTGTTACGCCTAAGGCGTTTAAACGAGCGAACGGGTTTCTGTGAAGACACGGCTCGTTAGCAGGGACCAATCTTCTGCGGTCGGTAAACAGGTTCTGATCTTCGATTCAAGGGGGAGATAACAATCGCGGCCAGTCTCTGAGTTTTGCCCCTTAGACGAGTTAGAGCTCTCATAATATTATGCATTTCTCTACCTGAAGGAATTTTCTTGCGGTTGTTGACTTCTGATGTCTCTAGAATAACTTTGTCTTACTCCTCATTACGCATTACGCCGATACATCTGTAGAATCAGGCTATGCAGGTGTCCCAGGGTAGTGTTGGTTGTAAGCTATAAATCTGGTTAGTCTTAATAGACTAACACACTCGTGAATATTTTCCTGGCCCGAGATGGACCATCATGAGATAAGGCAAACTTTAACACAGAACTAAATGTTAAGGCCTATCTCTAGTCGATTTTCGGGGTGAGTTGACATGTCTTATTAATATATAAATATTCATGTTAGCTTTTTATATATATCTGATAGGAATGTGACTTACTTCATTTTTTGAGGATTTCTCCTGGTAAATTTAATTCAGTGATAATGTAGCGCTGTTTACGGCCTTAGTTAAGTGATGCTTAAACTGTTTCGGTTTATAATGGGAAATGATAAACTTACAACAACAGATACTAGGCGTAGAATCAGTTCATACAATGCTTACCATTGGGTTAAGAGTCAGCAAAATTAACTGTCATTTCTGCAAGATAAGGTCAGAGGTGTGGATCATCCACTTAACACTGAATTATAGGAGAAAGTCATTTATTCCTTTTTTGATAGATATTTCTAGTGGCAAGGGAGAATCGTTTTATGCTTACTTGTGTGGCTAGGCACTTGTCTATAACTTTCACAGAAAGCAGTCACCAGGCATAGATATAATTATATCTTATGATTCAGCCACAGCTGTATTATTATAGCAAGAACATTGCATTTTCTATGTACTCATTTTGTGGAATTTTAATATATTTCCCCAAGGGGACATATGATTTATTTGTGTAATGTCACATGCTGTAATCTGTTTATGTAATTCATTTAATGTTGTAAGATGAATAAGCATATTCATTCAACTGTAACTACAAGGTTAGGTTTCCTGTATGTTTAGTTGGAAGAAGAGGAGTAGATTTTGCTGTCAGAACATTTAATGACAGGTACCTGGGTGTACAAAATATAGTAAGCCTATGAGGCGCATGCTGATAATTGATAGAGTGGAAGGAGCGGAGCATAACTATGTTATATAACATTAGTGTGATTTTGTTGTTGCTTGATGTAAAGGGTGTCTCTTTTGGGTCTCAGTTTGAGGGATACCGAATTGCAAGAGTCAAGTCTCCAGTCAGGCGAAGAATGTCATATACTCTTCGTTCTAGAGGGATGCTGAATACAGCTAGCAATCACGAGTCGTCACCCCCATTCCTGAACCTAAACCCTTTGTCAACACCAAGTTAAGCTCACGCAGTGCAACGACCCAACGCTAAATCTGAAGTCATCTCAGGCAGTAGTAGTTCTCTACTCGCCTATTGGATTACCAGTCAGAGCATTGCAGCTTCCAGAATATCAAAACCGCCCAGCATGTCTATAGCAGAATCTGATATCACCCGCCTTTGTGTGCCTAAACGGGGCACTCAGCCAAACCACAGCCAAACCAGTTTAAACCGGATTTAATGCCAAGCAAGCAATAGCGCCGGATAAGAGCGCCTGGTTCTCTTCGTCCCCAAATAACGTCGTCTGGTGTAGTTCTGGGTTATGAAAAGCTCGCACTTATGAGCGTCTTCCAGCCCCCTCACGCAATTAGAGGTCACCATCGTTTAGCACCACAGAGGAAAGTTTTGTAGGCTTATTCCCTCACCTTGAAGGATCTACATGTAAGACACTTTTCTGGAGCTAGCACCTTTGGTCCCACGAAAGCGGACAGGCTGTCGCTCAGTTTGTTTATTTGGTCAGCAGAAGATAAACAGCGTCTTCCAGCCCACCTCGCGCAATTAGAGGTCACCAATGATAGCACCAACAAGGAAAGTTTTGTCGGCTTATTCCCTCGCCTTGAAGGATCTACATGTTAGACACTTTTCTGGAACTATTACATTTGGTCCCACGAAAGCGGACGGACTGACACTCAGTTTATTCATTTCTCTGTGTCCTACAGGTTTTATGATCGGTGGTCTGTGTGTGTTCGTCGGTGTATTTTGCATATTTTGATTATTGATGATTATTGATGAATTTTATCCTGTGTATGATGAGATGCATTATTTTCATGCTTTTCTTCGTTAATAAAGTTTAAACATTTATTAATGCGCCGTTCACGACCTTTCATCCATAATTAACTTGTTTTAGCTCTTTACTATAATCTCTATGTTTGATAAGAGAAAAGAGTGAGAGCAGGAGGTGTTTAGACAGTATAAGTGAGTTAAGGGCTTGGAGAGAGTGATAACTTTAATACATCTTCTCCAGGTTTGTCTCAAGTCCACCTCCTATTACACTTTATCTATGTATAATCTATAACTCTGTCAGTACACTATCCCTTGTCGATTTCACTACTATTGTCCAACTCGACAAATACTCTACACTTTACTCAACCACGACATTAATGGGGGCTCGTCCGGGATTCTTGAACCCATCTATTACGACATTTAATGTGTGCTCGTTCCGAGGATGAATCTCTCACAAGATTCTATTCTGATTCTTAGAGTTAGTGTTCTGCAGATTATAGGAATTGCTATTCCCTAGACATATCGAACTTTTTCTTTTGGTGGAAAACGGAACAGCGTTTTTTTTCCTCCACAGCAATCATAAATATTTAGTTACATTTATTGTTCATGCTACACATGAGACAGCAGGTAAAGGTTGCTGGTATCACTGCTGAGTCTTTGGGTTGATAAATCTGACGACTCTTGTTGTAAAAGTCAGAAAAAATGTTTTATAAGGGTTAAATATTTGTTTTCAGGAGTAGCTCTTTAACCTGAGATAAGAAGCTACAGATAGTCAGACAGAAGTTGGGTACAATTTTTGGTTATGAGTATAGGATGTTCCAACTACATGTAATGAACGTCTATGCAAAAGGTAAATTACTGTCATTCAGTCCGTGTTCCACGAACTTTTAAAAAGGGGGCAACTTGTCACAGTGACTGTTAATTTACTTTTCCATTCCGTTCCATATGTTATTACTTTTTTAATGTCCTGGTTTCCTCGCCATTTGTATTCTTCTTTTCTTTCATTTTTCACCTTCTCAAACCCCACCCGACGGTTGTTTACGTTCTGGCTGGCTTTCAGTACTAATTCCTTCAACGGTTAGCGTAGCGTAATGTTATCTAAACGCACCTGTGGTTCGTTTGACCAGAGAAACATTTCTGTTACGCCTAAAGCGTTTGAACGAGCGAACGGGTTTCTGTGAAGACACGGCTCGTTAGCAGGGACCAATCTTCTGCGGTCGGTAAACAGGTTCTGATCTTCGATTCAAGGGGGAGATAACAATCGCGGTCAGTCTCTAAGTTTTGCCCCTTAGACGAGTTAGAGCTCTCATAATATTATGCATTTCTCTACCTGAAGGAATTTTCTTGCGGTTGTTGACTTCTGAAGTCTCTAGAATAACCTTGTCTTACTCCTCATTACGCATTACACCGATACATCTGTAGAATCAGGCTATGCAGGTGTCCCAGGGTAGCGTTGGTTGTAAGCTATAAATGTGGTTAGTCTAAATAGACTAACACACTCGTGAATATTTTCCTGGCCCGAGATGGACCATTATGAGTTAAGGCAGACTTTAACACAGAACTAAATGTTAAGGCCTATCTCTAGTCATTTTTCGGGGTGAGTTGACATGTCTTATTAATATATAAATATTCATGTTAGCTTTTTATATATATCTGATAGGAATGTGACTTACTTCATTTTTTGAGGATTTCTCCTGGTAAATTTAATTCAGTGATAATGTAGCGCTGTCTACGGCCTTAGTTAAGTGGTGCTTAAACTGTTACGGTTTATAATGGGAAATGATAAACTTACAATAACAGATACTAGGCGTAGAATCAGTTCATGCAATGCTTACCATTGGGTTAAGAGTCAGCAAAATTAACTGTCATTTCTGCAAGATAAGGTCAGAGGTGTGGATCATTCACTTAACACTGAATTATAGGAGAAAGTCACTTATTCCTTTTTTGATTGATATTTCTAGTGGCAAAGGAGAATCATTTTATGCTTACTTGTGGGGCTAGGCACTAGTCTATATCTTTCACAGAAAGCAGTCACCAGGCATAGATATAATAATATCTTATGATTCAGCCACAGCTGTATTATTATAGCAAGAACATTGCATTTTCTATGTACTCATTTTGCGGAATTTTAATATATTTCCCCAAGGGGACATATGATTTATTTGTGTTATGTCACATGCTGTAATCTGTTTATGTAATTCATTTAATGTTGTAAGATGAATAAGCATATTCATTCAACTGTAACTACAAGGTTAGGTTTCCTGTATGTTTAGTTGGAAGAAGAGGAGTAGATTTTGCTGTCAGAACATTTACTGACAGGTACCTGGGTGTACAAAATATAGTAAGCCTATGCAGGTGCATGCTGATAATTGATAGAGTGGAAGGAGCGGAGCATAACTATGTTATATAACATTAGTGTGATTTTGTTGTTGCTTGATGTAAAGGGTGTCTCTTTTGGGTCTCAGTTTGAGGGATACCGAATTGCAAGAGTCAAGTCTCCAGTCAGGCGAAGAATGTCATATACTCTTCGTTCTAGAGGGATGCTGAATACAGCTAGCAATCACGAGTCGTCACCCCCCCCCCCATTCCTGAACCTAAACCCTTTGTCAACGCCAAGTTAAGCTCACGCAGTGCAACGAGCCAACGCTAAATCTGAAATCATCTCAGGCAGTAGTAGTTCTCTACTCGCCTATTGGATTACCAGTCAGAGCATTGCGGCTTCCAGAATATCAAAACCGCCCAGCATTTCTATAGCAGAATCTGATATCACCCGCCTTTGTGTGCCTAAACGGGGCACTCAGCCAAACCACAGCCAAACCAGTTTAAACCGGATTTAATGCCAAGCAAGCAATAGCGCCGGATAAGAGCGCCTGGTTCTCTTCGTCCCCAAATAACTTCGTCTGGTGTAGTTCTGGGTTATGAAAAGCTCGCACTTATGAGCGTCTTCCAGCCCCCTCACGCAATTAGAGGTCACCAACGTTTAGCACCACCGAGGAAAGTTTTGTAGGCTTATTCCCTCACCTTGAAGGATCTACATGTAAGACACTTTTCTGGAGCTAGCACCTTTGGTCCCACGAAAGCAGACAGGCTGTCGCTCAGTTTGTTTATTTGGTCAGCAGAAGATAAACAGCGTCTTTCAGCCCCCTTACGCAATTAGAGGTCATCAACGTTTAGCACCAACAAGGAAAGTTTTGTAGGCTTATTCCCTCACCTTAAAGGATCTACATGTAAGACACTTTTCTGGAGCTAGCACCTTTGGTCCCACGAAAGCGGACAGGCTGTCGCTCAGTTTGTTTATTTGGTTAGCAGAAGATAAACAGCGTCTTCCAGCCCCTCACGCAATTAGAGGTTACTAACGTTTAGCACCACAAGGAAAGTTTTGTAGGCTTATTCCCTCACCTTGAAGGATCTACATGTAAGACACTTTTCTGGAGCTGGCACATTTGGTCCCACGAAAGCGGACAGACTGACACGCAGTTTTATTCATTTGGTAAACCAGAGGTAAATAGAGTCTTCCAGCCCACCTCGCGCAATTAGAGGTCACCAATGATAGCACCAACAAGGAAAGTTTTGTAGGATTATTCCCTCGCCTTGAAGGATCTACATGTTAGACACTTTTCTGGAACTATTACATTTGGTCCCACGAAAGCGGACGGACTGACACTCAGTTTATTCATTTCTCTCTGTCCTACAGGTTTTATGATCGGTGGTCTGTGTGTGTTCGTCGGTGTATTTTGCATATTTTGATTATTGATGATTATTGATGAATTTTATGCTGTGTATGATGAGATGCATTATTTTCATGCTTTTCTTCGTTAATAAAGTTTAACATTTATTAATGCGTCGTTCACGACCTTTCATCCATAATTAACTTGTTTTAGCTCTTTACTATAATCTCTATGTTTGATAAGAAAAAAGAGTGAGAGCAGGAGGTGCTTAGACAGTATAAGTGAGTTAAGGGCTTGGAGAGAGTGATAACTTTAATAAATCCTCTCCAGGTTTGTCTCAAGTCCACCTCCTATTACACTTTATCTATGTGTAATCTATAACTCTGTCAGTCCACTATCCCTTGTCTATTTCACTACTATTGTCCAACTCGACATATACTCTACACTTTACTCAACCACGACATTAATGGGGGCTCGTCCGAGATTCTTGAACCCATCTATTACGACATTTAATGTGTGCTCGTTCCGAGGATGAATCTCTCACAAGATTCTATTCTGATTCTTAGAGTTAGTGTTCTGCAGATTATAGGAATTGCTATTCCCTAGACATATCGAACTTTTTCTTTTGGTGGAAAACGGAACAGCGTTTTTTTTTCCTCCACAGCAATCATAAATATTTAGTTACATTTATTGTTCATGCTACACATGAGACAGCAGGTAAAGGTTGCTGGTATCACTGCTGAGTTTTTGGGTTGATAAATCTGACGACTCTTGTTGTAAAAGTCAGAAAAAATGTTTTATAAGGGTTAAATATTTGTTTTCAGGAGTAGCTCTTTAACCTGAGATAAGAAGCTACAGATAGTCAGACAGAAGTTGGATACAATTTTTGGTTATGAGTATAGGATGTTCCAACTACATGTAATGAACGTCTATGCAAAAGGTAAATTACTGTCATTCAATCCGTGTTCCACGAACTTTTAAAAAGGGGGCAACTTGTCACAGTGACTGTTAATTTATTTTACCATTCCGTTCCATATGTTATTACTTTTTTAATGTCCTGGTTTCCTCGCCATTTGTATTCTTCTTTTCTTTCATTTTTCACCTTCTCAAACCCCACCCGACGGTTGTTTACGTTCTGGCTGGCTTTCAGTACTAATTCCTTCAACGGTCAGCGTAGCGTAATGTTATATAAACGCACCTGTGGTTCGTTTGACCAGAGAAACATTTCTGTTACGCCTAAAGCGTTTGAACGAGCGAACGGGTTTCTGTGAAGACACGGCTCGTTAGCAGGGACCAATCTTCTGCGGTCGGTAAACAGGTTCTGATCTTCGATTCAAGGGGGAGATAACAATCGCGGTCAGTCTCTAAGTTTTGCCCCTTAGACGAGTTAGAGCTCTCATAATATTATGCATTTCTCTACCTGAAGGAATTTTCTTGCGGTTGTTGACTTCTGAAGTCTCTAGAATAACCTTGTCTTACTCCTCATTACGCATTACGCCGATACATCTGTAGAATCAGGCTATGCAGGTGTCCCAGGGTAGCGTTGGTTGTAAGCTATAAATGTGGTTAGTCTAAATAGACTAACACACTCGTGAATATTTTCCTGGCCCGAGATGGACCATCATGAGATAAGGCAGACTTTAACACAGAACTAAATGTTAAGGCCTATCTCTAGTCATTTTTCGGGGTGAGTTGACATGTCTTATTAATATATAAATATTCATGTTAGCTTTTTATATATATATCTGATAGGAATGTGACTTACTTCATTTTTTGAGGATTTCTCCTGGTAAATTTAATTCAGTGATAATGTAGCGCTGTCTACGGCCTTAGTTAAGTGGTGCTTAAACTGTTACGGTTTATAATGGGAAATGATAAACTTACAATAACAGATACTAGGCGTAGAATCAGTTCATGCACTGCTTACCATTGGGTTAAGAGTCAGCAAAATTAACTGTCATTTCTGCAAGATAAGGTCAGAGGTGTGGATCATTCACTTAACACTGAATTATAGGAGAAAGTCACTTATTCCTTTTTTGATAGATATTTCTAGTGGCAAGGGAGAATCGTTTTATGCTTACTTGTGGGGCTAGGCACTAGTCTATATCTTTCACAGAAAGCAGTCACCAGGCATAGATATAATTATATCTTATGATTCAGCCACAGCTGTATTATTATAGCAAGAACATTGCATTTCCTATGTACTCATTTTGTGGAATTTTAATATATTTCCCCAAGGGGACATATGATTTATTTGTGTAACGTAACATGCTGTAATCTGTTTATGTAATTCATTTAATGTTGTAAGATGAATAAGCATATTCATTCAACTGTAACTACAAGGTTAGGTTTCCTGTATGTTTAGTTGGAAGAAGAGGAGTAGATTTTGCTGTCAGAACATTTACTGACAGGTACCTGGGTGTACAAAATATAGTAAGCCTATGCAGGTGCATGCTGATAATTGATAGAGTGGAAGGAGCGGAGCATAACTATGTTATATAACATTAGTGTGATTTTGTTGTTGCTTGATGTAAAGGGTGTCTCTTTTGGGTCTCAGTTTGAGGGATACCGAATTGCAAGAGTCAAGTCTCCAGTCAGGCAAAGAATGTCATATACTCTTCGTTCTAGAGGGATGCTGAATACAGCTAGCAATCACGAGTCGTCACCCCCATTCCTGAACCTAAACCCTTTGTCAACGCCAAGTTAAGCTCACGCAGTGCAACGAGCCAACGCTAAATCTGAAATCATCTCAGGCAGTAGTAGTTCTCTACTCGCCTATTGGATTACCAGTCAGAGCATTACGGCTTCCAGAATATCAAAACCGCCCAGCATTTCTATAGCAGAATCTGATATCACCCGCCTTTGTGTGCCTAAACGGGAAACTCAGCCAAACCACAGCCAAACCAGTTTAAACCGGATTTAATGCCAAGCAAGCAATAGCGCCGGATAAGAGCGCCTGGTTCTCTTCGTCCCCAAATAACTTCGTCTGGTGTAGTTCTGGGTTATGAAAACCTCGCACTTATGAGCGTCTTCCAGCCCCCTCACGCAATTAGAGGTCACCAACGTTTAGTACCACCGAGGAAAGTTTTGTAGGCTTATTCCCTCACCTTGAAGGATCTACACATAAATGACCTTCCACTACACATCGAGCACTCATCCCGCGACCTATTTGCCGATGACTGTACCATTTATACTAGTGATAAAAGTTGCAACACGCTAGAAATATTATTACAAAGCGACACAGACATTCTTATTAAGTGGAGCAATGAAAACTGCATGCAAATAAATATCACTAAAACATAATGTATGATAATATCAACTAGACAAAAATTACAAAACTCGCCGAAAACAACACTTCAGCTCTACATTGGAACCTCTTTAATTGAAAATGTAAATGAATATAAAACACTAGGACTCATAATTGACCAACATTTAAGTTGGAATTCGCATGTACAAGCACTGACCAAACAAACGGCACAAAAAGTTTACCAGTTAGCTAAAATCAAACATTTCCTAGATGAGGAGACACGAAAAATGTTCTATACATCCCAGATACAAACACATCTAGACTATTGTTCCACAATTTGGGATGGCTGCACCATGTCCAACACTAAAAGACTCTATTCATTATAAAAACGTGCAGTGCGCCTAATTTCAGACAAAAACCTCACACAGTGTGTAGACGCATATACATATCTTAACATATTACCACTAAGAAAGCGCCTTCTCTTCAACAAAGCCAAATTTATTCACAAAATCTTGTCACAGAATGCTCCAACGTATCTGTGGCCTATTTTCAAATACAGCGGAAGACGCAGTCAACGCTTAAATAAATTACACATGCCCAAGCCTAGGCTCGACTTATTCAAGAAAAGTTTAGCTTTTTCTGCTGCTCATCTGTGGAATACTCTTCCACACGACTTAAAAAATACTCTTAGTCCATATTCATTCAATCACAGACTTTTCAAATACATCATGAGTGCAGATTATATGCCACCCTAATTTCGTTTTGTTCTTAAATAATTACATAACATCATATGTAGGTTTTAAAGTTAATTTTGTCCTGTTTAGTATAAATTATGATACGCATCTGTAAATCTGTGTAACTGTTATTGTACTGTTACAATGTTGGGATTTTATTTTATTGTACTTTTTTGTTATTTTATTATTTAAGTAACATTTAGGATACGTGTGAGAATAAATGGATTAACTATGGAAGAAGAGAGAAAGGAAGGGCAGAATGTTAGACGGGCCTGCGTGCCCAATTCTAAACCCCTTGAAAATAAAGTTCGTTCGTTCTATCTATCTATCTATCTATCTATCTATCTATCTATCTATCTATCTATCTATCTATCTATCTATCTATCTATCTATCTATCTATCTATCTATCTATCTATCTATCTATCTATCTATCTATCTATCTATCTATCTATCTATCTATCTATCTATCTATCTATCTATCTATCTATTTATCTATCTATCTATCTATTAATGTTTATTTTTATTTTTATTTATTTTATTTTTACATTCATTATTATTATTATTATTCTTTTTTTTTAATGTTAAAAACGTACTTTAATTATGATGATTATTGCAAATGTAATATTACTTTTATAATGATAAATGCCTTAATTATGCTTATAGTAAATGTGAGAATGAAAGGATATAGTATATATGATGAGAGAGAGAGGAAGGGCAGAATATCAGACGGGCCTGCGTGCCCAATTCTTAACCCTTTGAAAATAAAGTTCGTTCGTTCGTTCGTACATGTAAGACACTTTTCTGGAGCTAGCACCTTTGGTCCCACGAAAGCGGACAGGCTGTCGCTCAGTTTGTTTATTTGGTCAGCAGAAGATAAACAGCGTCTTCCAGCCCCTCACGCAATTAGAGGTCACCAACCTTTAGCAATCCCAAGGAAAGTTTTGTAGGCTTATTCCCTCACCTTGAAGGATCTACATGTAAGACACTTTTCTAGAGCTAGCACTTTTGGTCCCACGAAAGCGGACAGGCTGTCGCTCAGTTTGTTTATTTGGTCAGCAGAAGATAAACAGCGTCTTTCAGCCCCCTTACGCAATTAGAGGTCATCAACGTTTAGCACCAACAAGAAAAGTTTTGTAGGCTTATTCCCTCACCTTAAAGGATCTACATGTAAGACATTTTTCTGGAGCTAGCACCTTTGGTCCTACGAAAGCGGACAGGCTGTCGCTCAGTTTGTTTATTTGGTTAGCAGAAGATAAACAGCGTCTTCCAGCCCCTTACGCAATTAGAGGTCACTAACGTTTAGCACCACCAAGGAAAGTTTTGTAGGCTTATTCCCTCACCTTGAAGGATCTACATGTAAGACACTTTTCTGGAGCTGGCACATTTGGTCCCACGAAAGCGGACAGACTGACACGCAGTTTTATTCATTTGGTAAACCAGAGGTAAATAGAGTCTTCCAGCCAACCTCGCGCAATTAGAGGTCACCAATGATAGCACCAACAAGGAAAGTTTTGTTGGCTTATTCCCTCGCCTTGAATGAGCTACATGTAAGACACTTTTCTGGAACTATTACATTTGGTCCCACGAAAGCGGACGGACTGACACTCAGTTTATTCATTTCTCTGTGTTCTACAGGTTTTATGATCGGTGGTCTGTGTGTGTTCGTCGGTGTATTTTGCATATTTTGATTATTGATGATTATTGATGAATTTTATGCTGTGTATGATGAGATGCATTATATAAGAGAGTTGAGGGCTTGGAGAGAGTGATAACTTTAATAAATCTTCTCCAGGTTTGTTTCAAGTCCACCTCCTATTACACTTTATCTATGTGTAATCTATAACTCTGTCAGTCCACTATCCCTTGTCGATTTCACTACTATTGTCCAACTCGACAAATACTCTACACTTTACTCAACCACGACATTAATGCGGGCTCGTCCGGGATTCTTGAACCCATCTATTACGACATTTAATGTGTGCTCGTTCCGTGGATGAATTTCTCACAAGATTCTATTCTGATTCTTAGAGTAAGTGTTCTGCAGATTATAGGAATTGCTATCCCCTAGACATACCGAACTATTTCTTTTGGTGGAAGTCGGAACAACGTTTTTTTTTTCTCTACAGCAATCATAAATATTTAGTTACATTTATTGTTCATGCTAGACATGAGACAGCAGGTAAAGGTTGCTGGTATCACTGCTGAGTTTTTGGGTTGATAAATCTGACGACTCTTGTTGTAAAAGTCAGAAAATTTTTTTTATAAGGGTTAAATATTTTTTTTCAGGAGTAGCTCTTTAACCTGAGATAAGAAGCTACAGATAGTCAGACAGAAGTTGGATACAATTTTTGGTTATGAGTATAGGATGTTCCAGCGACATGTAATGAACGTCTATGGAAAAGATAAATTACTGTCATTCAGTCCGTGTTCCACGAACTTTTAAAAAGGGGGCAACTTGTCACAGTGACTGTTAATTTATTTTACCATTCCGTTCCATATGTTATTACTTTTTTAATGTCCTGGTTTCCTCGCCATTTGTATTCTTCTTTTCTTTCATTTTTCACCTTCTCAAACCCCACCTGACGGTTGTTTACGTTCTGGCTGGCTTTCAGTACTAATTCCTTCAACGGTCAGCGTAGCGTAATGTTATCTAAACGCACCTGTGGTTCGTTTGACCAGAGAAACATTTCTGTTACGCCTAAAGCGTTTGAACGAGCGAACGGGTTTCTGTGAAGACACGGCTCGTTAGCAGGGACCAATCTTCTGTGGTCGGTAAACAGGTTCTGATCTTCGATTCAAGGGGGAGATAACAATCGCGGTCAGTCTCTGAGTTTTGCCCCTTAGACGAGTTAGAGCTCTGATAAGGCCATAAAGCTGCTAAGGTATGTTCAGAGCTGGTTCAGTATTTTTTTGAATCACGAATGCGTGCTTCGTTCGTTTATAATCTTCAAATGAGGGTTACCGTTATATGGACTCATTATGTGTTGACTGTCCAAGAAGACATTCGTTCCTTTCGGAGCTCATTATGATATTATAAATCTTCTCATCGGAAGAGTTCTTCAATGTAATACTAATCAACATTGTCAATGCAGCAAAACAGCCATAACGTATCGACGTAGATAAGTCTTCAAATTGGAGTCCATAGTTTATTAACAGTTCATATACGAAGACAGTCATACAGGTACAATATTCACATACAGTTCATTAGAAATTTACTTGCATAGATTTTTTATTCCGTCCGTGTCATATTGGATTCATGTCGACAGACCATCATGGCTATGTACATGCCCTGCTGGGATCCAGACAGCCAGAAGTGAGCGCATGATGTCTTGACGAAAATAATCAAACTATTTATGAAAGATCCTTCCTTAACGCAGGTTAATCATAAACCTTTATGAATTCACTTATATATAATATTATCTGGACTGACCCTGAGTCCTGGTATCAAATTACATAAATACGGCTATTAGCACAGTCTATCAACCTTGGAAGGAGGTAAAAACACGACTTCACGGCTTGACGGACAACGTAACAAGGGTACAGTAACTAAGTCACGAAGCGTGACCTTATCGACGCTAACACGTCATAATTTGACCGTGTATTTCGCGTTCATTAATCCGTGAAGTATAAAAATCAATTTATATTAATTCTATTGACCCTAAAACATGCGCACTGCCAATTCTAGCAGACGATATCAATAAAACTACCGTAACAATTTCCTGCCCGCCGTGAAAAAAAAAAATTTAACAAAAACCCGACATATGGCCTACGATGTTCTGTCTAGAACAGTGTCGTGGTCATGTCGATAATATATCAGTCATATAACGTTATTATATTAAACAAGGGGTGTCAAATGTCGCTAAATAATTATCTACTGAACTTAAAGACTGTTGTGAGTTACTAATGAAGTGTATGTAAAGAAAATTAATATAACTAATTAAAATTAAAATAATTAATCATTGTAAGTATGTAAGGTATTAATTAATTAGCATCTAGTTAAATAAACTGAGAGATAGTGTCATAATAAAAGACATGAGAAGTAAGGACAAGTAAAGTAAAGAAAAAGATAAAGTATAAATTAATTTAGTTATGTGTGTTTAAACTTAATTATAAGTGTCGAGTAATGACTAACTAATTAGCTTAATGAATTAATTAAAGAAAAAATATTCATACATTTCATGTGAACATCTAAATGCATATAACAGCTATCATATTCATAAATAAAATATTTAAAGTATTTTCTTGTGTGATATTATTTTGTTCTTTTTCATTTTGTTCTTTCTTTTGACACAATTTCTTCTTTTTATATTATTATCACACTTCAATTTTATTATATTCTTTATTAACTTAATAAATATTAAACTTAATAATGTCGGATATGAAGATCCAGTCGTCGTTATGTTCTTTGCGAAATTATTGAAAGTTCCTTTGGAGAAGAAATTTAAAACTGTTCAACCAAGTTTCGTTCCTGATTGGTTATAAACGTTTATCGTGTTGAATTAGTCAATTTCTGTAGCATAACGTTAAATGTCCAGCTAGGATTCATATCATATTTCCGGCCATATCGTAATGAGTTGTAGCACGATTGGACACTAACCAAAGTCACAACGTTAGAAAAGAACCATCGAAATATGTCTCTTGCTGTCACGAATCTTCTTTCGGAAACTGTATATATTGAATGATTCACTGCAACTATTCGAAGTGTCATTCGTATGGAGATGGTTCATATCATTGCCGTCGCAGGAATAAGTGATAGTTCCAGAGTCAATCTTGTTCAGGCCTTTTTTTAACCTGTGGACCATTATTATTTGACTTCAGTAGGATGTCTGGAAAGTGCATCAGCAATTATATTTTCTTGTCCCGGTATGGCGTCGATGACAAAGTCATACGGCTGTAATAGGATCGAAAATCTGGCAAGTTTGGGGCTTTTGTGGTTAGAGCGACGTAACGATGCCACCGCCTTCTGGTCAGTTTGTATCACGAAAGGTGCTCCCAACAAGAATTTTTCAAGTTTCGTTATTGCCCAAACTACGCCCAGCAACTCCTTGTCCACAGTAGAATACTTGGTTTTAGGTAACTTCAGTTTTCTTGATATGTACATCGTGGGATGGAGTATATTGTCGTGATATTGAAGTAAACAAGCTCCAATACCGTAATTACTGGGATCTGTACGGAGAAAGAACTTTTTAGAAGTATCTGGTAATCTCAAAATTGGTGGATTTGAAAAGATGTTTAGTATCAAAAGAAAAATTTTGTCGCATTCGTCAGTCCAATTTACCTTCAACGGCATGTCTTTCTTCAACAATGATGACCAGACAGCCGTGATGGATGATAAGTTAGGTACGAATCTACTGTAGTATTGGACTAGACCTAATACACTCCTAACCTGTTTCTTCGTTTGAGGAACCGATAAATTTAAAATTTTAGATACTGTACTGGGAACAGTTTGAATACGTCCAGCCCCAATAATATGTCCCACGAAGGTTATCTCCTGAAATGCTATTTGTATCTTCGTGAGGTTTAGCGGTTAAATGGTTTTCTCTTAATATCTCCAAAACACATCTAAGCCCCGAAAAATGTTCCTCAAATGATGAACTAAATAAACATATGTCATCAATGTATGTAATGATGTCTGGTCTACCTGATAAAATTGTTCGCATCGTGCGAATAAAGGTAGCAGGAGCGTTCACAAGCCCAAAAGGCATCACATTCCACTGGTATAGACCTTGTGGAGTGGAAAACGCTGTGTAATATTTGGCCTTTTCGGTTAGTGGTATCTGCCAATAACCTTTAGTTAGATCTATCTTAGTGAAAAGTGTTGCATTGGACAGACGAAAAAGTAAGTCGTCAATATTGGGATGTGGTTCACTGTCAGCTATGGTCTGAGCATTTAGCTTCCTATAATCAACGCATAAGCGAATGTTGTTGTCCTTCTTTCGGACAATGACTAAAGGTGACGAAAATGGTGAGGTACTAGTCTCGATAATACCTAACGACAACATCTGCTCAAGTTCCTGAGTCGTTTTGCTGAGAAAGTGTAGTGGGACAGAATAGGGATGTACACGAATTGGTGTATCATCTTTAAGAGTAATGTCGTGAGTAATCACTGATGTGCGACCAGGTACGTCTGTCAGCACATCTGGAAATGATTGTAAGAGATCAGCAATCTGATGATGCTGTTGCGGTGTAACCGACGAAGAGATGGTTACATCACGCCAAGATTCCATAGAATGTAATACTGGTACAGGTAAAGACATCTGTACCTCAGGAAAGGAAGATTCTTCTTCCTGAATCACTGACAGATTAGTATAATGACAATTTGGTACTACTGTGTCATCTAATTCGTGGAAAATAGATTGCAAGTGTTCTGGACGAGTGTGAAATTGTTTGAGCATGTTTATATGGTATATTTTTCTGTGTCCCTTAATGTCTAATACGTAATAAACGTCAGAAATCTTGTCAATAACCTTGTAAGGACCATTCCATGATATAAGTAATTTATTGTCACTATGTGGAAGTAAGACATAAGCTTCATCGCCTGGAAATAGTTGACGTAATCGTCTAGTTCTATTTTGTAAGGTCCGAGCCTTAGCTTTCGCAGCCTCTGAAGAAGCTGTTGCCAACTGGCAAGATTCAATGATATTCTTACGAAGATTAATCACGTACTCGTAGGATGACTGGGTATCCTGAGTCATCTCGGCGTCAATTAGTAAGTCTTTTATGAGTCCCATAGGACCTCTTGGTGGAGCGCCGAAAACTAATTCAAATGGAGAGAAGCCAGTCTGTTCATGTGGCACCTCTCGATAGGCGAACAGGACAGCTGGGAGTGCTCTGTCCAGTCCTGAGGATGTTCAACCGTAACCTTATGTAATAGTTGTTTAAGTGTACGGTTAAGCCGTTCCACTGCACCATTACTCATAGGATGATAAATACTACTAAGGTTCCTATCTATGTACCATGTCTTCATTACCTCTGCCAAAGTATCAGATATGAATTGAGATCCATGATCTGACAATAACTTCCTAGGGAAACCTACCCTAGAAAAAATAAGATGTAGTGCATCAGCTACATCTGCTGTAGTGGTGGTCTTCAGTGATATCGCTTCTGGCCATCGTGTGCAAAAATCAATGTAAGTGAGGACGAATCTATGTCCTCTGGCCGAAGGTAACAGTGGACCAATGATATCTATGGCCATTTTGTCAAAAGGTCGCACTGAGATATCACAAGCCTGAATAGGAGCCGTATGAAAAGCTCCGCATGCTTTAACTTTCTGGCATATTGTACAAGAGCGTACATACTGTGATATATCTCGTAAAACACCTGGCCAAAAGAATGAAGATAATACTCGAGAACGTGTTCGAGTATATCCCATGTGACCTGCGCACTTGGAATCATGTGCTTGTTGAAGGATATAGCGTCTAAATGCAGAAGGTACCATGACTTGTTGTTTTACCTGAGAACTGTCCATCAAACATCTAATTAATATATCATTTTTGATAAAAAACCAATGTTTGTCTTTATTACTCGAGGTAAGATTATCAAACTTGTTCACCAGAGCAAAAAATTTTTTTAAAGATTTGTCTTCCTTCTGTTTTCTTGCAAACGTATCTCTGTCAATAGGAGAATGAACCTCAATATCTTCATGTTTGTCTGGTTCCACCTTGTTAGTGTCGACACTCTCTACAATTTTAGTCTGTGCTCTAGTAGTCACTGCGTTTCCAGTGCACAGATTGTGTTTCTCCCATTCCATAATTTCTTCTGGGGTGCAATCTCTACTGCGATGAATGCGACCAACCATCAGATCTGCAATAGGATTTTTCAACATGCATACTTTAACATTTCCTGAAAAGAAAGGTGTATTAATATGAATTATCGCAGTGGGGTAATGTTCAATTGTCCCACTAAACGTCATGCATCTAACATATTCCCCTGTCGCACAACTTGGATGGATCAGTGACTGTCGAACTCCAATCGTTGTGGATCCGGAATCTCTCAACACAGAGACGATAGATCCATTTACTATCCCTCTGTTAAATATAAGAGAGCCTGTTCCATCGTTGGCTGCAAGACCTACCTCTGGTAGAATATGTCCGCAGTTCAATACTGTCTCCTTTGCTTTCTGAAAAACAAGATTACATTCTGGGCAACTATTTGCCACGTTATAATTTATTGCATAACATGTAGAAGAAGAATGTATTGCATTATCGTTATGTGAACCATGAACCCCAGGGGTTGTACCATTAGCAACTGCTGCCCCTGTATTATGATTATAATGTGACGATCTAAGAGAATGAGATCGATGACGAGAATGATCATTAGAATTATCCCGTTGTCCCCTGTAGTAACTGTTATCTCGATGTCTCGAGCCGTGATTATTGTTATTCCAATTGTTACTAGTGTTATAGTTATATGATCGATTATGATTTGCGTTATGCTGACCATTGTTGTATCTTGACTGAGGTGAATAATTCCTATTTTGTGGTCTTCCTCTATTAAAATCACCTTTATTGTGAAAATTATTATGTCCCTTATAAAAATTAACATTATAATTTCCTTTGAAGCGACTTCTATCTACGCTGTGTGTTCTTGGTTTGTCATGACTGTGGTATGACATATTAGAGGCCACAGGTAGAGGTTCCCTTATTAGCGAGTTAGAAATGCTCGCATTCGGATGAGCAGTGCAATAATTTATTGGAATTTTTTCTAATTCATCAATGGTAGATTGTTTTCGTTCTTGCAAATAGACAAAGAACGGTGGGCTGACAGAGGATAACACTTTATCCCCCAGTAACAAATCGACTAACTTGTCGTATGATTTGTTGACACCTGCCAGTTCCACCCATATGTTAAAGGTATTGCGTATGTTCACAATAAAACCTGTAAAGTCTTTATTAGAATCTGGAAAAATACTCTTAAAACGTAATCTGCAACCCTCTTCGTTCAAATGGAAACGACGTAATAATAATGCTTTAATGGCGTCATAGTCACCAGCTATTGTTGGGTCTACATTCTGAACTGCACTTAATAGTTCCCCGTCCAACAATTCATTAAGTTTTAAAGCCCATGCGTGTTTTGGTAAGTTATTTGTTAAACATACCTGTTCGAAACGTGCCAGGTACGATCCAAGGTCGTCGAAGTTCAGTTTGAAATGTGGTAATTTAAAGTTGTAATAAGGTTTGTTTTGGTTGGATGAAGATCCATTCTGAGCATTATCATTCTGGCTTGCTGCAGCACTTTGTGCCTGAAATCTTGCAGTTTCCCACTTAAGACGTTGCAATTCCATTTCTTGTTGCCTTATAATTTCCTCTCGTTTTATTTTATTCTCTTCTTCTTGTCTAGCAATTTCTCTTTGTTCTTCCATCTCTCGTTTTAATTCCGCTTTTCTCTCAGCTTCTTTTCTTTCAAGTTCTTCTTTCTCTCGTTTAGCAATTTCTTTCTGTTCCTCTAATTTTTATTCATATTTTGCAAGTTCAGTTGTCGCAAATTCCAGGAGTGCATCTCCCTTTTTATTACAATCCTTTCCAATTCTAATGAAATGATCCAAGGTAAGCATTCTTGAACCTAATAGTGTATGTATTTGCTCAATATAATCAATTATAATACTATTGTATTATTATTTGTAAGTTCCACAACTATAAAATATTTTGTAATAATATTATATGTACCTAATAATTTACATCATAACTAGTTAAGCTATTTATTTATTTAAGATGCTGAATTTATATCATACACCTAATATCAATATTCAATAATTATGGGTATTGTCCCTCCATAATTATGTTATTTAATCAATTATATGTGGTAAGTCATCACTGTAGTATTATGAATTATGAAAATGTACTAATTAATATCTAATATGTTTGTCCTATTCAAGGCAAACCATAAATCAAAGTTATTTATCACTATATATTTTGCTATTGTGCCCTTGTCATAATCTACAATATGCTTCAATAGTATATTGGACTACTACTGCAACTAGATGACATCACCTAAGTCATCACATGATTTAGTAAAAATTAATTAAATTATTGTATTATTCTATTAATAATAAATTTCTAACATTATTAACTCAGTAATATATGAAATGAATAACTAAGACAAACAATAAACTAAACTGTACAGAACATTAGCACATCACACACTGACAATCTCAGACATAAAAGGAATCTATAAACTAAAGAGAAAAAATCGGAAGTACAATAAGGTCAAGGATTGAACTAAATCAAGATGAAACATGTACTCAAAAATCAGTGACGTAACAATGGACTCATGACGGTTATACAAAATCTATGAAATAATTGATAGAAAAGATCAGAATTGACGAGATAGATTACGAACATTATACAAAACTGAATAAAAATGAAATTATTACAGAAAAATACACCAGTTATTTACAGAACTTCACAGCTAAAACACTTAGTATCGAAATCTTGCAATGTTGAGCAGAACAGTTCCCTGGTTAATTTGTTAGGGGGCTCCCGTACAGATTGCAAAATTTCAATAAACCATAAGAACGACTGAAATCTCTGGGGTCAGCTTTTCGCGACATTTCCAGAGGTTTCAGCTCCCTCACCAGCCAACCCGCTAACATGTATAATACAACATAATAGATATTCACAAACAACATTCAACAGTGATTTGCAAAAGACATGTCGGTGAAATAGCAAAGAGGACAAGACAGCGTAAAAGCGAAAACGATTACTTAGCTTTTAGCCTAGATAATTAGCACAGTGTCTGCTTCGCCAACGGACAGAAGAGCTCATATTGCCTGATAATGATGGTTGGATCTAGTTTCCAATGTTTGATTGAGCGTTTAGAAATTCTTTTCTTCAAAGACGTTGAAACGTGGCTGCCATCGATACTGGAGATTTGTACTGTTGCTAAGGCCGTCTGACGTCATAGGTGTACACGCAAAAAAGTGTCCATTTTCGCTCGAAGTGAATTTTTTTCTTTCAACTCGATAATCTTTGAAAATTTTGACAATTAAATTATAATTCCACGCCACATCTAGCCACCAGCTGATAAGGCCATAAAGCTGCTAAGGTATGTTCAGAGCTGGTTCAGTATTTTGTTGAATCGCGAATGCGTGCTTCGTTCGTTTATAATCTTCAAATGAGGGTCACCGTTATATGGACTCATTATGTGTTGACTGTCCAAGAAGACATTCGTTCCTTTCGGAGCTCATTATGATATTATAAATCTTCTCATCGGAAGAGTTCTTCAATGTAATACTAATCAACATTGTCAATGCAGCAAAACAGCCATAACGTATCGACGTAGATAAGTCTTCAAATTGGAGTCCATAGTTTATTAAATGTTCATATACGAAGACAGTCATACAGGTACAATATTCACATACAGTTCATTAGAAATTTACTTGCATAGATATTCTATTCCGTCCGTGTCATATTGAATTCATGTCGACAGACCATCATGGCTATGTACATGCGCTGCTGGGATCCAGACAGCCAGAAGTGAGCGCATGATGTCTTGACGAAAATAATCAAACTATTTATGAAAGATCCTTCCTTAACGCAGGTTAATCATAAACCTTTATGAATTCACTTATATATAATATTATCTGGACTGACCCTGAGTCCTGGTATCAAATTACATGAATACGGCTATTAGCAAAGCCTATCAACCTTGGAAGGAGGTAAAAACACGACTTCACGACTTGACGGACAACGTAACAAGGGTACAGTAACTAAGTCACGAAGCGTGACCTTATCGACGCTAACACGTCATAATTTGACCGTGTATTTCGCGTTCATTAATCCGTGAAGTATAAAAATCAATTTATATTAATTCTATTGACCCTAAAAAATGCGCACTGCCAATTCTTGCAGACGATATCAATAAAACTACTGTAACAAGCTCTCATAATATTATGCATTTCTCTACCTGAAGGAATTTTCTTGCGGTTGTTGACTTCTGATGTCTCTAGAATAACCTTGTCTAACTCCTCATTACGCATTACGCCGATACATCTGTAGAATCAGGCTATGCAGGTGTCCCAGGGTAGCGTTGGTTGTAAGCTATAAATGTGGTTAGTCTAAATAGACTAACACACTCGTGAATATTTTCCTGGCCCGAGATGGACCATCATGAGATAAGGCAGACTTTAACACAGAACTAAATGTTAAGGCCCATCTCTAGTCATTTTTCGGGGTGAGTTGACATGTCTTATTAATATATAAATATTCATGTTAGCTTTTTATATATATCTGATAGGAATGTGACTTACTTCATTTTTTGAGGATTTCTCCTGGTAAATTTAATTCAGTGATAATGTAGCGCTGTCTACGGCCTTAGTTAAGTGGTGCTTAAACTGTTACGGTATATAATGGGAAATGATAAACTTACAATAACATATACTAGGCGTAGAATCAGTTCATACAATGCTTACCATTGGGTTAAGAGTCAGCAAAATTAACTGTCATTTCTGCAAGATAAGGTCAGAGGTGTGGATCATTCACTTAACACTGAATTATAGGAGAAAGTCACTTATTCCTTTTTTGATTGATATTTCTAGTGGCAGGGGAGAATCATTTTATGCTTACTTGTGTGGTTAGGCACTAGTCTATAACTTTCACAGATAGCAGTCACCAGGCATAGATATAATTATATCTTATGATTCAGCCACAGCTGTATTATTATAGCAAGAACATTGCATTTTCTATGTACTCATTTTGTGGAATGTTAATATATTTCCCCAAGGGGACATATGATTTATTTGTGTAATGTCACATGCTGTAATCTGTTTATGTAATTCATTTAATGTTGTAAGATGAATAAGCATATTCATTCAACTGTAACTACAAGGTTAGGTTTCCTGTATGTTTAGTTGGAAGAAGAGGAGTAGATTTTGCTGTCAGAACATTTACTGACAGGTACCTGGGTGTACAAAATATAGTAAGCCTATGTAGGCGCATGCTGATAATTGATAGAGTGGAAGGAGCGGAGCATAACTATGTTATATAACATTAGTGTGATTTTGTTGTTGCTTGATGTAAAGGGTGTCTCTTTTGGGTCAGTTTCAGGGATACCGAATTGCTAGAGTCAAGTCTCCAGTCAGGCGAAGAATGTCATATACTCTTCGTTCTAGAGGGATGCTGAATACAGCTAGCAATCACGAATCGTCACCCTCATTCCTGGACCTAAACCCTTTGTCAACGCCAAGTTAAGCTCACGCAGTGCAACGAGCCAACGCTAAATCTGAAATCATCTCAGGCAGTAGTAGTTCTCTACTCGCCTATTGGATTACCAGTCAGAGCATTGCGGCTTCCAGAATATCAAAACCGCCCAGCATTTCTATAGCAGAATCTGATATCACCCGCCTTTGTGTGCCTAAACGGGGCACTCAGCCAAACTACAGCCAAACCAGTTTAAACCGGATTTAATGCCAAGCAAGCAATAACGCCGGATAAGAGCGCCTGGTTCTCTTCGTCCCCAAATAACTTCGTCTGGTGTAGTTCTGGGTTATGAAAACCTCGCACTTATGAGCGTCTTCCAGCCCCCTCACGCAATTAGAGGTCGCCAACGTTTAGCACCACCAAGGAAAGTTTTGTAGGCTTATTCCCTCACCTTGAAGGATCTACATGTAAGACACTTTTCTGGAGCTAGCACCTTTGGTCCCACGAAAGCGGACAGGCTGTCGCTCAGTTTGTTTATTTGGTCAGCAGAAGATAAACAGCGTCTTCCAGCCCCCTCACGCAATTAGAGGTCACCAACGTTTAGCACCACCAAGGAAAGTTTTGTAGGCTTATTCCCTCACCTTGAAGGATCTACATGTAAGACACTTTTCTGGAGCTAGAACCTTTGGTCCCACGAAAGCGGACAGGCTGTCGCTTAGTTTGTTTATTTGGTCAGCAGAAGATAAACAGCGTCTTCCAGCCCCCCTCCCCCCGCAATTAGAGGTCATCAACGTTTAGCACCAACAAGGAAAGTTTTGTAGGCTTATTCCCTCACCTTGAAGGATCTACATGTAAGACACTTTTCTGGAGCTAGCACCTTTGGTCCCACGAAAGCGGACAGACTGACACGCAGTTTTATTCATTTGGTAAACCAGAGGTAAATAGAGTCTTTCAGCCCACCTCGCGCAATTAGAGGTCACCAATGATAGCACCAACAAGGAAAGTTTTGTAGGCTTCTTCCCTCGCCTTGAAGGATCTACATGTAAGACACTTTTCTGGAACTATTACATTTGGTCCCACGAAAGCGGACGGACTGACACTCAGTTTATTCATTTCTCTGTGTTCTACAGGTTTTATGATCGGTGGTCTGTGTGTGTTCGTCGGTTTATTTTGCATATTTTGATTATTGATGATTATTGATGAATTTTATGCTGTGTATGATGAGATGCATTATTTTCATGCTTTTCTTCGTTAATAAAGTTTACACATTTATTAATGCGCTGTTCACGACCCTTCCATCCATAATTAACTTGTTTTAGCTCTTTACTATAATCTCTATGTTTGATAAGAGAAAAGAGTGAGAGCAGGAGGTGCTTAGACAGTATAAGTGAGTTGAGGGCTTGGAGAGAGTGATAACTTTAATAAATCTTCTCCAGGTTTGTCTCAAGTCCACCTCCTATTACACTTTATCTATGTGTAATCTATAACTCTGTCAGTCCACTATCCTTTGTCGAGTTCACTACTATTGTCCAACTCGAGAAATACTCTACACTTTACTGAACCACGACAAAATGTCGGAAGAACGAGCTGAATTTATAAGAAATGAAACGGGGTTCTTAAATGCCCATATAGAGCTCAAATCATAGAAGATGTAGAGGCTCAACTGTCATTTACCCCTGAGTCGGATAAATCTAAGAAGCAAACGCAAAGGAACTAAGCAAAAAAAAAAAACTTACCCCAACCTGGATATCAAATTAGGGAGAGATAATAAATAACCACGAAGACGCATTTTTATGAGGATTTGTGAATGCATGCAAGTGACTTTGTTTGGATTGTTATTTACAGGATAATAAATTGTTTTACTGGATCCTGAAGACTTTCTTGCCTACCTCCTGTCGAAGGTTTTTGCAGTAAATAGTGAACATAAAGTATGCTAATGATTGTCACAAAACATTAAACACCACAGAGGAATTCTGGAACGAACTTGAGTACAAACAACATCAAGAATAATTATCTCTGGCAGTATACCAGTATCTTGACTTGAGTGATACTATTAACTAACACACAAGAAACTTGAACATATATACCTTATAAAAGAATCTACACACCCCACGGTCACAGTTTTTCTGCATGAATTTCAGTGGAGTCTGGCCAGGAAGAAAATTGAATTTTCAGTCTCTTCAGCATTTATTGAGTCTTAATGTCATGTCATTTAAGCAATGGAAGCACCGGAAAAAAGGGGGGGGGCGGGAAGGGAAGGAGCACCATTGTGGGGGCTGTGTTTAGGGCATCAGTTGGCCTTAATCCGGCCCTGTATGTGCCACTAGGCCCTAATTTTCATTGGCCCACTAATCACCCTTCCGATATAGATTACTGCTTCTGTCTCTGCCCCCTAATGATGTGAGCCCTAGGTCAATGCCCGATTGCCCGACTGCTGAGTACTCTGCTTACGGAAAATCTGCGGTAGCCGCAATGTAGTCTTGATTTGTAGTCATACTGTGTCAGCTGTTGTATGCAGGTTTTCATATGTAACTGTAAGTATTATCTCGACTAATGTGTCCTACAATCCCACATGCGTTTTGTGTAACAAATCACTAACGACGCTTGTATTCAGCTTTCTAAATATGTTGTCACAGTCTACCTTATATATGCGCCAGTAAACGTAGTAATTACAAGGCAGCGCATGACTCTCAATTGGTTCGACTAGAGAAACATTTTTTTTAATTTAAATTTTACTTTAATGTTTATTTCAGTTCTCTATCCTTCACCAGGAGTCTTTGACCCCTATTTATATACATACACGTTTTTTTGATTGATCTACACACAACAATCTTGGCACAACATCAAGAGCAGTGATACGTTTTACAATGTCTTGTTTATCTCAAACTAGCCTGTGACAAAATAACCTCGATCGTCATATTTTCCTGTGTCATCCTGTAATTCATTCTGTGCTCTTCACTGCCTTTTTTCCCACCTCTGACAGTATATGGTATTTTGATTAATTGTTTACACTTCCTTCCGTCAATTCTTGTCACGTTGGGGCTTTATCGACCATCCTTTCTGATTATTGTAATCATTCACTTTCGTTTGAACCCATACTGATACTTGGATATAGAGTGAAATGTTGTTTGCGTTTTAATCGTATCACATCCACGAGCATACAGTGTATGGGAGCGCCCAGATTAGTGCTAAACAAAGCAGAGATGGACACTGTCAATAATAATGCAGAAGACGAAATACCTTATATGGGAAGTGACTTGAAAACATCACATTTTGTGTTTTCTCAAGAATTTTCCATGAGAGGGTAGTGTGCGGTACCCTATCAATAATACGCAAATTGAATACTCTTGGTTTGGCATTTGAGATGTTAAAATACAACATTTCTGATTGGAGCCCTGTTATATAGTAGCAATGTGGATGAGTGGGCTGGATGTTGCCGTATAATCTAGCGCCTTTTGAGTATACAGCACTGATACATTCAACTCGTCAATATGACTGTCATACAAGCCAGAATAAGGAATAAGATCAAAATTCCACTTTAAAGCATTGGACAACGTGTTTGAGCATCTTGTATACTTACACCCCAAGAAAACTTTACATTTATTAATACAGAAAGCCTGGAATGCTTGGAACCTGAACACTAAGTCATAGTGGGATTTTACTGTAAAATAATACCCCCAGACCACGTGTAAGAGGCAGCTTAACCAAGTTGCAAATAAAATTTATCTGAGCCAGAAGACTGCATCTCCCAAATGTTGTGTCAATTCTCACCTTCATTATCATCTCTTTTTTAGCGTATATTATCAGTCATAGTTGAGGGCCATTTAGGCATATTTAGTATGGATGTCAACCAATCACCACCATATGGATGTCAACCAATCACCACCATATGGATGTCAACCAATCACTAACATGCAGCTCTGTTATTATGTAGATGGGCTATATCACGGAATTTCTCCCCTTGCACTGCAGTGATGGTCCAACAGTGGCCAAATTCAGAGAGTATCTACTGAGAGTCTTCAAAGTTATCTACCTTTCGCTCAAGATTACTCTTGTCAGAGATTTGAACTAAAGAATGATGCTTCAATTCTAGTGAGCTGTAGCGAAAGGTTTTTATTGTGTGTAGGGATAGTATTAGAGTACAAGTCTTCTCTCTAGAAAGTGTGAGGTCCCAGTGTTGGAGAAGAAAACTGGTATCACAGGATAGTCACGGCTGTGAAGATCTCTGCTACAGAAAGAATTCAAAGTATAGTCAGAGCCTACGGTGCAACTTCCGCTAAGTAACTATCTGTGATAAGTAAACAATTTTAAAAATAAAAACTCAACTTCAACAATATAAAATTAATAAGTCTGCTGAGTACAATTGAATTATTTACTTACATCTATCCTGCTTGTGCTGAATTATAAATGTATGCTGATGGGATCAATGAAGAAATATTTTACAAAACCTGGTGATGATGAAGTTAAATTTTAAAAAATTAACTAAAAATGTCCTTGTTAGTTTTTTCCAAGTAATTGAAAAAAAGAATTCCCCAATTTTCTGACTTCACTCTTGTCTCTACTTTGCTATTACAAATATAGTCCATCAAATAGTTGTGGCAGGTTGTATAAGCTCTGATAAGGACTGTTGACAGGACTCTACTGAGTCACAGTGTGGTTATATTACCGGGTTCCATCTTCTACAATCATACCAACTAACCCAAGTATTATGTATGATACCTTCATAATTATGTCTATCAACTAACCAAATCCTGAAATAAACATTCATAATTAATGTAATAAATATACATAGTAATTCTACATACCGTCTCAGGATCTTATATAGAGTCCAGAAAAGACTGGTTTTGGTGGAGAATGTGCTACCTAGCCACAGAAGGTAAGGTTTTAGCCTCGACAAGCGTCTCTCTAGCTTCCTTCCTTCTGTCTTTATGAGGTGCAAGTGTGTTTTGAAATCTCCGCGGGCTCTTTTTATAGGCTGGCATCCCCTGTACGAGAACACAAAGTCGGTAACTCTGTAGCAGTCTCCAAAATTTTACATCTCGGAGGGAAACTGTGCAAAAAGTATTCCAAACCTCTGCTCCGTGCATCTCACCTTTTCTAGTTAGGACCTTTGAGTGATATTCTTCCATTCTCTGTAAGTTTTTTCTTTCTGTCCATGTGTTGTGTTCCTTAATTGGTCTTGTTATAGATTCTATATCAAATTTTAATTAGGAACAACACAGAATCGTTCGATATACTGACACCTTTACTCTCACATATTTTCAAAAGTGTTCCTCCCTTCCACTTTTCCTTTTGTAGGTATAGAATTGGGTTATTCCCTGTAGAATGAGACCAGTTTCATTCATTTCTGACATTGCATACACTTTCACGAGTCCAAATTCTAACCTCCGGTTCGTACGTTTTTATCCTCCATATCAAACGGTCGTAGCATTATCGATCGGTTTTTATGAGTTCCTATTATATGATTGGCTGACCTCGACACGCCTACGAAGAATACTATCATCATTGGGCCTACACACATGTCCTACTTTCCTGTCGTTCATTCATTAACTAGGCAATGTGCAATATGTTAATTTAAGAAATCTAATACTACGTATGTACTACATGCCATAATAAACTTTTTATCTTCCCAGGCCTTCTATGAGGAGAAAAGAGTTTAGCTCGTTTGATGAGCCCCCAACTGATTTGAATCCATAAAATATTACTTCAGTAGCTTTGTTTGTGTGAATTTAGAATGACTGAGACAGACGGGTGCAGTTCACTCCAAACGTATGATTAAATCAATTATAAATGAGTGTGTGTGTGTGTGTGTATATATATATATATATATATATATATATATATATATATATATATATATATATATATATATATATATATATATATATACAGATACAGATATAACAAATTTAATCATCAATTATAGTTAACATTGTAAAATAAATAGGGGGGAAAGGGGGGGGGGGTGGGGGTTGGGGTTTGATGATCAGGTTAGTTTAGGAAATTTGGTTGAAGAGTTCACTTGGCAGATATAAGAGGGTACTTAGCCGCCAGTAAGGTGTCGGTTGGCTTTTGCTACAGTCGTTGTTGGTTCCTTGGGGTTGTAGATTGGTTTCTCTCGTCACTGGTCAAGTATGGTGGCTGTAACACGCCCCTCGTAGTATCGTGGGGTAAATTACGAAAATAGTCCAGCGTCTTCAAGACCCGTCTGATGTTGGTGTCTAGCTTTGACTGAAGGCCTCTTATACCACACACATGTTCCACAGACTAGTACCACCAATTGGATTACTCTACTAGTATCATGAAATGAGAGAGAAACGAATACCCTCCTGAGTATTAGGTGTCCTGACACGAAATCAGGTGTCACTCCCTTTCATTCCACCATCCCGTCTGCCTCAGAACTTTACCCTCTCTAAGCATTACATTTAGTCCCCGTGAGCGGAAAACACCCGCTGCATTTACATAAAACACTTGTAAAGAAACCTGTCAAAATTGACGGCTTTTTAATTACAGTGTTCTCTTTCTGTTACATGTTCTAAAGACGGCACTATTTCTACTTTGGTCATTTTAATACAGGTCGCTGTCATCAGATCTTTGTAGAAAAATTATATGGATGCATTAAATATGAAGCCATGGGGCAACATTCCTAAATGACTTGGAGAGAAGTGATACTGATCTAATGGACCGGTAATTGACTAATTAACCAATAGTTCTTTTATGACAACATTTCTCGTAAATGTTCGTGTATCTTTTAAAATCTTGCCCTGATAGACTGTGTCATGGATATATACTTTAAGATTGGTTGGGTTCCTTCCTCTCGTGAGCGCTACATAAAGTTGGCCATGAGCAATGATTGGTACTGGTAGGTATACACCTACATGATCAAACGATTGTCCCTGCACCTTGTTGATTGTCATGGCAAAAGCCAAAATCACAGGAAAATGACGACGTCTGAAGATGAAAGGAAGAGCTATATCGCTTGGCTGTAACGTGATGCTTTTTCTACTTGTTTACTAATTGTCGATGACCTACTTTCATGTGTCAGGACTGAAAAACTCTCTTTCGTACTTCCACTGACACTTCATTAATGAGATGCATCATCTGCGCAATGTTATTAACATGCCCAGGTATTTGAATCTAGTGACATGTTTTAAAACGGTTTCAAATACGTTGATTGTGCATACCGGTACTGACGAATATTAGCAAGTAAAGCGCTCAATTTCAAGGGTCTTGGAATTTAGTACAATGTGTAGTAAAGTAAATCTGTGTGACACCCCGCTCAAATTTCCCCGCTTGAAAATTAACTAGCGTACTCCTAAAATCTATTAATAACTACCGCATTTGAAATTTGTCTCAAGGCCATCGTAAAATCAACCGCCAACAATTTGACTAAAGAATTTGAATTTGTCTACTACACCAAGTTAAAAAGGTTACTTCCCCAAACACACACACACCCCTCCTTCCCTAATATTTATTAACGAACGGCGTAAAAATTAACAACCAATCGGATTGTTACCTCGTTTTATAGTGACGATGAAAATTTTGGTTGGAGTGAGAAAAATGTCTAATATGTGTTTTTAACAAAAATTAAATAATTTATTCCTTAAAAAACTAAAGAGAATTAAAAGGAAAGAGATATCTGGAATTGTAGCGCTGATATTGATTAACATAATACCATAAAGATTTCCCATTAATAAAACTATCTTGACGTAGAAAAATTTATTTTATTAATATTTTCAGTTCGGGAAAAAGCTCTATTAATTACTTAAAAATTACACAGATGAAAACGGGGAGAAATAAATGAAGGAAACCTATAGGGGTAGATAGAGGACAGCTGGCCGTTTAATAATCAATTTTGATTTTAAAAATCGGTCTATAAAATGCCTAAGCAGACTTAGAGGGAAGGGAAACTCATTTGTGTTTGAATATTGCCCTAAAATCTTACGACTGTAAGTCCAGAGGCCACTGCCAATCTTCTGCAGTGCCACAATGTTCTAATGACACATGAAAACATACCTAGGATGTTTGAACAAAAGATTCAACAGGTCACAAGAAGAAAATGTTATACCCAGCTGATTTTAGGGAGGACAATCAATGCTTAAGGTGACAGGGGCGTTGTAGCCATATGGGAAGAAGAATGTAAACACAGGATGGAGTGAAGTCAAAGAAAATAGGGTCTGGTGCAAATGGTTCGCACACGTGACTGATCCCAGAAAATCTTAGTATTGATTAGTTGTGGAATTGTTATAGCCAGCATATAAAAGGGAGGGAATATCCTTCTTTTTCAGGGTTATATTGCCTATTACTTAGTGGTGGCAGGAAACCTGGTTTAGACAGACCTTGTGTACATTGAAGCGTCAGTAAAGCTGCATGATGCATCTGTGGTCAGAAGACAACTCTTGTGTTGACCTTGCATAGTCTACAGTCATCCACCTCAGACAGGCTGTCAGGTCAAGTCCCTTTGAATGGGCATATGATATTTCATCTTAACAATTTCCACAACCAGAACATAAATTCCTGTGGGCGTGATGATACCAACAGACTCTAACCAAATTGACTCTTTGTTATAGAAATTATTAAATCAGACTGTGGGATACACATACAGTGACACTTTAATATACCAGTTATTGACAAAGGGTCCTCTTTATTTATTTATATGTTGTAAATAAAATTTCCTTGATGTGAAAACATTCCTGTCTCAAAAGAATTGAGGTACAGGAAAATAAAAAATAGTAATATATTAATATAACTTTACCAACAGTCTTACTTACTTCACTTTTATTGAGTTAAAGTTATGTTTGACATTGTTCATACATCACAATAGATACATTACCCTAGACACTTGCCACATAACATCACAGAGATTATTTTACATAGAGTGAGATCTTAGAGAGGTAGCGGATAGGGACCCTGAGAACATCATCATCATCAATTAGACTCAAGGAACTTACACAGCTGGACCTCACTTTGTTTACCCTTAGTGCAGTAACATCAATAACCTCTCACGTACCACACAATGGTCATAAGCGCACCACTTTTACGTAATTTTCACACTGCAACTTTCATATAAAAAAGTTAATGCTGGCTTTTTTCAGGGACGTCATTTATTTTCTATCAAAGGGAAATAATTAAGCGACAAATTAGAAACAATAACAATAAAATATATTGTAGATTTTTGACACTGTGTCTCATAATTATTTTTATGTCGATCTCTGAAGTAAGGACTGATTACCTGAAATTTCCGGGTCGTAACCTTTTTCTTTCTTTGATATGTAGCAGATATTTGGTAATTTCAAACATTCTTACACTCTTCTCACTGATAAGTCGTCATGTCTGTTTGGTTAGCCGTTTCTCCCTGCTTTGCAAGGAACGGCTGAGATAATAATTAATCGACAACCATGTTAGTTAATCTCGGGTGTGGCCGACATCAGACTACAGATTAACACTAAAATCGCCCAGCGTATTTGCTTAATCGTTGGTAAGGCCAGGGTGCGCTAAAATTGTGATAGCACTACGGAGAGATAACTTATTTGTCAGCGCACAGGATTGACATAATCGTTTCCTGCACACCTTGTGGCAAAGCGGGAAAGAAAGATGTTACTTCTGACACATATTGTCGAATGAGTTTACAGATGTGTTTGTGAGTTTGCATACAAGATATTGGATGTTTTATTTCCATATATGGGAGAAGTGACCTTTTGCATCACGCACATTATTTCAGGAGGAAATAATTTTGAGATTATCCCACACAACGCGCATTTTTGAAACGATTGGAGCTTTCTTAGCATTGTAACAAAACAAATGCGGGGGAAGAAGAGCCATATAACCTGACCTTTTCGCAGTTTTAAGACACTGTGAAGATCGCTTGCCAAGACGAAACCAGACTACCAGAAGTTACAATTCAGAATTCCATTTTTCAGGCCAGACTTTTGTTGGAGTGTTTTGAAGGACTTAAACAGCCAAGGACATCTCTATCATTTAATAAGGGAGAGGATTCTGAGGAAACTGAAAACACGGAGTCACAGAGGGAATCTAGTTTTAAAATAACGATCCCCAAGAACACGTATAAGAGGCCTGGTCAAGTGACTTTATTCATCTGAACAAACAGTCTGTGAGCCAATATTGGCGTAAGTTGTGCATTTTACATTCTATATTTTTCATTACTAACATGTTAAATAATGTGTATATATTGCCAATATGTCAAAATAGCTAGTGGATGTGCAAGTCATTTGAGGCTGGCAACCTCAGCATATAGAATGATGATCTCATGAACTGCAAGGGCTGATGACTGCTGTATTGCTAGTTTCATAAAGAGAACTAAGAAGCATAGGTAGTCCCAAGTTCCATATGGAGCAAGGAGGGACAGATGAAATAAATGGTGTACATTCTAATTATAATATTTCATTTTCAAACCAGTGTAAATTTCTATTTAAACATATGCACTTTAAAATTAATGGAAGTTTCAAAGCTTGTCATTCAGTGTAGATGTAAATAAAAACATATTCAATCTATATTGTGAACACTTTCCAATCAGTGTAGATGTTCTATATTGTGAACACTTTCCAATCAGTGTAGATGTTAATGTAATCATATTCTATCTATACTATTAACCTTTCAATTGAATGTAAAGTAAATATAAAGCATTAAATTTAAATGTAAAGAAAGTTTCCTCTCGGGGGATTAAGTTTAATTCTCATCGAGGGGAAAGTCTGAGGTAGATAGGATGGTGGAATAGGAAAAAGGGACCCATAAATATGTGTCGGAAAACGCAATGCTCAGGAGAGCGTTTTGTTTCTATTCTTGTACCATAGTTGTTGGTGGTACCAGTTGAGGGTACTATCTCTGGAACAAGAAGGGAAAAGTGGCCTGCGCTTTAAGACGAGGGATCAACTTCGTAGACACTCCCTGGCGCTTTTGGGAACGTGCTGCGCCCTACAACCTTGACCAGCGGCGAGCGATCAGTCTACCAAGAACCAACCCATCAGAAAGAGCAGAACCGTCACTGACAGCTAAGTAACCCCTAAAAACTGCCAAGTGACCTCCTTTACACACTTCTATTCCATCACAGCAGTGATGATAAACGTTTTTTTATAAATAATTATTCATTTTTGAAAAACTGTTAAAACTTAGATGATTTTTAAATTTGTTATTTGTAATTAATCATTTTGAATGCACTGCATGTTTGTCTCAGTCAATTTATTAAACATACTCTAAACAGAGCTTTACGATAATAATCCGAATTCCACTGAGCAAATCAGGGTGGGGGCTTGAAAGTGCTGAAATTAATAATTGCTTAATTCTTAATAAAAAGCTACGGACCAATATAAGTTAACAATTGCCCTGCCAATGCAGCATTGTTCTTGACTTCGGAAATATCTTAATAAAACTCCCTTGAGATAGAAGCATCATTATCCTTCTATATACAACTCTGCCAAGAGTAATCTTATGCGAAGGTAGACACCTTTGAAGACCCATATTAGATACTCTTGAGTTTTGGCCACTGTTGACCACTACTGCAAAGCAGGTGATGCAATTGCGTGACACAATGTAATATGTGTTTTCTATTTATTATTTAAAATACAACTGCAACTTTGGTGGAAAATAAGATGCGCGCTATATTAAGCGTCGTACAGTTTGTGCACAGGCTAAAAGCGCACGACTTTTATATAATTTCCAGAGTACAAGAAAAAATATTGTGGGGCAGGACAGGACAGAACAGGACATTACATTCTTATAGAATTATATAATGTAATGTTTACATATGCACTGGTTAAAAGGGTTAATATAATACTTATGTACAGTACTTTTGTCATCATCAACTCCCTGCTCCATATGGAACTTGGGAACTACCTCTGTTTTTAATTATGTATTAGAAAATCGCATGAAACAGTCACCAGCTTTTGCAGTGATGGTTCATGAAGCCATCATTCTATGCACTGAGGTTGCCAGCCTCGTATGAACTTGGGCATCCACTTGCAATTTTCACATGTTAATATTGCAAAAAATAGAATAAAAGACAGTACAACGTACCCCAATTAATTTTATTTTGGGTCATACAGACTTCTAGCTCAGGGAAATAGTGTCGGCAACTTTGTTAAGATGCCTCTTACAAGTGGTCTGGGGAATTACTTTAAAATAGAATCCCACTATGGCTTCGCGTTCAGGTTCCTAGGATTCCGGTCTTTCCGTATCAGTAAATGGAGATTCTTATGACTGTGTAAGTCCAGAAGATGCTCTAATACTTTGTCTGGTCCTTTAAATTAGAATCCTGATTCTATTCCTTATCCTGGCTTGTCTGACTGTTTTCTTGACGAGTTGAATTATCAGTGCCGTTGTCGTAAAATAGTGTATATTTTGAGCAATACTCGGCCTATGCATCCACATGGCTAACGTCGTGGTGAAGTCCAATCCGGGATGTTGTATTTTAACATTTTGCATGCCAAGCCAACCATATTCAAAGTGTCTGACATTGGTAGAGGTTTTTTCCCCCATCCCTCTCATGAAAAATCCTTGCCTGACACATAAGAAGTGTTTTTCAAAAGTCGCTCCCATATAAGGTATTGTCTCTTTCGTTGATATTGATCATGTTTACAACTCACCACCTCGTAGATTTAACACTGATAATATATTCCCAGATTGACAACTTTTCGTAACTATTGCCTACAAAAAACTGCCCGTAAACGCTTACATCATTTCGTGATTTAAGGCCAGTATTGCCCCACCTGTGTCTAATCTCACATGGGATGGCCAATTACATCCAGACATCACATGAATTAAAGGAAGAAAGTGTAAACAACGAAGGGAGCTTGAGCACCTATGGATTTGTCCGGAGAGCAGTGAGGTCGATTATGATAGACAGTAACAATAGCAATGACGTTACATAAGACAGGGGGCAGGGTTCTGCTATTTGAAACGAAGTGTGACAAAGGAAGGAAAATGGGAAGGGGGAAGGGGGGGTTACAAATGTTAACTAATTGCATGACATTATATGTGGAGGACGCCACATATACAAGAAAACGACAAAGGACATGTGGTGAATATTATAGTGACTAAACAAATCATCATCTCAGCCCGTAACCCGTCATGGGTCGTAGGGGTGCCATGGTGGAAGCATCAGCAGACAGGGTCCTCCACTGCTCTCTATCCTCAGCAATGCGTACAAGTGTGGAAAAACCGTGTCCTGCCCATTCTTTGATGTTATCAGCCCAGGATTTTCTTTGCCTTCCTCTTCTCCGTTTACCTTCGACTGTCCCCTGAAGGATCGTTTTCGAAAGGGAGTCATGACGAGTTACATGCCCAAACCAGGCAAGCTTTCGATGTTTCACTATTGACAAAAGTGGTTCTTGGTGGCCTGCATAGGTGTTTATCTTCTCTCTAACATAGACAAATAAAAGTAGTAAAAAAAGAACGAACGAGAAAGAAGTGCAGATATACTAAAGCACATTAACAACGCACCACTATTATATATACTGATGCCGAGAAGCTGGGAAAAAAAGTGTGGGAATGGATTTTCCCCGTGTTTGTCATGAGGTAGAGAGCGAATGGCTGCTGGAATGGAAAGTGCATGATTCAACCCACGGGTTTGTGTACAGACTACATGAAAACAATGAAAGTTACACGTGCAACACGATTCCCAACAGCTATGACCCTGAAAATGTGTACGTGTTGTGGCAGTATACTCGGTATAAATAGGCCGTTGAGACAAAACACACAGTACATGTGCTTGAAATACCTCGACTAGTGCCCTTGATATATAGAGTGACGACAACTAAAATTTGGCCGCCATTTTCGGTCGTACCCGTATTGCAGGAAAATAGACCCGATCATGAGTTTTGGACCCAATTTGCATTTTCGTTTAGGTTAGCTAATAATTTGAAATAAAATTTGATGGAAATACAGTAGCACATAATTGTACTATTATTTGTATTTCAAGTAACATGGGGGGGTTTTACTTAGTGGTTTAGGTGGGGGGGGGGGGGGGGGTGGGGGGTGTGGGGTGGGGGGGGGGTTGGTGGGGTGGGGGTTGGTTTGTGGGGGGGTTTTTGGGGTGGTGGGGGGTTTTGTTGGGGGGGGGGGTGTGGGGGTGGTGTTGATGGGGGGGTGGGGTTGGGGGTGGGTTTTTTTTTGGGGGGGGGGGGGTGTGGGGATTGGGTTGGGTTGGGGTGGGTATTTTTGAAAATATTTTGGTGGGGTGTTTTTTTGGGGTGTGGTTTTGTTTTTGGTGTTTTTGTGGTTGGTGGGGGGTGTGGGGGGGGGGGTTTTTTTGGGGGTTTTGGGGTGGGGGGGGGGGGGGGGGGGTTGGGGGTGGGGGGGGGTGGTTTGTTGTGTGGGGGGGGGGGGGGGGGGTTGGGGGGGGGGGGTTGGGTGGTGGTTGGGTGTGGGTTGTTTTGGGTGGGTTTGGGGTGGGGGTTGGGGTGGGTGGGGGGGGGGGTGGGTTTTGTTTGGGGGTTTTTTGTGTTGGTTTGGGGGTTGTGGTGGGGGGGGGGTGGGGGGGGGGGGGGGGGTTGGGGGGGGGGTTTGGGGTGTGGGGGTGGGGGGTGGTGTTGTGTGTGTGTGTTGGGGTGTGTGTGGGGGGGTTTTGGTGTGGTTTGTGGGATATTGTGGAGGTAGGTTTGTGTGTGTGGGGTTGGGGGTGGGTAAAGGGTTTTGTGGGGGGGGGGGGGGTTTGGGTGGGACCATGGTGGTGGTTGTGTTGTTTTGTGGGGTAATTTATGGGTGTGACATGGGTGCGGGGGGAAGGTGGGTGGTGTTGGGGTAATTAATGGGTTGGGGGGTGGGTTAAAGGGTGTATTGGTATGGGGGTGTATGGTTGTTGGTGATGTATGTATGTATGTAGGGTATGGGATGTATGTATGTGGGTGGGGGGTATGTGGGTGGGTGGGGGGGGGGAAAGTTGGGGGGGTAAATGTAATGTGGGTTGTAGGGTGGTGGGGGGTATGAATATTATGGGTGTATTTATGTATGTTTGTATGTGGGTAATTTGGGGGGGGTATGTATGTATGTTGTTGGATGTATGGGTATGTATGGGTGTATGTTATGTATGTTGTATGTTTGTATGTATGTATGTATGTATGAATGGTATATGTTATATGTTGTATGTATGTAATGTATGTAAATGTATTTGGGTGGGGGGTGGTTTGGGTGGTATGTAGTATGGGTTATGTATTTTGTTTGTATGTATGGGTATGTATGTTGTATGTATCTTTTATGTAGGTATGTTTGGGGTCATGGGTATGTATGTATGGGATGTATGTAATGTTGTATTATAGGGTACTGTATGGTGGTTGTGTGTATTGGGTGTATGTATGTATGTATGTACATGTTGTGTATTCTTTGTATGGGTATGTATGTTCATGTTGGGTGTATGTATGGTTGTATGTATGGGGGTATGTATGTAGGTATGTATGTATATGTATGTATGTAATATGTATAGTAATGTAAAGTTGAATGCTGTGTTTGTATGGGGGTTGGTATGTTATGGGTATGTTTGGTATGGGTATGTTGTGGTACATGGGTATGTGGTTGTGTGTATGGGGGTTGTGGTATGTAATCTTGGGTATGTATATGTATGTTACTGTATGGTATGTATGTATACATGTATTGTATGTATGTAATGTATGGGTATATGTATGTTGTATGTATGGTGGGTTAATGTATGTCAATGGTATGTAATGATGTTACAAATGAATGTATTTTATGGGGGTATGTAGTGTTTGGGTGGGTATGTATGGTATACTGGTATGTATGTTATGTATGGTCAACTGTTGGGTCTTATGTGGGGGGGTATGTATGTATGTTTGTTGTATGTCATACATATGTATGTGATGTATGGTATTGTATGTTTGTATGTTGTATGGTATGGAGTGTTGTATTTCAAATGTATTTAGGAGTATGTATGTATACAAACATTATGTGGTTGTATGTCATGTATGTATGTATGTATGTTGTATGGGGGGTATGTATGGACTACAAATTACATGTACATACAATGTTGTATGTATGGTATGTTTGTTTATGTATTGTTGTATGTATTGGTTGGTAATGTTGTTGGTGAAATGTATATACATGTACTGGGTATGGGTATGGTATTGTTGTATGTAGTATGGGTTATGTTGGGGTATGTCATAATGGTTTTGATGTATGTATGATGTATGGTATTTTTGTATGCAATGTATGGTTAAATAGTTTATTTATGTGCACAGTAATGTATGTATGTAATGTATGTACAAATGTTGTAATGTTAATGTATGTATGGTTTTTTTATGTATGTATAATGTATGGTGATTTATGTATTATGTTTATGGTATGGTATACTATGTTTGGGTATGGGTATGTGTAATGGTATGGTATGTATGGTTGGGTATTGTATGTATGTATGTATGACTATGTATTTATTGTTATGTGTGTGCAGATAGACTAAATTATGTGTGTATGTTTATGTATGTTGTATAATGTTATTATGTTGTATGTATGTATGTAGATTATAATTATGTTGTTTTTGT
>JAMPIV010002464.1:590000-647518 GCA_024509875.1 Oreohelix idahoensis
TCTGCTGTTGAAAAGAATGCGGGACTTAGCAGCCAAAAGCAGACTATCCAGTTTTGGTGCAAAAGAGGATTCCTCATTATTTTAAATAGTGGGCTACATCTGTGCAAGTACATGTATACGTAAGTTGCGCCTGGTTTTGAATCGTTTGTAATGTTATTTTGAAAACATTTTTCTTTCTTAACAAAAATAATTAATACAAGTAGTACATGCACTGCAGTGTAATGAAAGATTTTGGTGATACAGTGATCTAATACGGTGTGGGTATTATTATTACAGTACAAGTAAATATGTTTTATAGTGTATTTTCCTTGTGATTGTTAATTATTTTTAGAAATATGTGTACATGTACTCGATACATCATGTAATCCAATTATCCGAACATTTGATTATCCGAACGATGCTCGGTCCCATGGGGTTCGGATAAATGGAGTTCTACTGTATATATATATATATATATATATATATATATATATATATATATATATATATATATATATATATATATATATATATATATATACAGACCTAGGGAACTGCATAATATAGTCAAACAATATTTATCACGAACAAATGTTAATATTAGTGTCTGGGAATGTGAAGGTCTGATGCTGTTCTTACAATGCATATGACTTTTAACAGATGAAAATCAATTAAATATCTGTTAAAGTCAGTTATATAACAGGAACCACCAGGCCTTTACACCCCTCCATTTTAATAGAATTCTTGTTCAGAGTTTCTTCTTGATTTTGTTTGTTTTTTGTTTTTTTGTTTATTTATTTAACGTATTAGCATAATTGTGATTGTCCCTATTTACAATGATTTGACAAATGTGATGCCACTTTCTCATCGGCAGTTGTTCATATTATTTGGAATTGAAAACAATATATATCCTAATTATAACCCATCAGAGGTTGAACGGGATATTTTTCTTCATTAATTTAAAAAAAAAAAAAGTCTTACTGGACGCTTATTCCCGCTACTAACCCAGGTATTGTCGACAAAAAATGGCGTCCACGTCGTTTAGCGTCGATTTCGATTCTGACTCAGTTGACGTCACTCTATATAGAAATACAGGGCACTAGCCACGACTATCTGAAAACGACCGCCAACGTGCCATTGGTATGTTGGAGACCGGAATGAGCTCGCGGGCCATTGCCAGAAGGATGAATTGCCAACACAGCACTATTGTACGTCTCAATGAACGTTACGGAACCACTCGCAGTGCCCGGGATAGACTTCGGAGTGGCCAACTACGAGTTACTACCCCTGCGCAAGATCGTCATATTGTGCAGAGTCACCTAAGGAATCGTTCTCTCCCGGCAAGTCAAACAGCAAGAGCAATAGTGGGTGGACGTGGGCAAGTCTATCGAATGACAGTCATACGACGACTCAGAGATACAGGCCTTACTGCAAGACGACCTTATGTTGGGCCAAACTTGACTCACAGACATCGTCAGCAGCGCCTGCAATGGGTAGAGCAACATGTCAGATGGACTAGACTGCAGTGGAATGCTGTCCTATTCACAGAGGAGAGCAGATTCAACATATCCTTTGCTGATGGACGTATGCGGATTTGGCGACGGTGTGGAGAGCGCTTTGCAGATTGCTGTGTTCGTCAGCACAGCCGATCTGGAGGTGGCAGTATTCACATTTGGGGAGGATTCAGTTTTCACCATCTCTTGGCTCTTCACGTCTTCCGTGGAAATGTTAATGCTGTGACATATCGAGATCAGGTTATGGATGCATTGGTTGCTCCTGCGTTCACAAATTATCCAGACTTGCAGCTTCTCCAGCAGGATAACGCACGTGCGCATATCGCAAGCATTACGCAGCAATATCTACAGCAGCAGAACATTGTGACGATTGACTGGCCTGCCCTATCACCAGACATGTCCCCTATAGAACATCTGTGGGACGAGCTTGGACGCAGAGTCTACAGGCAAGGTTCTCCAGCTAATCTGCAACAGCTCGAAGCTGCTCTTACACGTGAATGGGACTTGATTCCCTGGAATTTCCTTCAGAGACTTGTGCGTTCCATGCGGAGCCGCTGCCAAGCTTGTTTGCAAGCACACGGTGGACATACCAGATACTGAGGATAGTGTGAATGAATTTTTTTATTGGTTGCATTTTTGGTTTTCTCCCTTGCCTGCACAGAATGCGATGAATTTCATAACAATCAAATGTTCAAATTAATGACCAGCACGGATTCATAGGAAAATGAATAAAGATTCCAAATATGTAAACTTGTAAACACTTATATTTACATTTCACACTCTGTTCCTGGATTATACAGGTGGTGCGTTGTTAATGTGCTTCAGTATGCAATGAAGCTAACTGCAAAGAACAAAGACAAGTAAAATCAATAGAATAACATAGTGGTTGATGAACAAGTGACCCATAGCTTGACTGCTTGCGTCAGGGTCAGTGAACCAGAGCTGACCAAGACCCTACTCCACCTCCAAGTGGTGGTCCTGGAAACAGGCTGCATCACTGCAGTCTGGCTGAGTGAGTAGGGATCGAAGTGGGAAGGCTAACCCGGTCCCAAAAATGCTGTGCTGAAGTCGGATGTGTCGGCCGAAAGGCGCAAATATCGCAACTTCGCTGTAAACGGACACAACGCAACCAACGTCCTTTTCAGGACGAACGAAGAAGAAGAAGAAGAAGAAGAAGAAGAAAAGGAATGGAAGTAAAATTAAGGGTTTTAATGGCCAATTTTAACAAAAAAATGGAACGCTGCAGAATAAACTTACGAAATCAAAAACGGTAAAAAAAACTTAAAGAGAAACAGAAAATAAAAAGACAGAAAAAATCTAGGAAGTAAATATGAGGAAGAAAAGGAGAACATTACTGATGATGTCAACAGTCACCTAGTGGCAGAAGTGAAATTATATGATACTTCGTCCTCGGTCGCCTTCAGACTTCCACATTAATGACTCTAATAAAGGCAGTAGTGACTTCAAGGTTCCTGACATCTCTACACAGTTTTTCGTTGACAGAAGTGGGTTGTTGCCATATGCTGCTCCGTTCATTGCTGTAGGTTGGGCGGGACTGTAGCAGCAGTGGCGTATCCTGGTAATGCGAGCTATGCGTGCTGCTACTTAAAATGAATATGTACGCCTACTATTTAACTTCTTCCCCTCTTAATTTAAAAACCAACTATATTAAATTACGCAACGATAGTTATTAGTGGTATATGTCAATTATCTCCGAAATACTAATTAACTTACAACTTGAAACTCACTGTTACTGTAATAATCTGCATTCCCGGCAACTAACAAAAATTAATCACAAAAAACACTGGACGGACACAGCCGATTTTTACAACTCGAGAGCTGCAAGTCCACCGCACGCATGTTCGTATTGTATTGACGTATCTAGCCATGACCCCGATCCACACAAACCAATCTTCAGACGTGAATCCGAAAGATGCAGCACGCATTGTGACGGAATTACCCGAGAAACTTCGGGCGATTGTAACCAACCAATAAAAACTGCACTATAAAACGCGTCTGGGAAACTGAAACTAGATATACTCGTAGATTCTATGCGGGAAAATCCGTTATCCTGATGCGTGCGGTCCGAAAGCAGAATTTTAGAAGAGAAATATTTTATAGAATAATAAATTAAATTTTTATTTTCCTTCGGGCATAGGTGTGCGCAGCACGCACAGCACACATAGAGAATACGCCACTGTGTAGCAGGTGTTCGGCTGTCATGGGGCTGGTGCCGCGGGTGCAGAGATCTGTTGCACCAATTGTGTACATGTGGTATATAGATGGCTACGCACTGGACACAACTGATTGAGATACCATCTATATGATACACGACATTAGGTCTATCTGGAGAAACACACACAATTTTAAAATAACAAGCGGTCTCTCTCTCTCTCTCTCTCTCTCTCTCTCTCTCTCTCTCTCTCTCTCGTTTTTTCCTTCAGTCATAACTTTAATTTATGTAAGTTACAAAATATAACATGAAAAAAAACAGTGTGTTGAGGTGCAAAAGCTAGAACTCCATTAAGTCACCCAGGTCAACGTTTTGCCTCGTGACGATAATAACAGTTAAGGGCACGCTGTACTTGTTAAGGTGGACAGGAACATGGAACGTTCATTAATTTTAGCTGTCGTGTTCCTATGACAGACACAAGATTTACCTGTTATATAAAACCTCGCATTCTTCCCTCACCTGGGCACACAGAATGTGTTACTAACTGGTTACTGTGGCGCTGAAGGGTAATATCAGGTGCTATTAGCAGACATTTTTTGTCGACGTGGGATAGTCATGGCAGCTTATGGCTTGTACTTCGTATACTTCTAGCAGTCTGTGTTTGTTTATTTAAAGATGTGTATTTTAGAAACCAGCTGATTGATAAGGTTGATATAATGTTGGATTTTTATTCCCGTTAATGATATCCACCAAAAGATAGATATAAGTGGATGGAAGCAGACATCATCATCATCATCAGTTGATAAGATCTCTATGGTGTTGTTTGCTCCACTGTAGTGTATGGAATGTCAACTTGACCTACGCAGTGGTGTGTAGACATGGATTGAGTGTACAATGTGCGAATGATGATAAGGGTTCGTGTTGTTGACAAATGTTCTTTTCTCACACTCATGTATGACTGGAAGTCATCGACACCAACGACTGTGTACCTTTTCTAAAGTTTAATTGGACGTACACACTCGACAGCACAGATAGTGACAAATCACAGGTTGGCATAATACATCATAGTACAGTGGATAAATGGTCTTGCAATGTTATGTTACATGGGCACTCATGTAGATTAATATTATAATGGACTGTCAGTAGCCAAGCCCTCAGCATCGCCCATACATATAAATCATCTGACTTCACTGACTGAGCACGTCAGCTTATAAACAATATTTCAGATGGCTTCTAAACCTAATCTCGTCTAGCGACGATTCTCCAACTTAATGTTCAGCACATATTTTTTTCATATAATAATATTGAACCGCTGATAAAGGGTTCTCATGTGTAGCAGTGATCTCTGGACTAAACAAGCGATAATACGGGCATCCCCTTTCTCTTCTTGAAAGTCGCTACATGTTTTGGTTCCAAGATGGCTTCACTCGTGAACTATCACTCACGTTTGGATGCAGATAATGAATCTGTCCTAAAGTTAGTCATTCATAAAACATTGCATTGCTCTGTAGATTTGATCATGAACAATTGACTGCATTCTACAGAATATAGTGCTGCTAGGAATCGAAGTCGTTTTCATCGAGTCAAATATATTCTCTTAGACATTCAAATCGTAACTATCAAAAATGGTGGCTTCGATCGAGAGTTCATAAGAGTGTCTTGGATTACCTTGGTATAGGAAATATGAAACTGCCATTCCTTGGCAATATGAATAAACACTGGGGTAAAGCATACACGATAGGTTTAGACGACTATCACTTTCCCCACAAATACTGAGATCACTTTTTCCCGGCGACAGGCCGACATAGGAAACACACACAGTCCCTATCAGGACGAAGCCAAATCACACCACACTCTAGCGACACATCCGCCGAATAGCCTTTGACCTCTCTAGAGACAACAGAACATATAGTTCGACTTAGATATGTAAAGATATACAGATATAAGACAGACTCGTCCTACTCAGACAAACAATACACATAAATTCAGGCCATAGATATTCTGAAGCAAGAACAATCTATTATTACCCAAACAACGAATAAATCGCAGTAAAATGGATTTATCCGCGGAGTTTGATCGAAGAGATGGCACAACTTTCAAGGGAAGTAACTCAATAATGACTTTCCCTTAAGCACAAAAAAATTACCTATGTATAATATTGTAAGATATCAAAGACTGCACGTAACAGTCTTACCACACCTCCCGGGAAAAAAAAAAATGGAACATTTTTTTTTTTTTTGAAATACATCTAGGAGCAACGTACAATAGGCTCACAACGCATGAATAATGCGCAGATGAAAATATCAGGAATACCTATAACGCCTAATATGAGGCTAAGTCGACTTATGGAGCGACTGGTGAGAATGTGTCTCATAAACTGAGAGAAATTATTTCTCTACAAGTATATTTTTCCAGGAAGGTGTCATCAAAGTATAATACAATTCTGGCAATTACACAATGCCTAAAAAAATTCATATCATCATTTCGTATTAGATATCTTAAATTTATGATTTATGAAGAAAAAAATCATCAAAGCACAGCGGTGAATAAACATCCATGAACCGCTATGTAGTGATACAATCATTATATTATTAAATTACAAATGTGTATCTATCATGATATAGAAAAGGAACTACTATAGAACTAGACATATCAAGAAGTCTAAGCCCTAATAGTTATGTGGAATCATGTGGGCATCTTGACAGAATGTCTGCCATCACATTATCTGATCCACGAATAGCTCGCACAGAGAAATGAAAAGGTTGAAGAGCAATTGCATATCGAGTAGACCTCGAGCTCTTCAAATTCTTACTCTGTATAGCAGTAAGAGCTTTTTGGTCGGTTTCTACTATGAAATGTGCGCCTAGAAGGAATCTCTGTAGTTTGAGGATCGACCAAACCATAGCTAATAGCTCACGGTCTAAAACCGAATAATTCCTTTCTGCCGCATTAAGTTTTCTGGAAATATACATTACAGGATGCAGAGTTCCAGAGTACTCTTGCATTAGTGCCGCTCCAATCCCAGTGGATGAAGCGTCACTACGAAGAACGAATGTCTTATCTTTAGTGGGTAGCACTAAAATAGGTGGTGTTGAAAACAATGTTTTAATCTTATCCAGAGAGCATTGGCATTCCTGAGACCAGTGGACCACATTAGGCGAACCTTTCTTTAGAAGTGTTGAGAGAGGTGCCATGATAGAGGATAGATTCTGAATGAATCTGCCATAAAATTGAATAAGACCTAACAGACTTCTCACCTGTTTTTTTAGTCTTAGGGATTGAGATGTTAAGTATCTTACTAGTATTATGGTCCTCTGTCTTTAGGAAACCATGACCAACTCGGTGGCCTAGGAAAGAAATTTCGCTAAAACCAATATAGGCTTTAGAGGGTTTCGCTGTCAGGTTGTGCTCACGCAAAGTAGACAGCAATTCATCTAACCCTGAATAGTGATCTTCCCAAGTATCGCTGAAAAGACAGATGTCGTCTAGATATGCAATGACATCTGACCGATAAGATAGGATTCGGCGCATCATGCGTACGAACGTAGCTGGTGCGTTCATAAGACCGAAAGGCATAAAATTCCATTGGAACAAACCTCTAGGTGTTGAAAAAGCCGTGAGAGGTTTGGCGCGTTCAGATAAAGGAACTTGCCAATATCCTTTAGACAAATCAAGTTTAGTGAAAAAATGAGATTTGGAGAGTCGAGTAAGTAGCTCTTCCAGTAAAGGCATAGGTTCGGCATCGAACTTCGTTACTTGATTCAATTTTCGATAGTCAACGCAAAGACGTATGTTATTGTCTTTTTTACGCACAATAACCATCGGCGAAGAATATGCAGAGGTGGATGGTTCGATTATTTTCAAATCTATCATCTCATCCAACTCTTTCTCGACCTGTGCTTGAAAATGTATAGGTATAGGATAAGGTCTAACCCTAATAGGAGTATGGTCAGTTAGAACAATGTCATGTTGAATGACATTCGTTTGTCCAGGGATGTCAGTGAGTACATCCTGAAATGTTTGCAACATAGTTGAAACTTGTCGCTGTTCTCCTAGAGACAAATCAGGAGAGACAGTAACGTTCTTCCATGATTCACTGGAATGAAGTGGGATCATTGGAAGAGGAAGATTTACATCTGAAAAACTTGTTTCCTCATCCTGTATCACGGACAGTGATGAGTAATGACCATGTTGTACTGGAGAATTGTCCGTTGCTTGGAAAATGGGTTGCAAATAATCCGGACGTTCATGGAATTCAGTAAGCATATTGATGTGGAAGGTTTTATGCTTCCCATCAATATCGACAATATAGTCGACATCGGAAATTTTCGATATTATATCGTACGGACCTTTCCAAGAAATAAGTAATCTGTTTTCCCTACAAGGTAGTAATACAAATGCTTTGTCACCAGGACAAAGTTGTCGTAAGCATCTCTTCTTATTGGCAAATTGCCTTGCCTTCTGTTTCGCAAATTCAGAAGAAGAAGTTGCTAATTTGCATGCTTCGATAATTTTTTGTCTCAACGCGATGACATATTCGTAGGATGACTTTGTGTCATCGTCAATATTGTCAGATGTTATGAGATCGTGAAGCAACGACATAGGGCCACGCGGACGCGCGCCAAAGACGAGTTCAAAGGGAGAAAATCCCGTATGTTCATTGGGTACCTCTCTGTAAGCGAAGAGGGCCGCAGGTAAAACTCTGTCCCAGTCTTGAGGATGATCCTCAGTTATCTTCCCCAGTAAGTTTTTAAGTGTTCTATTAAGGCGTTCGACCATACCATTAGACATTGGATGGTAGATACTACTTAAAGATCTATCTATCTGCAGGGTAGACATTACTTGAGACATGGTATCTGATATTAGTTGGGTGCCATGGTCTGACAATATCTCTCCGGGGAACCCCAGACGAGAAAATATAAGCCAAAGAGCATCTGCAATATCAGCAGTAGTAATGCTCTTCAGAGGAATAGCCTCTGGCCAACGTGTGCACATATCAACACACGTCAAGATAAACTGATGTCCTCTGGCAGACTTGATCTTAAATGGACCAATAATGTCTATAGCCATTTTTTGAAACGGCCGAATAGGAATGTCCGCCGCCTGAATGGGTGCAGCATGCCGTGGACCTTTGGATTTAACTTCCTGACATACTTTACAAGATCGACAATAAATACGTATGTCCTTGTTTACCAATGGCCAAAAGAAAGCCGCAAGGACTCTTGACTTAGTACGGGAAAAACCCATGTGTCCAGCACACTGAGAGTCGTGAGCGTGCTGCAAAATTTTAACTCTCAAATTCTTGGGAACCAGGATTTGAGAATGACTTGACGTAATGGAGTCTTGAACCATACGTACAAGTACGCCATTCTTCTTTGTAATCCACGATTTGCGACTTGTGTCTTTATTCGGATCACCTTTAGTTGCAAGAATGAAGAATTTCTTCAGAGTGGGATCATCTTCTTGCTGTTTTATAAACGAGTCACGAGAAATTACCAAGGGATTATCTTGGTTATGCACTTCATTATCTTCAATAGATGAAGTTTGAGGCACATTAAGAGCCTGAGCTCTAGTGACTACAGCGTTAGCAATCTGCATGTTTTGCCTTTCCCACGTGGAAATTTGTTGCGGAGTGCATTCCTTGACTCCATGAATGCGACCGATGATGAGGTCAGCGATCGGATTCGGAAGAAGACATGCGTGTACATCTCCCGTAAAGAAAGGAGTAGCAATCCTAATGATAGCAGTAGAGTATTTCTCTAATGTGCCGCCAAATGTTACACATTTGACTACTTGTCCAGTGGCACGGGAAGGATCTACGAGTGACTGCCTAACACCAATTGTGGTGCATCCAGAATCAAATAGCACAGAGACTGGATTGTTATTCACTAAACCCTTATGTAAGACAAGAGAACCTCTTCCATCATGCGCGACTGATGCCGGAAGAGCAGGAAGAGGATGGCCACAGCTTAAAGTAGACACTGTGGTTGGCTCAAATAACGTTTTGCATTGGGGGCACTGAGATGCTCTCCCAAAATCAAAAGCGGCACATGCCATATTACTAGCATCATTATTATCTTTACTCTGTTTATAGGCTTCATGGGACTCTTGTTGTACAGAGTTTGCCTGAAAATGTGGTTTATGTCTTTTGTTTTGAGATCTACCTCGGTTATTATCACCTCTGTAGTTATTGTTACCTCTATTGTAACCCCTATTTGGGTTTGAGTCATAGTTCCCTTGGTTACCATTATCATATTCATTATAATGAGTATCTCTGTAATTATGATCTTGTTGACTCCAAGACGGATAACCCTGATAGTTTCTATAATTACTTCCTCTACGGAAATTCCTATAATTATGACCACCCCTGTCGAGAGCTATCAGGTCGTCTCCAGTTCTTTGAAGAAGAACCCTGAAATGATTGGTTACCTTGGTTTTGATAACTATTATGGTTACCTTTTTTATCAAATCTGTTTTGAGGTCCCTGAAATCTGTGTGAATAATTGGGATTGTATGGTGTTGCTGAAGCAACTGGCATACTCTCCTTAATCTTAGTGTTGCCAAAAGTCACGTCGGGGTGTGCAGTGACATATTGGGAACAATATTCTTCCATTTCTTTTAGAGATTTGGGTTTACGCTCATGTATAAATTCAAGGAAAGGTTTGTTCACACATGACATAATCTTATCTCTGAGCAACAAATCCATAAGTCCTTCATACGTTTTTTCTGTTTTGGAAAGCTCAATCCAACGATCAACTGTGAGACGTGCCTTTGCAGTGAATTCTGAGAATTCTACACCCGTCTCAGGTACCATCGTCTTAAATAAAAGGCGATAGCCTTCCTCACTTAGCTGATATTTTTTTATCAAAGCCGCCGCCCTAATGACATCATAATTATCCTTATCTGCTTCTCCTACAAGGCATAATCTAGTCAAAGATTCACCTTTCAAGTTTTCTGATAATTGATTAGCGTATTGTGATTTATCCACATTATGTGTACGACAAGAACGTTCAAATCTATCCAGCCAGAATGTAATATCGTCACTGGACTGATTGAACGGTGGAACCTTAACCTTGTAAGTAGAAGGTTTACCATTACCACTAGATGCCTGATTAACATTACTCATACTTGTCAATCTCAATTTCTCCAACTCAAATTCATGTTCTCTTATTGCTTTTTTCTCTTCAGCATCTAATCTTTTTTGTTCAGCCTCCCTGTCTAATCTTTTTTTGTTCAGCTTCCCTGTCCAATCTTTTTTGTTCAGCTTCACTGTCTAATCTTTTTTGTTCAGCCGCAGCTTCTCTTTCTAATTTTTTTTGTTCAGCTTCAAATCTCCTTTCCTCCATCTGCATCTGCAATTTCTTTTGTTCAGCAGCAGCCTCAGCTTCTCTTTCTAATCTTTTCTCTTCCGCCATAGCTTTTCTTTCTTCTGCAGCTAATCTTTTCTCTTCTGCCATAGCTCTTCTCTCTTCTGCAGCTAATGCTTTGTCATATTGAGCAACTGCCCATTGTTCTAATTGTTGACCAGTTTTATCAAGGGCTTTCCCTTGTATAATGAAGTATTCTAATGTAGACATGGTGTCTAACAATAATACTAATCACCTGAAATAATAATAATACCACAAGTTCTCAATGACTTGATTAATCAGTATACTATCCCAATATCTGTGGGTCACAAGCCTTTAATAAGGTCTTGTATAATAGTAATAATAATCAGGTACTGGTTTATACCATAATCCAAGTGCAGTGCACAGGCAATTGTGTCTTATGAAATATACCTATATAAAACATATGTCAACCAACAGAATACATAAAGTACAAATAGGACTGACAATACAAGAACGTTTGCAGAAATCAAAATAAATCAAATAGGGAAATCAATGAAAATAATCACTGAATCTGCAAAGAATAACAACACCAATGACGTCACAATATATGAATACAAATTGTGAATAGAACTGAAAGATAGAAAAGAGTAGACCAACAAATTACAAACAACTCAAAACAAAACTAAAGAACAAAGAAATATTACAAAAATAACAATAATTACAGTCTTCACAGCTAACACAAAAGCAACAGTTGTCGCAGCAAATTTTCAATCAAGAAAATTGCACCTATAGAAAACGCCCACAACGGACCCTCTATGACGTGGGATATTCTGTTGTGAGGACGCCGCCCAACCTTAAACACAACCCGCTGACATAGAAACTAACATACTATACAAACAAATAACATGTAAACATAAATATATATAAATTATGTGTATGATAGTATGTGTTGCAAAATAGGCTCAGTTTTACAGTAATGGCAAAGTTATTTTTATGAACATAAACAAACTGCCACTTTATTCAATTAAACATTCTGGCCTTAAATATTAAAGTTCATATATGGAAAACAAGAAGATCCATCGATGAAAATAGGACTTCTTAGTACACAAATACTGTCTTCCTGTTAACATTGACAAGAATTGATCCAACTGTTCTGTGAAACTCTGTAATGTCTAATGTAAAACTGTCAACAACGCTGGCCTACATACTGCATTCACTTGACAGGTCACGTGACGAAGTGTTGACAAAGAGCAAACCAATACTGCAAGTGTGTCGTATCAGCCACAGGAAACGGTCTGGTATCGGTAATCTGTTGACTTCTGAACTTCTGCGAGGTCAAACCCAGAAAGCTGGTCCACCAGTTGATAAGGTTGATATAATGTTGGATTTTTATTCCCGTTAATGATATCCACCAAAAGATAGATATAAGTGGATGGAAGCAGACATCATCATCATCATCAGTTGATAAGATCTCTATGGTGTTGTTTGCTCCACTGTAGTGTATGGAATGTCAACTTGACCTACGCAGTGGTGTGTAGACATGGATTGAGTGTACAATGTGCGAATGATGATAAGGGTTCGTGTTGTTGACAAATGTTCTTTTCTCACACTCATGTATGACTGGAAGTCATCGACACCAACGACTGTGTACCTTTTCTAAAGTTTAATTGGACGTACACACTCGACAGCACAGATAGTGACAAATCACAGGTTGGCATAATACATCATAGTACAGTGGATAAATGGTCTTGCAATGTTATGTTACATGGGCACTCATGTAGATTAATATTATAATGGACTGTCAGTAGCCAAGCCCTCAGCATCGCCCATACATATAAATCATCTGACTTCACTGACTGAGCACGTCAGCTTATAAACAATATTTCAGATGGCTTCTAAACCTAATCTCGTCTAGCGACGATTCTCCAACTTAATGTTCAGCACATATTTTTTTTCATATAATAATATTGAACCGCTGATAAAGGGTTCTCATGTGTAGCAGTGATCTCTGGACTAAACAAGCGATAATACGGGCATCCCCTTTTCTCTTCTTGAAAGTCGCTACATGTTTTGGTTCCAAGATGGCTTCACTCGTGAACTATCACTCACGTTTGGATGCAGATAATGAATCTGTCCTAAAGTTAGTCATTCATAAAACATTGCATTGCTCTGTAGATTTGATCATGAACAATTGACTGCATTCTACAGAATATAGTGCTGCTAGGAATCGAAGTCGTTTTTCATCGAGTCAAATATATTCTCTTAGACATTCAAATCGTAACTATCAAAAATGGTGGCTTCGATCGAGAGTTCATAAGAGTATCTTGGATTACCTTGTTATAAGAAATATGAAACTGCCATTCCTTGGCAATATGAATAAACACTGGGGTAAAGCATACACGATAGGTTTAGACGACTATCACTTTCCCCACAAATACTGAGATCACTTTTTCCCGGCGACAGGCCGACATAGGAAAACACACACAGTCCCTATCAGGACGAAGCCAAATCACACCACACTCTAGCGACACATCCGCCGAATAGCCTTTGACCTCTCTAGAGACAACAGAACATATAGTTCGACTTAGATATGTAAAGATATACAGATATAAGACAGACTCGTCCTACTCAGACAAACAATACACATAAATTCAGGCCATAGATATTCTGAAGCAAGAACAATCTATTATTACCCAAACAACGAATAAATCGCAGTAAAATGGATTTATCCGCGGAGTTTGATCGAAGAGATGGCACAACTTTCAAGGGAAGTAACTCAATAATGACTTTCCCTTAAGCACAAAAAAATTACCTATGTATAATATTGTAAGATATCAAAGACTGCACGTAACACTGATGTATGTGTTATTAATCATCATCATTAGCATTTCATTGTTGACTTCCAGTGTATCATGTAGCCAACATTTCAACCCGGTATCTTGTAGAAAGCCTGCTCAAAAGCCATTAAGTGCTCTTGTAGAAATGTTTTTCTGTAGCAGTACATTTAGTGTCCTGAGGTTGCACGCCACATGTCAGCTTCTTATTAGTCGCCTCTTATGACATTCATTCTGGAACTCGAGTTATTATTTTCTTTGTTTCCTTTAATGAATCAATAATCAACTAAGCAAGTGATTATTTAATAAGTGTGGTCATACACAGTCTTTGTCATGATGTGACCATATATCATCTTTGTCATGATGTGACCATATATAATCTTTGTCATGATGTGACCATATATCATCTTTTTCATGATGTGACCATATATAATCTTTGCCATGGCGTGGCTATATATCATCTTTGCCATGATGTGTCCATATATCATCTTTGCCATGATGTGGCCATATATAAATTTGCCATGATGTGGCCATATATCATTGTTAAGAGATGATGATAGGAAACTCTTTACAGAGCGATACAACAGGAAGCAATCTGATCATCAGAAGAAGTCCCCCATCCGACAAGTGTTTCGGCCCGATTACTCCTTTACACTCTAAGGGGGGCGGGCCCACTTGGGTCATGACTCCAAAGCGTCTCAGCTTCCTGTTGTCTTGTATCGAAAATGAACCCATTTCACTTACGGTAGTAACTTTTAATCCACAACGCCAGCCGTGGGGGCAATTGTGAAAGTAACAAAGAGAAGACAAATTATTCCGTTCGTTCCGTCGCTCTTCACAACTAAGGACACACACTGAGACATGAGCGCGCGACGAGCCTTAGCCACTGCGCGCCGCAAGCCACTGAAATTCTGTACCTGACACACTCCCTATAGTATACATCGCCTGTTGCCCCAGAGTCGCAGCCCTTTTACTAGTACACCAGAAAAACTCAGCGCTGTGGACTTAGAAAAATTTTGGTGTTTTGTACCACAGCGTTCATTGTCACGATTTCCATTGCCCATTGCGGTTGTTCCACAGCCAGCCTGATGCCTTTTCGGCAGTTTCGCTAAGCCTCTTCAGTGCCCTTGTTCTAGACTGTCCCTTCAGCCCCAACAGTTTCAATAAATCATACACTGATGCAGCCACAAGCCCTCTTGCGCCCACTTCAAACGCCATGACCCTTGCACTGAATCCATCGTGTCTCAGATCCGCGGCCAGATCGCTATACTTGGCCGCTTTGAATGAATGTTGCTCGTCTAATCTGGATTCAAATGGCACGGTCAGTTCAATCAGTATGACCTGAAGCGTTGCTGAAGAATGAAGCACTATATCCGGCCGTCTCCGCAATTTTCTGATACTCTCTGGATATGCCCCCGTCCAGGTAGGTCTACCGCCATCTCCCAGTCGTTTGCACAGTCAAGAAGAGATGGTAAACTGCTACCAGGTTTACTCGGTTTGGGGTGTGCTGACTTTCCTGCCCTCAGAAAGTATGTATTTATGGTGTCTGGCCGGACTTTGCTATTCGCTTTCATTCTTGCCTGATCTATTGTCGCAGCAAGCTCATTTAGCACTTTGTTATGGCGCCAAGTGTATCGTCCTTGCCCTAATGCCACCTTACACGCTGAGAGCACGTGTTCAAGTGTCTGCCTCCCCTGGCACAGGGGGCACTGCTCATCATCTGACTTTCCCCATTATGCTAATGTGTGCAGAACAAAGTACGAGATCTGGGTGTGGTAGACATTTGATGTACACTTTGAGCTCTCTCCGGGTTCATGTATGTTACCTCGAAATTGATAGTAAACATAACTTGAACGTGACAACTCGCTTAAACTCTATTGAGCAGTCTGTAACATCTGGCCAACGGTTCTTCATATTTAATACGAAAATACTCACGATGATTATGACATGTCAATGGATTGGTTTTGTTGTTGTTGTGAATCCCTTGGCGCGAGTTATGTACTCTTTTGAACTTTAGGGGATGAGTTATTTACTCATACCCTTGAGCCAGTTATGGGAGGTGAGATGTGGGCTTTGTTTCAACCCCAAGGGAGCATCCTAGACTCAGCGGCATGTTACACCAGGCCCACTTTGGCGTGTGTGCGATACCAAGAGGTTTGATAGCTCTCTACCCGGTGCAGGGGGGTTATATCTCCGAGACAAGCCTGACACGAGCAATCAGTCACCGGCCGTGGCACGAGCAGCCAGACAGCATAATGGTGCGGTCGCAAAGCCATCGCCTCCACATGTCTGCCAAAGGTGGGCTTTCTTGCAACCCAAGGAGCATCCTAGACTCAGAAGCATAATGCACTAGTCTTACATTAGAGTGTGTGCCATGTTCCGAGGTTTGATGGCTCTCTACCCTGCAAAGGGGGTTATATCTCCGAGGCGAGGAGCAGACGTGGGCTTTGCTGCAACCCCAGGGAACCTCCTACCGGGTGACGTGGGTGCAGTGCCACGAGAAAAGAGGTTCTCTACCCTGCAAAGGGGGTTATATCTCCGAGACAAATATGCGATACCTGGCAGAGCAGCCAGTCACTGGAGCGGACGTATTGGGGCGTAGGCGCAGCCACAGCCGACCCTCCACCATAGACACATAGCTTTGCCTCACCTGAACTGGGAAGACCCGGCAACCTGGTCCACGCACTGTCTCGATAGGACACGGCAAGTTTATTTGCATGTTTGTTAATAGCGCAGCTACAACCGATCCTCTACCACTGCCGAAGGACGTCATCTAGACGGACACATAGCGCTGCCCCTTCTGAACTGGGAAGAACCGGCAGCCAGGACCACGCACAGTCTTGAGAGGACAAAGATCGCCTGCAATGTATGGCCATATATCATCTTTGCAATGATGTGGCCATATATTATCTTTGCCATGATGTGGCCATATGTCATCTTTGCCATGATGTGGCCATATATCATCTTTGCCATGATGTGACATATATCATCTTTGCCATGATGTGGCCATATATTATCTTTGCCATGATGTGGCCATACACAGTCTGCCATGATGTGGCCATATATCATCTTTGCCATGATGTGGCCATATATCATCTTTGGCATGTGTGGCCATATATCATCTTTGCCATGATGTGGCCATATATCATCTTTGCCATGATGTAGCCATACACAGTCTGCCATGATGTGGCCATATATCATCTTTGCCATGATGTGGCCATATATCATCGTTGGCATGTGTGGCCATATATCATCTTTGCCATGATGTGGCCATATATCATCTTTGCCATGATGTGGCCATACACAGTCTTTGCCATGATGTGACCATATATCATCTTTGCCATGATGTGGCCACATATCATCTTTGGCACGATGTGGCCATATAGCATCTTTGCAATGATGTGGCCATATATCATCTTTGCCATGATGAGTCCATATATCATCTTTGCCATGATGTGACCATATATAATCTTTGCCATGATGTGATCATACATCTGGCCATATATCATCTTTGCAATGATGTGGCCATATATCATCTTTGCAATGATGTGGCCACATATAATCTTTGCCATGATGTGACATATATCATCTTTGCAATGATGTGACCATATATCATCTTTGCCATGATGTTGCCATATATCATCTTTGCCATGATGTGTTTACACAGTCTTTGCCATGATATGGCCATATATCATCTTTGCCATGATGTGGCCATATATTATCTTTGCCATGATGTGGCCATATATTATCTTTGTCATGTAAGAGTGTTTAATATGTTCTAGGAACTAAAGGACATCATTTGTTTTGTTTTTTTATTAAGCTGCACAAAATTGAGAACACACTAGACCGTTTATAATATTGTGGGTGATGGGTGAAAACAAAGTCTTAATAGCAGAGTAATGTTTTTTTGAACACTAAGTGTATGCGTTTTAGTTTATATATATTCAGGTTTTATTGTATCATTTATTTTCAATATTTTACAATCGCAAACATTTTTGTAAGTTTGTCTGTATGTGTGCAGATGTGTATATGTGTGTGTGCGTCTTGGCTCTTATCGTAAGTAAAATGTGTAATGAAACATTTGTCCGGATGACATATATTTTCAAAGAATATGAAACATTTGTTTTTTACTTGTTATTGCTTTAGAGCTATATTAACTAACTGCTACGAACAAGATCGCCATTGTGGTACTGATGTCAGAACCAGACACGTGTTAATGGAACAATAGATGAGAAGAAGATACTGGTGATGGATATGACGCCTACTGAGGAAACATGCTGGTAGTATTACGAGGCAGTCCTCGTTCTGGTATCCTCAGGGTAGGAGAGTTAGAGGTAGAACTAAAAAGGCGCAGATGGTGGATAACTGGAGATAGAAATGAAAATTGGTGAAAACAAGGAAATACCTTGGGCTGATGGCACAGGACAAAGGGACTTTAAGGTCTGTACCCCTCTGAGAGTTGAAAGTTCATGATGAAGATGATATTAATTAATGTCAACACGTTCAACGATACAGGATTATTGATCCAGCTGCGCTTGGGCTCTCGCCCTTTGACCCACCACGATAAAGGATGGAATGGTCAAGGATTAGGTTAATAACTACCGAAACTGTATTAATTAGATCGTATTTTTTAATTGAAGGGGGGGGGGGGGTAGAAATGTCTTTCAAACACCTGACGGGTTTTAATGAAGCTAAACAATTTATCAGTACATTTAGACAAATGAAGTTCAACGAATAGCATTGGCGTGCTGAAATCTGCAGCAAATTAAAAGAAAGCACTTTGATTCTGGTATAATATCGACATAAGTTTCTTTTTCTTTATTCAACATGCAGCTCGTATATTGTCTGTCACAATTGTAATATTACTCTACTGGTAATTCAGAAGTGTTCTCCATTGTCAGATAAGTGAGTCAACGATTCAATCAATCAATACCCTTTAGCTCCCCAAGGAGCATAGGCCTTCAACATACACATAACCTCTTGTCCCGTGCCATTTGCTCAAGCTATATCCATGTTTTCCTTATCCTTTTCACCTTTGTATCCAGTTCTCTTCTCCATGTGTTTTTTGGTCTACCTCCGCCTCTCTTTCCCTGTGGATTCCAGAACAAGGACTGCCGTGTAATGCTATCAACAGGTTTCCTCAATGCGTGTCTTATCCATCGCTAGCGTCTTCTTCTCAACTCTTGTTCCACTGGCGTTTGTCTGGTTCTTGTCATAAGTTCCACATTTGTGACTTTGTCATACCATTTCAGTCCTTCTATTCTACGCAAGCACCCGTTTATAAAAGAGCCATACAATAGGATTGACTTGACATTTGAGTTGAAGATTCTTATTTTCGTGTTGGACTTGATTTCTCAACGACTGGCAGCTCAACATTGGTAAGAATATCTTTGATAGTTTGATTCCTTTAGTGCCCGCCTCCCAATTTTTTTGCATTTCGGAACACATGTTTGAACTCAAACCATCTTTAACGTGTTACTGTGGCTCTAAAAGTTTCTGTATCCTCTCTTCCAGATTATAAAGTATAGAGTACAACAGGGAACACAAACTTCATTAGCCCTGACACTTTCTGCAGAGATGAAACATACCGCCACCTTGTAAAGGGCCTGTGAAGCCAGCAGCTGAATGAACACTTTATGACATGAAGACAGTGTAATGAAGACTTGAATGAAGATCTAATCACAACATTAGTTTCAAGGATAGTTTAAGCTGTAGCATCAAGGTACGTTAGAACGAGGAAATATCACGTCCAACCATGAGACATTCCTCTTACGATTTGCGAATGGCGACCTTAGCCGGGGAGTCAAATGATGGAGTGGTCAACAAGGGTTTTCAAGCTGACGTTATAGCAAGTAAGTCATTATGCCAAATATGCTTAACTTTCAACTAGTGGATGAGCGTTTAAAGATGAATTATTTACGCCGCAATGTACCATAATAAACATTATTTTTTTTAAATTCATTTATGCTAATAGTCAATCATTCAGTGGGGGAAATCTAAAATCTGTTGTTTATATAACGTTGGAGTTAAGAGAGGACAAAGTAAATTTACTTATGACAGCAGAATCTATCTAATTAATTTTCTCACTATTTATTATAATTATTTATGTGATGGTTTAGATACAAATAATTGTTGCTGTTGTATTTACTTTTATTGTATAAGTCATTTTCATGTGATGTAAGTGATAGGCTATGGAGTTAGAGACGGGGGTAGGGTCGTGGGAGTCGGTCGTTTTTCAGCGGAGTCTGAGTCGGAATCAGTAGGTAAACATGTCCGAACTCCGACTCTGAAGTTTATGCCCCGTGACTAGTACAACAAAAACTGTAGTCCGAGTCGAACTTCTCAAATGTCAGGAGTCAAAGTTGGAGTCGAACATTTTTTTGGGTCGATTTGACAACCCTGAAAAGTGCCTTGAAATAAAATAAGTATGATACCTCATCAGAACACTCATTTATAGTGATATACTATTAATATCAAATCATTATTGGTTTCTTTGCTCCACAAGAAGGACACATTTAACGTGTCCTGTTCTGTATTCTTACTTCCACGATTACAAAAAAATGAGGTTTTCGCATAAGCCATTAAGGATTTCATGGGATTTATAAAGACAATCTCATGATGATGATAAAAACTGAATGCGTTCTATCAATCGTCACACATTGTTTTTCTTTTCACTCCAAATCGATAATAAAGTCAACCCCTACTGATGGGGCGTGTACAGGAAGCCTTAACTCAAAGCCTCCGTGCTCGGGCAGATGTAGAAATTAATATTAGACAAACATAAAGGTATGTTTTCAGGCACTCGTAAGACATAAAGAAGATGATGAGGTTGCTAGTCTCATGCGTCATCATCATCAGGTGCCATCTTCACATCGAAGATCGGCTGCAATGGACCACCAACGTCTAATGTCTCTTGTCTTGAAAGTACAATCTGATAGCCTCTTTCCTGTCCATCTCTTGTTGCTATCTTCTCTCTTATTCATCCTGCACGTCTGCCTTCAACTCTGCCTTCTGTTATGGTCTTCAGTGAGGTCTTTTTACATTGCCAAAATATTGTATAACCGTCTAATTTTGATCTCCTTCATTAATTTTCTTTTCATTTCTAAGTTTTCAGTGAGTTCTTTATTGGTTATCTTCTCTTTCAATGATACGTGCCTCAATCTTCTATATATCCAAATCTCGAGTCTCAATTCTTTCTTCTAATCACTTGTTCATTGTCCATGTTTCTACACCATACACTACAGTAATGAAGAATATATAAATATATATAACATTTGATTATTCTAAGTTTGAATTTATGAGTTAGTTGTTTATCTGTCATTACCTGTCTCATGTTGTTGAATGTAGCTTTGGCAATTCGTTCTCTTCTTGATTTATGTTTCACATCTGCCATCTACTGGTATTACATGACCAAGATACGAGAAACTGTTGAGTTGTTACAGGAGTTTTCCATTTATTCTTATCTTTAACGTTGACATTTTTTTTTTTTTTTTTTTTTTTTTTTTTTTTTTTTTTTTTTTTTTTTTTTTTTTTTTTCGTACGCCCGCTAATACTCGAGGCGAAATCTCAGGTTATTATTTATGTCTAACCTGACATTGATTTTACGTGAGTATCCCTTTTATTTCTTGTACAGAGACAGGTGTCCCTCGCCATTCAGGCAAATACTCGCCGATTTCGGAGGTACCCATTGCAGCTGGGTCGGCTCAGGAGCCGCCAGTCCCTGGTCGACGACACTCCTTCAAATGTTCTCGCCAGGTCTCGAGTTAATCCAGTCCAAATCCCGGTCGACGAAAAATCCTCAAATGCCGTCGCCCGGGTTTGATCCTGTATCACCCGGTCGCCAGAGCGGTGTTCTAACCACTACGCTAGCGCGGCTCCCAACGTTGACATAACTTGACATTAGTCACCTATTACTGCCTGCCTTAGAGAACAAGTGGCCTGTTCTTTATTGCCCGCTCAGAAACACCAATGAATGAAACAGCAGGGCAATCTATAGCTTACAGAAAACGCTGTTTATGACATCTAGAACTTCTAGTAGATACTTACTTAGTCGTTCCTCCTCTACCCTTGAGTGTAGTGGTTTGCCAGAGAGAGAGAGAGAGAGAGAGAGAGAGAGAGAGAGAGAGAGAGCACCATACTATTCTATCAGCTGTCTTCCTACTAGCCTAATTCCAATCTAGTCCTCGGTCCTTCAGAAATTGTCTACTGTCGTCCTCTCTGCAAGCAGCTCTGGGTCGTTCTGGAAGTCTGGATCCCTGGCTCTCGGTTTTGCATGTTTTTCGTTGTAGCATGTTGGTCTCATGGCCAGACCATCACAACTGGGATTGATCCATTTGGGTCTATGTGTAACTTTACTTTTTTATATTTAGAAATACAAACGTTATTTTCTTTCCAAAAAAAACACACGGCTACACCGAGTAGTCAAGCGTAAAGATGAGGATTCACGCCGTCAGTACCAATTTCTTTGCATTCTTGTCATGAACTTTCATAGGCGTGCCAACATGTTTGTTACTAAGTAAATGTGAACAACTGTTCAGCATTTCCTTCTCAACTTTTCATTCTACACGACAGTCAGACATTATGGGCAGTGACATCAATATTCTTTTGTTTCAAAATCCTTGTCACACTTCTGGAGCACGTAGCATTATCAGGCGTCTTATTTTTCATGCACCTTTCATTGGCTGTATCAGCCAACGTATTTTTTATGTAGCTAAATTGGTTGTATCTTCAATCTTGTATTTCATGAGTAATTATTGATTGTATCTGTCATCTTATGTTTTATTGGACGTGACCATCTTATGTTCAATGGAGCACTAAAGAAACTCTTCCTGTCATGTTTTGTTTAATATAGTGGTGATTGGTTGTTCCTAATGTATTACAAGACGCTTAATTCATTTAAGTGTTGCATAATCTATAACCTACTAGCGATGTGTGATGCATGTCTTACCCTCTTCGGTTTAACTATATAAATCCATTTATACATTTAAAACAAAGCAGGTATCGGTGATAACAAGACACAGATATCCTCACCTGTAAAGGAATCCAAAGAAGAAATCGATAACGTGAAAGACATGGAGAAAACGGAAGATGTGGACGACATATACTGCGGCATCGGTTCTTGCAGGCCACACGTCTTACAGGCAAGTTAATGGGTGGGTGTTTACTGGTGTTACTGACGTTCTTGGTGTTGCTATCAATGTAGTTGGTAATGCAATCAATGTTGTAGGTATTGCTAATGTGACAGGGGCGCTAGGGGTTCCTCACACCCAAGACCCGTGCACTAAGAAAATTTATAAAGGATCGTTTGACAGGGGTTGCAATTATTGGTTGCTTGCAACCCTCTCAGCAGCAGACTTAACAATTCAAGCAACCCAAAGCCTTATGCAGATCAACATTTAATTCTACCGAACAGAACCGAACACCAAACAAACAATCCAACAAACACCCAGTCAGTGTTCATAGACTGTCTGAAAAATAATAAATAAAACAACGTCTAAGTGAACATCAATAGCATGGATAATAACACTTACCATACAGAAAACATGCGCCCACCTGATATCATCAACTATCTCACACACTCATGCGTGTCGTCCAATGCGACTAGTATGGTGTTGTGCATGAGGCTGGCAATCGCACCGGGTAACATAGGTTGCTACCGAAACCACTACTGCAAGAGCATCTGAATGCTTCATGCTGAGGCAAACCACACCGGTGGCCCCATGCTCCCTCAGGAGCGGAGAAGAGAAATATACATCTGGTACGCCCACGTGCTCTCACAAACCATTGTTCACACAACAATAATAATCAACTGGACATAAAATAATATTCTTCAATACATGTACAACAAATAATCTCAATAATGAGAATTAACCACCACCTCACAACTGGTCTATCTCAATATTCGTTACTGCATTCTGAAGCATGTCGTATGTGACGACTCGTGCGGCTGGGAATCTCATCGCATGAAACACATTATTACAGGAACAAATCACTGCCATAGCATATAAATGCTTCATGTCGGCTTGTGATAGACACCAGTCACATTGGTGTTCCCATGCTCCGCCGGGAGCAACCAGAGAAACACATGTCTCAACAAAGGAGTGGCCTCGCGCTCTCCAGAAATCTAAATACATATTCTCACCTCACAGTAACCCATTAAATATACAGTAGAATTATCAATAAACGTGAAATACACTAAATTACTCTTACATAAAAAATACAATATAATTATTCTCGACTTAAGCCAAACTGGGACTAAATACACCGCGTCTCGCTCGGCATAACATATTATAGGTTTACCACGCGGAGCGTGTTTAATCAGACTCGCTATCGCCGCCTTTTATCACCACGAGGCTACTATCTTGCGATCGTTAATCTTATCTAAATTTCCAGTGGAATATCCTTTCTGAAGAATGAAATAATCGCTCTTAAACTCTCACATCTATCTATCTATCTATCTATCCCATTAAACATTAAAATAGCCACATCGATATAATTTCAGAATCCTAGAAAACTAATGCTAATTTAAATTAACTCACGTGCTCAAGGCATTTACAGCTTGGCTCTTGTGTGTCTTCTTAGTCTGTTCTCACTGGGCGGCTCTCTCAAACATAGACCGGTTTCGCCGCTTGCTACCCCTTTTTATAAGCCCTGGCCTAACCACTCAATTTACTGCGCGCTCGCGTATTAATCTGCGCCACACAGATAACACACGCGATTATTGCTCCAGAATGCATGAAAACACAGATTTACACAACTAGAGCAAAAACACAACTAATATGTAGGCATATATTATGGTCACCCGTGTGTTACCGGGGCCCGAAAGGGGAGCAAAGAATAGTAACACTGTCCCCTACCAAGCATGTCGTAAAAGGCGACTAAGGAGGGTTGGGCATGGGGCCGGTTACACCATCCTGTAAAAAAATTTAAACCACAAAAAACTTCAACAAATATGGACAAATCAAATAAAGAAAATAAAACACAGCAGACGAAAGTTCACACCACAGTGAAGGGGTAGCTCTTATGTTATCTAAAGAAGCACAGAAAGCACTAATTGAATGGGAAGCTGTTGGACCCAGAATAATAACAGCTTCTTTCAAAACAGCTAAAAGAAAATTCATGTAAATGTCATCCAATGTTATGCACCAACTAATGACAAAGAAGAGTCTGTGAAAGAAGCATTTTATACTAAACTACAGGAAATTATGGATAAAGTAAAAAGAAGAGACATCACAATTTTGATGGGTGACATGAATGCAAAGATAGGTACAGTCAACACTGGATTCGAAGAAGTCATGGGAAAACATGGGCTAGGAGTAATGAATGAAAATGGAGAGCTATTCGCAAACTTCTGTGCTTCATATCAACTGGCTATAGGAGGAAGCATGTTTCCACATAAGAGAATACACAAGGCAACATGGATATCACCAGACCATAGAACAGAAAATCAGATTGATCATATATGCATAAACAAGAAGTTTAGATCATCATTGCAGGATGTAAAGGTATATAGAGGAGCAGATGTGGCATCAGATCACCATCTTCTGATAGCCAAAGTAAAAATGAAACTCAAGAGATATGCAACAATAAAAAACTATAGACAACAGTTTAATGTAGGACAGCTAAGAAATCAAGAAACAAGAGACAAATTTGCGGTCACAGTATCCAACAAATTCCAAGTGCTCCAACAGCTGGAAGATGTAGAGAATACAGAAGACTATTGGCAGCAGGTCAAAACAGTATGGAAGGAGACATGTGAAGAAATACTGGGGAAAAGGGAAAGACAACAAAAAGCATGGATAACAACAGAAACCATCAATAAGATAAAAGACAGAAAAAAACAAGAAAGCAGAGTTAAACACAAGCAAAACTAGAAGCTCCAAAGCCAAGGCTCAAGAAGTGTACACAGAAGCAAACAAAGAAGTAAAAAGAAGTATCAAAAGAGACAAGAGGAAGTATATTGAGGAGTTGGCAAGAGAGGCAGAAGATGCTGCAGCCAAAGGAAATATGAGAGAACTGTATAGCAGCACAAAGAAGCTAACAGGGAAATACAAGCAAACAAGTTGCCTCATAAAAGACAAGAATGGGAAACTGCTCAGCAATATACAAGAGCAAATGAAGAGGTGGACAGAATATTTTTGGGGACCTTCTCAATAGACCAGCTCCACAAAACCCGCCGGACATCCAGCCAGCAGAAGAAGAGCTACAAATTAACGGTGAAAGACCAACGAAGGAAGAAATAAAGAAAGCCATAAAGCTTCTAAGAGAGGGAAAAGCGTCTGGACCTGATGGCATTCCAGCAGAGGCCATCAAAGCAGATATCGACACGGCTACAGAGATGTTATATAAATTACTTGGTAAAGTCTGGGAAAAGGAAGAGATACCAGCAGAATGGAAGGAAGGATATCTGGTTAAGTTGCCTAAGAAGGGAAATTTACAAGAGTGCACAAATTATAGAGGAATAATGTTACTATCAGTGCCAGGAAAAGTGTTAAACAGGATTATCCTTGAGAGATTAAAAGAGTCCATAGACAAGAAACTGAGAGATGAACAAGCAGGTTTTCGACAAAACAGATCATGTACAGACCAGATAGCCACTTTGAGAATAATAGTTGAACAAAGTCTGGAATGGAATTCACCACTATACATCGGATTTGTGGACTACGAAGAGGCATTTGACAGTGTAGACAGAGAATCACTTTGGAAATTGATGAGGCATTATGGAGTTCCCCTGAAGATCATTAATTTAATAAAGAAAACATATGAAGACATGACATGCAGAGTTCTTCACGAAGGACAGCTTACAGATCCGTTTGGGATAAGAACAGGAGTGCGACAGGGATGCCTCTTGTCTCCATTTCTTTTCTTGCTGGCAATAGATTGGGTTATGAGATCATCGACAACACACAACAGAAATGGAATCCAGTGGACTCTGACTAAGCAGTTGGATGATCTGGATTTTGCTGATGACTTGGCTCTTCTGTCCCATAACCGTAATCAGATGCAGGACAAATTGAAAACACTCGATGAGAGGTCACAGCAATTGGGTCTGAAAATACACAGGGAAAAGACAAAAATAATGAGAATAAATGCAGGTAATGATAACAGGGTTGAACTTAAAGAAACACCAATTCAAGATGTAGAATCATACACATATCTTGGCAGTAATATAGACAAAGTTGGAGGGACAGACAGCGATATCAAAATAAGAATACAAAAGGCAAGAGGAGCTTTCATTGCATTGGGAAATATATGGAGATCAAGAGAAATCGGATACCACACGAAAATAAGAATCTTCAACTCAAATGTGAAGTCAGTCCTATTGTATGGCTCTGAGACATGGAGAACAACAAAGACAACAACCAAAAAGCTACAGACTTTCATAAATGGGTGCTTGCGTAGAATAGAGGGATTAAAATGGTATGACAAGGTTACCAACGTGGAACTGATGACAAGAACTAGACAAGTGCCAGTGGAACAAGAGATGAGAAGAAGACGATGGCGATGGATAGGACACACACTGAGGAAACCTGTTGATAGCATTACAAGGCAGTCCTTGTTCTGGAACCCCCAGGGCAAGAGAGGCAGAGGAAGACCAAGAAGTACATGGAGAAGAGAGTTGGAAACAGAGGTGAAAATGATGAGGAGAACATGGAAAGAACTTGAGATGATGGCACGGGACAGGAGGACTTGGCATGTGTTTGTTGAAGGCCTATGCTCCTTTGGGAGTGGAGGGTTATGAATGAATGAATATATTATGGCCTTGTAATAAATCTGCTCGAAGATAACGTGATCAAAAGGCACTAAACCACATAGACAATATGACTGCCCAGATGGGGCCAGCGCCTAGAACGACAGACCTCAAGATGGCGCTGTCACATATTCCCCGCCTGATTTTGTTGTCGTCCCGACAACTACACTAAATCAGGCTCCCCAGTCGTATTCTCCAAATCTGGAGGATCACCTTTTCCTTCACTTCGTCTCAGGTCATTGCCGGTGACTCTAATGCTCGGACTCGCTCTGTCCGTTCGTTGGATGATATATGGACCCCCTGTCCTTGTGGGAGCACGAACTACAACGTACTCGTCTTCTGACCACATATCACGAATCTCGGATCTCTCAGCGTCGTGCATTCTCTTCTTCACCAATTCTCCGACCTGTAGTGGAGTAGAACACGACAGCTTGTCACATCTCTCTTTCCGGACTGCTGCAAAACTCTGCAACGGTGGCTCTGCTCTTACGTGCGCCCCTCGTAGCCTGGAAACGTGTCCTTCAACGAGTTTTAGATGAGTCTCCTCCTCTAAATGTCGACCACTTTTCCTGGCGCCCTTATGGCGACAGTTGCCACGGCCATCTCTTGGCTTGCACTGTGACGGCAATGTAGATGTGTTGGTACGCTTAGAGAGGGCGCTCTTTGATGGGCAAACCGATATCAAATGGTCCGGGGACCTACAATGGAAACATCGCTTAGGAAGCGGGCCCTGGGGACACTTGGCTGCCATGTGGTTCGAAAGGTCTCCACAGTTGAAACATCTTATTTTCCTAGGCTTCCTTGGTGCCCTGGGTCGCCTCCTGCTACCCTTACATCCCTGGCCGCCTTTGACTTTCTTCCCTGCAATAAGCACCTCACACTCCGGTCGACCACCAACCCTCTTTATCTTTGAGCCATTCTGCTCCCCTTCTGTAACCTGACTCCCAGCCGCAGAGGGGTCTAGTTTAATGCCTGTGGACATCGATTCTGTACGTGGCCTAGTTCTCTGCATCTAAAACAACGAACTGTCCTGGTACGTCTCCCCTGCTCCTGAGACATCGCATCAATTTTAGCCTCTAATTGAGCCACCTGTGCTCTCAGCCGCTCTACTTCTGCGTTTAATGCATGCGTATCTGACACAGTCTCTGTTCTTGCCACTTCAACACTGGCAACACCAGCCCCCGAAGCTGCTTCGACACTGGCAACACCAGCCCCAGAAGTGGGCTCAGTCTCCAAAAACCGTAGGGCATAGTCCCTCACCGACGTGAACGATGCTGTTGGCTCCTTGATGATCATTTCCTTTGCAAGCTTTCTTAGTAGGTCATCTCTCAGACAAGCAGCAAACTGGTCACGAAGAAAGGATGGCGCCAAAGGAGTGACGTTGTTCTGCTTTTGTGCCCTTACAACACTTTCAAACACCTCGTGAATGCGATGGGAGAATTCCCAAAGAGACTCCCTTGCACCTTGCCGGGTAGAGTAGAACGCGGCCATTACTTCTGGGATGCTCCGACGCTCCCCATACACCCTAAGAATGGAATGTAGCATCGATTCTGGGTCATCATCATCAGCCTGAATCCTCAGCTCCCTTCGGACACTTGGGGTCACACTGTCAAGAATAACATCCGCCTGGTCCTCTTTACTCATCATCCCTACTCTCCAGGCAGCTCTCACCTCTCTGACATATTCCTCGGCCGTAGGACCCGTGCGCTCTCCAAAGCACCGCACCCTCTTGTGAGTAGGTACCACGATGTACTGCACTCGTTCTGGTTGACGATTTAGCCCTACTACAGGGTCATCCACCTCAGCCACATCTTCGTTATCAGTTCTACTAGCAGCGCGTGTGTTGCGTGCCGCCATCTTGTTGCCAGTACAGTTGACTAGAAATCTTGACAAACTGGATGATCCCGTCCCTCGCCTTGCACTGAACTGGGTGTTCTACTGTTTCGGCTGTTGCTGCTCTGATTGCTGAAGAGTTGCTTCACTGCGTGCTGTCTGTCAATCCTGTCGACGACGCCACTTGTGACAGGGGCGCTAGGGGTTCCTCACACCCAAGACCCGTGCACTAAGAAAATTTATAAAGGATCGTTTGACAGGGGTTGCAATTATTGGTTGCTTGCAACCCTCTCAGCAGCAGACTTAACAATTCAAGCAACCCAAAGCCTTATGCAGATCAACATTTAATTCTACCGAACAGAACCGAACACCAAACAAACAATCCAACAAACACCCAGTCAGTGTTCATAGACTGTCTGAAAAATAATAAATAAAACAACGTCTGAGTGAACATCAATAGCATGGATAATAACACTTACCATACAGAAAACATGCGCCCACCTGATATCATCAACTATCTCACACACTCATGCGTGTCGTCCAATGCGACTAGTATGGTGTTGTGCATGAGGCTGGCAATCGCACCGGGTAACATAGGTTGCTACCGAAACCACTACTGCAAGAGCATCTGAATGCTTCATGCTGAGGCAAACCACACCGGTGGCCCCATGCTCCCTCAGGAGCGGAGAAGAGAAATATACATCTGGTACGCCCACGTGCTCTCACAAACCATTGTTCACACAACAATAATAATCAACTGGACATAAAATAATATTCTTCAATACATGTACAACAAATAATCTCAATAATGAGAATTAACCACCACCTCACAACTGGTCTATCTCAATATTCGTTACTGCATTCTGAAGCATGTCGTATGTGACGACTCGTGCGGCTGGGAATCTCATCGCATGAAACACATTATTACAGGAACAAATCACTGCCATAGCATATAAATGCTTCATGTCGGCTTGTGGTGGAAACCAGTCGCCTTGGTGTTTACATGCTACACCAGGAGCAAACAGAGAACAAACTGTCTCAACAAAGGAGTGGCCTCGCGCTCTCCAGAAATCTAAATACATATTCTCACCTCACAGTAACCCATTAAATATACAGTAGAATTATCAATAAACGTGAAATACACTAAATTACTCTTACATAAAGAATACAATATAATTATTCTCGACTTAAGCCAAACTGGGACTAAATACACCGCGTCTCGCTCGGCATAACATATTATAGGTTTACCACGCGGAGCGTGTTTAATCAGACTCGCTATCGCCGCCTTTTATCACCACGAGGCTACTATCTTGCGATCGTTAATCTTATCTAAATTTCCAGTGGAATATCCTTTCTGAAGAATGAAATAATCGCTCTTAAACTCTCACATCTATCTATCTATCTATCTATCCCATTAAACATTAAAATAGCCACATCGATATAATTTCAGAATCCTAGAAAACTAATGCTAATTTAAATTAACTCACGTGCTCAAGGCATTTACAGCTTGGCTCTTGTGTGTCTTCTTAGTCTGTTCTCACTGGGCGGCTCTCTCAAACATAGACCGGTTTCGCCGCTTGCTACCCCTTTTTATAAGCCCTGGCCTAACCACTCAATTTACTGCGCGCTCGCGTATTAATCTGCGCCACACAGATAACACACGCGATTATTGCTCCAGAATGCATGAAAACACAGATTTACACAACTAGAGCAAAAACACAACTAATATGTAGGCATATATTATGGCCTTGTAATAAATCTGCTCGAAGATAACGTGATCAAAAGGCACTAAACCACATAGACAATATGACTGCCCAGATGGGGCCAGCGCCTAGAACGACAGACCTCAAGATGGCGCTGTCACACTAACAATGTTATAGCTATTGCTTTCAATGTTGTTGGTAATGCAATCAATGTTGCTGGCATTGCTATCAATGTTATATCAATGTTATGGGGTATTTATATCAATGTTGCATGTATTGCTATCAATGTTGAAGGTATTTATATCAATGTTGCTGGCATTGCTATCAATGTTGTAAGTATTTGTATCAATGGTGTAGGTATTTATATCAATGTTGCAGGTATTTCTATCAATGTTGTAGGTATTTCTATCAATGTTGTTAGTATCATAGGTGGAGATGTTGACGACCATGTACTCAACGTCAATGTTAGTCTCCTGTCTTTGTTGTTGTAGCTGTTGTTGCTAATACAGATGAATGTTGTGGCGTTGGTGATGATGCTGCTAAGATGATGTTACATGACATACCATTATTTCTTCGTGTAGGGTTGCAAGAACATGGCATGTTTCTCAGCTTCGTACTGTGTTATTGGACTTGTGACTTCTGCTCTGGTTAGCTACATCAACTCACAGGTGGGTATTTATGTTAGATGGTTTCATTAAGTATTACATTATCGCATGTTTCGTCTCACCTCAGGTGCAAGGATGTACCTGAAGCAAATGTGTTGAGCTGTAATGAGGTTAAATGAAAACATTTGATACTGAAAAAGTGAAGAACAAAAGACAAAGACGAGATTTAATATATATTGTCTGAATTACAAACAAAGGTCTACTGTTTATTGGGCGATAAGGTTACATGTGTACCATCAACTGTCTCATTTTCACTATATGTACAGCCTTCAACCATAGATAAGTGTTCTTAAGTTATTTTGGGACGTTATTCTGTGTAAAGTTTGATTCCCGAATAGTGTCTGGTGTAAGTAAAAGTTTGTACTCTGGGCAGTTTTGTACTTTCTTTCTCCTGGGTGTAATGTTGAAAATATTATTCTTCTTCAGAGTTTCTTCTTTATTTTTTTTTTTTTTTTTGTTTTTTTTTGTTTTTGTTTATTTATTTAACGTATAAGCATAATTGTGATTGTCCCTAGTTCCAAAGGTTGTTATTGCCGGAAGTTGTAGTGAGGATAAGCTCTCACTGCAGATAAAATACTTCTATGGCACGCGCCTCAAACAGCCTCTGACAACCAAGTCCAGCTCCCGGCCTTCACGTGTGGCTCAATTTGAGCCCGGCGGAACTGTTTCCACTGACGGGAGAAGGGGCAAAGGCGAGCGACTGGCGCCTTAAAACCAGCAGCTTCGGGCAGATAGGGCTCGTGATCCTTGGTTGGTAGCTTATCTAAGAGAAGGAACTCTGAATTCAAACCACCGTTGCCTTGCGGGAATATCCATTAGTGGAATTGGCTTCGGGAGTAAACCCTGAGGATAAATCCGGAGTCGGAGTCCCTAAGGCAGTCTAATGTTGATTCGACATTATTCTGGCAACTCCTGCGACATGGCTGGTACCAAACTGTATCGGCTACTGCCGTTCCTTTGGATCTACTGGCTGTGTGGATGTGGTGAAGTGGGATGTTATAAATACTTATAGGGAACTTAGTGTACTGACTGAGATCAGCTGTGAAGGTATCTATATCTATTAAGAGTAGTGTATTATAGATAACCTTACTTGCTACCACATATCTATATATCTCAGTCAGAATTATTCTGGAATAGTGTGATGCTACGTTATGTGTCTAGGGTATGAGTATGGTGAAGTGTAAGTCACAACAACAGACAGATAAACAATTTAATTTAATCCACTACTCTTGACAACACTGTGACACTCACATACATATAACACTCTACAAAGATATCTTAAAAGAGTCACTGATAAACTTTCAAATAACAATATGTATTCATTACTGGCATGAATGAATATGTGTCCTGATTCAACTACAAGGGAACCAGGAATCACAATCAATTTAAATTACAAGTTATGTACAGAATGTATTTAATATGAATATTGTAGTGACATATATTATTACAAATGTTCTATGTGTGTCAGTTGTGTAGTAGTAAAATGAGGTAATACTGGTTTTGTTTTGTTCAAGCTCTGTTGGTATTTGTCATCATGACTTCAATAGTTTGTCTTTTGGGACTAGTATTGGAGATGTTCTCAGTTCCTGATATTAAGACAATTAAATTCCCCTCTTAATGTTAATTTTATAAAGTCATTTCATGATGAGGGGACATAATGTTGAGCTCAGCTGGCCAAGTTAGCTTATCTGGCGTGATGGCGGCAGGAAAGGACTCCTCTGCTCGAATTCTCCTCTGGGCTCAGGAGACACCTCACTGATAGCTAAAAGGACCAAGGAGTATGCTGTCCGACACTGGATTCAGCAAAGCTCTGACCAGGTGCTGCTCACTACCATCAAGACCACTGTCCCACAATTCATACGAATAAACACAGATACGTTGATTAGCAATGAATTCTGGCACAAACTGGCACAAATTTCCATCTGCCTATGTTCCAGGCTTTTATTTAGCCAAATATATGCTGGCTTCAACGCACTGATGCTTTATCAAGCTATTTTAAACAAGTGGTTTCGAACTAACGCTCCCAAGTGTGTATATCAGCGAGTCTGACCAATGAGCCCCGTTTCGACAAGTGTTTGAAAAAATGTTACCTTTCCCCGTTTCCCCTAACAACCAAGATAGTATTTATAGCCCGACCAATCGTGGTTAGGCTTTCATTTGTTGCGCTCCAATCAATTTGGAGTTTACATGGTAGGCTATTTCTGTAACGTAAATTTTTTTTCAAACACGTTAAAAAAAAATCTTATGAGCAGAAATGATTTTATGCTGTCAGGCACCCCCAATATTTTATTTTGGGTATAATTTATTAATTCCTGGACTATTTGCGTAACGTTTTACATATTATTTGTCAGCAAGCCCTAAGGAACCCAAAAATACTAATTTAAAGGAGCTACGTGGCTGCGTTCAAAATATGCAATTTCTAGGATAGTCGTAGAGTTGTTTTATTTTTTATGTGAGAACCGCCACCTGTCCTGCTGTACTGTCAGACTAATGTCAGGATTTCGGACATAAAACAGTAGAATGTCAGGTTTTCCAATAAGCGTTTTTTATGATTTTAAAACCTAACTCTGGGAAAGGGTAGTGTATTTTATCACTGTCCGTCTGAAAAAGTTAGTGCTTGTAGACTTACACGCGTGATAGTAGTAATTGTGTATCGCGCGACGCGTGTTTAATGTTCGGCTTTCTGCCTCTCCCTTCTCGCTATCCTTTTGTCCATCTGTTCGTTCGTTTTGGTAACGTAATGTAGAAAAAGACATGAATGGAATTTAAAATTTAGGTCATTACGCAGTCTGCCTCTTAATGTTTTTCCAAGAAATACAGCACACGTTTCATTGAAGAAAGCGGGTATAATACAGTAAGCTTTTACTATCAACGTGAAAGCGTTACAATTTGCAGACGAAGCAGAAAACAAGGGGGATTTCGAGTACATTCTTTGTGACAGCACTGTTATTTTACCATTGCTCTTCTCTTTATTAATTTTATTTGTTAGGCTTCATATTTACCTAATAATTTATATATGTGGATTAGAATATTTCATGACACCTCCCCTCTTAAAACAGACATTATATGTCAGTCCTTTATTCTATATACACATAGAGAAATTTATTATTATTTCTGGGGTTTACGGTGATTCTCATCACACGGATGGCGGCTTAAAAAAAAATCCGCTCCCAGATTGGTTTTTCCAGATATATATTCAATGCTAAAATTATATGGAGCCAGAAGCAAAGACCATCGGAGTAACCTAGAGTTCTCATGCTTAGCCTGTGCTAAAAACGATAAAGGTTTGTGGTCAGTTTGCAACTTAAATGCCTTCCCATATAGATAAATATTGAATTTCTTTATTGCCCATATTACTGCAAGACATTCTTTTTCGCTAGTTGAGTAGTTGATTTCAGCTTTATTCAACTTTCTGCTAGCATATGCCACTGGGCTTAATTCCCCATCCAATGCATCTGATTTCTGTAGTAAAGTTGCACCTAACCCAATATTACTTGCATCCGTCCTTACTATGAATTCTTGACTTAAGTCAGGTAATTTCAAAATGGGTTTACTTGTGAGCTTTTCCTTCAATTCTTGGTAAGTCATTTCACATTGTGGTGTCCATGTAATGCGATCTGGATGTCCTTTACGTGTCAATTCAGTTAACGGTGCACATATGGAATTAAAGTTTTTGATATACTTCTGGTAGAAACCACATAATGAGACAAAGGATCTCACGTCCTTCTTGGTTTGTGGTCTCGGGGCTTTCTGTAGTTTCTCTAAATTCTTTGGGTCAGGGGTCATGTTTCCCTGATAAACTGTGTGTCCCAAAAATTCCAATTCTTTACATCCAACGCAACATTTGGTTGGTCGGGCTGTTAAATTTGCCTCCCTAAGTCGAGTAAACAGCATGTTGAGAGAGTCAATGTGTTCCTCAAATGTTTCTGTTGCTATAAGGATATCATCCATAAAATTTGTTATACAGGGATTATTCAGAGGATCCAATAATTTTCTCATCATTCTAGAGAAGACACTAGGCGCATTCTTCAATCCAAATGGCAATCTATTAAACTCATAGTGTCCTTCTGAGGTACTAAAAGCTAGGTATGGTCTAACCTCAGGGTTTACGGGAATCTGATAGTATCCTTTACTCAGATCCACTTTTGAGAAATATTTAGCTTTATTTAGTCTGGCAAACAGCTGATTTGTATCCGGCAATGGATCCACCTGTCCTTCTGTAATAGCATTCAGTCTCCTGTAATCTATACAGAGTCTATGTTCTCCAGAGGGCTTCCTTAAGAGTACAACACCGGAACTATACGAAGACTCACTGTGCGAAATAATTCCTTCCTTCAACAGATAGTCTATCTCTTCCTTCAAAGCTTTCTCCTTAGCAAACGGAATCGAATATGGTTTCATACAGACAGGTGTGGGGTCTATGAGTTTCATATCATATTGCCCTGGTCGGTCTGTTAACACCTCTGCATGATTATTTAGAACCTGTTGCACTCTCTCTTTCTGAGTTTTCGTTAAATGTGTACTGATTTTCACCTGTGCTGCTGTCTCACAGGGGTGTAAAATTCTGATGAAAAGGTTCCTTAAGAATACAAAGTTGTTTTCTGCCCTCATGATTATTCAAAAGTGTTGAAATCATTCCTTCTTTTTTCCATTTGTTATGCTCTTTCTCAAAGTTTTTCGTTAACATTGTGTACTGATTTTTCACCTGTGATTGCTGCTGTCAACAGGGGTGCATGGATATTCAAATGATGAAAGTGGTTCCTTTTTCATCTCCATGGCGATGGACAAGGTCAACAAGTGTGTCTCTTCCTGATGTTCTCTTTCCAAATATTTCTTCAGGAGAGACACACTTGTTGACCTTTTTCATCTCCATGGCGATGGACAAGGTCAACAAGTGTGTCTCTTCCTGATGTTCTCTTTCCAAATATTTCTTCAGGAGATTCACATGATAGATTTTTTCTTTCCCCTTCTTATCTATCTTATAATTTGTTCTAGACACCTTCTCTAGAACTGTATATGGACCCTGCCATCCAATTTGTAACTTATTCTGACTCCCAGGCAAAAGAAGCAGTACTTTCTCTCCCACAGCCAAATCTCTGTCTTTCGCCTTCCTGTTATAATAGGCAGCATGTTTCTTCCTGGCTTGTTTCAAATTTTCATTGGCAAGTTTCCAGCCAGTTTTTAACCGAGTGGTCAGCTCATTCACATACTGGTATGAAGATGTAATGTTTTCCTCTGCCTTTTCATCAGTCCACGTTCTTAACAAAGCTACATATGGACCTTTAATTGTGTGGACCTATTTGTCCATGCACCGGTATGGTCTCTTCCACTTGAAGCTTTATAGTGATGATTTTTCCTCCCAGAATTATCATTCACAAAACGACCGCTACCAATTTTTCTTGTCTTGGGGCTTTCTCCCCTCTTAAAATTCTTGATGAGAGATTTCCTCCCTACATCCTCTTCCTCCAGTTTGTTTAAGTCCGATTGAGGGATTTTCGGCTTATCCTGGGGTAAGACATCCTTTTGCACTCTCCGCATAGTGGCCATTGTAAAACAGTTAAGTGAAGCTTGTCCGTGAAAAGGGGCTTCCCATTCCATTAGGTCCACTTTATCAAATCTATTTTTCCTTTTATTGTCAGGCCTGATTTTGCCCCATGGCGTGTCCAGGTCCTGATCCATGTTCCCACTTGTGGGTGTTCCCTCATGTGCTATGCTACACCTTTCTACAAAATTTTCAATGTCCCATCTTGCTTTGGGCCAATAATAATTGTGAGCCACCTTTTGAATGATGGTACCTATCTTCTCATGGTCCCCATCTGGTTTCACATGTAGGCTCCTTATTAATTCTGTCCTGTATCTTTTTGGAAGAACCAGCTGTCCGTGACCATGGGATCTAGTTCCGGCCTTCCTATACATCTGTGGTGAAGTGGGAAGTTATAAATACTTATAGGGAACTTAGTGTACTGACTGAGATCAGCTGTGAAGGTATCTATATCTATTAAGAGTAGTGTATTATAGATAACCTTACTTGCTACCACATATCTATATATCTCAGTCAGAATTATTCTGGAATAGTGTGATGCTACGTTATGTGTCTAGGGTATGAGTATGGTGAAGTGTAAGTCACAACAACAGACAGATAAACAATTTAATTTAATCCACTACTCTTGACAACACTGTGACACTCACATACATATAACACTCTACAAAGATATCTTAAAAGAGTCACTGATGAACTTTCAAATAACAATATGTATTCATTACTGGCATGAATGAATATGTGTCCTGATTCAACTACAAGGGAACCAGGAATCACAATCAATTTAAATTACAAGTTATGTACAGAATGTATTTAATATGAATATTGTAGTGACATATATTAGTACAAATGTTCTATGTGTGTCAGTTGTGTAGTAGTAAAATGAGGTAATACTGGTTTTGTTTTGTTCAAGCTCTGTTGGTATTGGTCATCATGACTTCAATAGTTTGTCTTTAGGGACTATTATTGGAGATGTTCACAGTTCCTGATTTTAAGACAAGTAAATTCCCCTCTGAATGGTATTTTTATAAAGTTATTTCAAGATGAGGGGACATAATGTTGAGCTCAGCTGGCCAACTCTGCTTATCTTGAGTGATGGCGGCAGGAGAGGACTCCTCTGCTCGAATTCTCTTCTGGGCTCTGGAGACACCTCACTGATAGCTAAAAGGACCAAGGAGTATGCTGTCCGACACTGGATTCAGCAAATCTCTGACCAGATGCTGCTCAGTACCATCAAGACCACTGTCCCTGAAATCAAGAAGGATGTACCTTCTACTTCATAACTAATTTATATTCTCTTTTACACTGATCACAATACAGCACAAACATTGCGTTCAGAGCGTTAGGCCAACAGTCAGCTTCATCTGAAATACTTTATACCAGCATTACCATCCTTAATGGTCACTACGCCTCTGCACTTCCAGCATTATTTCTTTCTAGTCAATCATCCAGATGTCAGTGTACTATTTGGCCATTCCATGCCGTTTTACTTCTCTCCGACACCCTCTGTTCAGGCTGGAGCATTTTAGGCTTTACCTCACGTTTGCCACTGAACTACACATATATATACAGGCATAAATCAACAATTCACATTCAATTTTCATTAAAAGATATTAAATGGTTCAAGCTTACCACAATTCATACGAATAACACAGATACGTTGATTAGCAATGAATTCTGGCACAAACTGGCACAAATTTCCTTCTGCTTATCTTCCAGGCTTTTATTGAGCCAAATATAAGCTGGCTTCAACGCACTGATGCTTTATCAAGTGTATTTAAACAAGTGGTTTCGAACTAACGCTCCCAAGTGTGTATATCAGCGAGACTGGCCAATGAGCCACGTTTCGACAAGTGTTTGAAAAAATGTTATCTTTTCCCGTCTCCCCTAACAACCAAGATAGTATTTATAGCCCGACCAATCGTGGTTAGGCTTTCATTTGTTGCGCTCCAATCAATTTGAAGTTTACATGGTAGGCTATTTCTGTAACGTAAATTTTTTCCAAACACGTTTAAAAAAAATCTTATGAGCAGAAATGATTTTATGCTGTCAGGCACCCCCAATATTTTATTTTGGGTATAATTTATTAATTCCTGGACTATTTGCGTAACGTTTTACATATTATTTGTCAGCAAGCCCTAAGGAACCCAAAAATACTAATTTAAAGGAGCTACGTGGCTGCGTTCAAAATATGCAATTTCTTCTACCTCCTGTTTGGAAGATGTGCTGTCTGGGTACTGTTATGTGTTCAAACGTAAACCCATCTATTGTTATCTTTTCTAATAAGAGTCTGTTATGATTTATAAACCTAACTCTGGGAAAGGGTAGTGTATTTTATCACTGTCCGTCTGAAAAAGTTAGTGCTTGTAGACTTACACGCGTGATGCCAGCATTTGTATATCGCGCGTCGCGTGTTGCATGCGTTCCTGATTTCCAGCCCTCCCCTCTCGCCATCCTTTTGTCCATCTGTTCGTTCGTTTTGGTAACGTAATATAATTAATGTTAGGATTAATTTAGGTCATTACGCAGTACGTCTCAATGTTTTTCTTAGAAATGCAGCACACGTTTCATTGAAGAAAGCGGGTATAATACAGTAAGCTTTTACTATCAACGTGAAAGCGTTACAATTTGCAGACGAAGCAGAAAACAAGGGGGATTTCGAGTACATTCTTGGTGACAGCACTGTCATTTTCCCATTGCTCTTCTCTTTATTAATTTTATTTGTTAGGCTTTATATTTACCTAATAATTTATATATGTGGATTAGAATATTTCATGACACCTCCCCTCTTAAAACAGACATTATATGTCAGTCCTTTATTCTATATACACATAGAGAAATTTATTATTATTTCTGGGGTTTACGGTGATTCTCCTCACACGGATGGCGGCTTAAAAAATCCGCTCCCAGATTGGTTTTTCCAGATATATATTCAATGCTAAAATTATATGGAGCCAGAAGCAAAGACCATCGGAGTAACCTAGAGTTCTCATGCTTAGCCTGTGCTAAAAACGATAAAGGTTTGTGGTCAGTTTGCAACTTAAATGCCTTCCCATATAGATAAATATTGAATTTCTTTATTGCCCATATTACTGCAAGACATTCTTTTTCGCTAGTTGAGTAGTTGATTTCAGCTTTATTCAACTTTCTGCTAGCATATGCCACTGGGCTTAATTCCCCATCCAATGCATCTGATTTCTGTAGTAAAGTTGCACCTAACCCAATATTACTTGCATCCGTCCTTACTATGAATTCTTGACTTAAGTCAGGTAATTTCAAAATGGGTTTACTTGTGAGCTTTTCCTTCAATTCTTGGTAAGTCATTTCACATTGTGGTGTCCATGTAATGCGATCTGGAAGTCCTTTACGTGTCAATTCCGTTAAAGGTGCACATATGGAATTAAAGTTTTTGATATACTTCTGGTAGAAACCACATAATGAGACAAAGGATCTCACGTCCTTCTTGGTTTGTGGTCTCGGGGCTTTCTGTAGTTTCTCTAAATTCTTTGGGTCAGGGGTCATGTTTCCCTGATAAACTGTGTGTCCCAAAAATTCCAATTCTTTACATCCAACGCAACATTTGGTTGGTCGGGCTGTTAAATTTGCCTCCCTAAGTCGATCAAACAGCATGTTCAGAGAGTCAATGTGTTCCTCAAATGTTTCTGTTGCTATAAGGATATCATCCATAAAATTTGTTATACAGGGATTATTCAGAGGATCCAATAATTTTCTCATCATTCTAGAGAAGACACTAGGCGCATTCTTCAATCCAAATGGCAATCTATTAAACTCATAGTGTCCTTCTGAGGTACTAAAAGCTAGGTATGGTCTAACCTCAGGCTTTACTGGAATCTGATAGTATCCTTTACTCAGATCCACTTTTGAGAAATATTTAGCTTTATTTAGTCTGGCAAACAGCTGATTTGTATCCGGCAATGGATCCACCTGTCCTTCTGTAATAGCATTCAGTCTCCTGTAATCTATACAGAGTCTATGTTCTCCAGAGGGCTTCCTTAAGAGTACAACACCGGAACTATACGAAGACTCACTGTGCGAAATAATTCCTTCCTTCAATAGATAGTCTATCTCTTCCTTCAAAGCTTTTTCCTTAGCAAACGGAATCGAATATGGTTTCATACAGACAGGTGTGGAGTCTATGAGTTTCATATCATATTCCAATAGGTTTGTATGCCCTGGTCGGTCTGTTAACACCTCTGCATGATTATTTAGAACCTGTTGCACTCTCTCTTTCTGAGTTTTCGTTAAATGTGTACTGATTTTCACCTGTGCTGCTGTCTCCCAGGGGTGTAATGGATATTCAAATGATGAAAGTGGTTCCTTTTTCATCTCCATGGCGATGGACAAGGTCAACAAGTGTGTCTCTTCCTGATGTTCTCTTTCCAAATATTTCTTCAGGAGATTCACATGATAGATTTTTTCTTTCCCCTTCTTATCTATCTTATAATTTGTTCTAGACACCTTCTCTAGAACTGTATATGGACCCTGCCATCCAATTTGTAACTTATTCTGACTCCCGGGCAAAAGAAGCAGTACCTTCTCTCCCACAGCCAAATTTCTGTCTTTCGCCTTCCTGTTATAATAGGCAGCATGTTTCTTCCTGGCTTGTTTCAAATTTTCATTGGCAAGTTTCCAGCCAGTTTTCAACCGAGTGGTCAGCTCATTCACATATTGGTATGAAGATGTAATGTTTTCCTCTGCCTTTTCATCAGTCCACGTTCTTAACAAAGCTACATATGGACCTTTAATTGTGTGGACCTATTTGTCCATGCACCGGTATGATCTCTTCCACTTGAAGCTTTATAGTGATGATTTTTCCTCCCAGAATTATCATTCACAAAACGACCGCTACCAATTTTTCTTTTGGGGCTTTCTCCCCACTTAAAATTCTTGATGAGAGATTTCCTCTCTACATCCTCTTCCTCCAGTTTGTTTAAGTCCGATTGAGGGATTTTCGGCTTATCCTGAGGTAAGACATCTTTTTGCACTCTCCGCATAGTGGCCATTGTAAAACAGTTAAGTGAAGCTTGTCCGTGAAAAGGGGCTTCCCATTCCATTTGGTCCACTTTATCAAATCTATTTCTCTTTTTATTATCAGGCCTAATTTTGCCCCGTGGCGTGTCCAGGTCCTGATCCATGTTCCCATTTGTGGGTGTTCCCTCATGTGCTATGCTACACCTTTCTACAAAATTCTCAATGTCCCATCTTGCTTTGGGCCAATAATAATTGTGAGCCACCTTTTGAATGATGGTACCTATCTTCTCATGGTCCCCATCTGGTTTCACATGTAGGCTCCTTATTAAGTCTGTCCTGTATCTTTTTGGAAGAACCAGCTGTCCGTGACCCTTGGATCTAGCTCCAGTCTTCCTATACATCAACTTGTTTTTCATATAAAAATCTCCCTTGCCTGGAGTTGTATGACAAGTTGACAATTTTCTGAAACAAGGCTTGAGTGTTTTATCCCCAGCCTGTGCCTTCCTCATCTCTTCTGGAGTGGTATCTAACATAATATCCTCCTCCTGTCTTGAGGTCGACCTGACCTGAAGGGTAGCCATATACACAGGTTTCCTTCTGCAACGGTCAGTGTCATGATTGTCCATCTGACAATTCTTACACCACCTTTTTCCTTGGTTGAAAGATTTTCTTTCATCATATTTCCTTTCATCGAATTGTGGGAATTTATTTTTATTGTCATACCGTGGCCTATCAAATTGGTGCTTACCTTTATTTTGATCCCTAGGATCAAATTTATTAAAGTTCTGTGGTGCCCTAAAGTTATCCACCTGTTTCTTTTTATTACCTGTTACCTCTGCTTGAGCTGCTTGATACCTTTCAGCAACATTTAGCAACTCACCCAGCCTCTCTGCACCTTGTTCCATGAGAAACTTTCTCAGGTCTGGAGCCATGGACTCTCTTAGTTGCTCTATAAGGACCATTTCCTTAAGATCTTGGGTTTTCCCCAGAGAAGTCCATTTCTCCAAGTATGTCTCGATTCGTGCAGAGAACTGGTGATAGGTTTCACCTGACAGTAGTTTAGCATTCCTAAATTTTTTCCTGTAAAACTCTGCATTCTTTTCATACCTTAACAAAAGAGCCTGCTTTAGCATGTCATAATTTTCCTGATCACCTCTGCTCATTTTTGCAAAAACTTCATAAGCTGCCCCACGAAGTCCCTGAGATAACTTTAAGCTCCACCTTTCTCTCTCTAACCCATACGTGGTAGCTAATAGTTCATACCTATTTAGGTAGCTCTCAATATCATCGTCTTTCTCAACAAAATGATCTAAATGAAAATTCATAGCTGAGGTTGAGGCTCCCTGAGTAACCGTAGCATCAGAGGCAAAGGGACTGGCACCATTTTCAGGAGCATGGCCTTGAAACTCCAACTCCCTTAGTCGTAATTCATGTTCCCTTTGTAATCTTTTATCTTCTGCTTCCCTTTCTGCAGCTAATTTCCTCTCTTCCCTTTCTGCAGCTAATTTCTTCTCTTCCCTTTCTGCAGCTAATTTCTTCTCTTCCCTTTCTGCAGCTTGTCTTCTTTCCTCGGCTTCCAATGCTTTAGCCTCTTTGTCAGCCTCAATCTGCAACCTCTTAGTCTCAGCCTCAGCTTCAAATTGTAACTTCTTAATTTCCCTTTCAGCCTCTAACCTTCTTTCGGCTTCTTTTTCTAATCTTCTTTCTTCGCGTTCAATAAATTTGTCACATTCCGTTGTGACATAGGCAACCATAACTTGCCCATCTAATCCTAACTCTTTTGCAGTCTGAACCGCAGCAGATCGAAATTTGGCCAGGTCCGCCATTGTCTATTATGTAAATTTATACAATGTCTAACCAACAATTCAATCTCTAATGGACAACACAGGCACCGTGAGCTCAACCTTATTTAATTCCACCCAAGGATACCTTTTAATTCTTATATTCCCTGAAGTGAATTACCCCCCAATATTTTTAATAGTGAAAGATTCAAAATCCCAAGAGCGAGACCCCAATATATGTGGTGAAGTGGGAAGTTATAAATACTTATAGGGAACTTAGTGTACTGACTGAGATCAGCTGTGAAGGTATCTATATCTATTAAGAGTAGTGTATTATAGATAACCTTACTTGCTACCACATATCTATATATCTCAGTCAGAATTATTCTGGAATAGTGTGATGCTACGTTATGTGTCTAGGGTATGAGTATGGTGAAGTGTAAGTCACAACAACAGACAGATAAACAATTTAATTTAATCCACTACTCTTGACAACACTGTGACACTCACATACATATAACACTCTACAAAGATATCTTAAAAGAGTCACTGATGAACTTTCAAATAACAATATGTATTCATTACTGGCATGAATGAATATGTGTCCTGATTCAACTACAAGGGAACCAGGAATCACAATCAATTTAAATTACAAGTTATGTACAGAATGTATTTAATATGAATATTGTAGTGACATATATTAGTACAAATGTTCTATGTGTGTCAGTTGTGTAGTAGTAAAATGAGGTAATACTGGTTTTGTTTTGTTCAAGCTCTGTTGGTATTGGTCATCATGACTTCAATAGTTTGTCTTTAGGGACTATTATTGGAGATGTTCACAGTTCCTGATTTTAAGACAAGTAAATTCCCCTCTGAATGGTATTTTTATAAAGTTATTTCAAGATGAGGGGACATAATGTTGAGCTCAGCTGGCCAACTCTGCTTATCTTGAGTGATGGCGGCAGGAGAGGACTCCTCTGCTCGAATTCTCTTCTGGGCTCTGGAGACACCTCACTGATAGCTAAAAGGACCAAGGAGTATGCTGTCCGACACTGGATTCAGCAAATCTCTGACCAGATGCTGCTCAGTACCATCAAGACCACTGTCCCTGAAATCAAGAAGGATGTACCTTCTACTTCATAACTAATTTATATTCTCTTTTACACTGATCACAATACAGCACAAACATTGCGTTCAGAGCGTTAGGCCAACAGTCAGCTTCATCTGAAATACTTTATACCAGCATTACCATCCTTAATGGTCACTACGCCTCTGCACTTCCAGCATTATTTCTTTCTAGTCAATCATCCAGATGTCAGTGTACTATTTGGCCATTCCATGCCGTTTTACTTCTCTCCGACACCCTCTGTTCAGGCTGGAGCATTTTAGGCTTTACCTCACGTTTGCCACTGAACTACACATATATATACAGGCATAAATCAACAATTCACATTCAATTTTCATTAAAAGATATTAAATGGTTCAAGCTTACCACAATTCATACGAATAACACAGATACGTTGATTAGCAATGAATTCTGGCACAAACTGGCACAAATTTCCTTCTGCTTATCTTCCAGGCTTTTATTGAGCCAAATATAAGCTGGCTTCAACGCACTGATGCTTTATCAAGTGTATTTAAACAAGTGGTTTCGAACTAACGCTCCCAAGTGTGTATATCAGCGAGACTGGCCAATGAGCCACGTTTCGACAAGTGTTTGAAAAAATGTTATCTTTTCCCGTCTCCCCTAACAACCAAGATAGTATTTATAGCCCGACCAATCGTGGTTAGGCTTTCATTTGTTGCGCTCCAATCAATTTGAAGTTTACATGGTAGGCTATTTCTGTAACGTAAATTTTTTCCAAACACGTTAAAAAAAAATCTTATGAGCAGAAATGATTTTATGCTGTCAGGCACCCCCAATATTTTATTTTGGGTATAATTTATTAATTCCTGGACTATTTGCGTAACGTTTTACATATTATTTGTCAGCAAGCCCTAAGGAACCCAAAAAATACTAATTTAAAGGAGCTACGTGGCTGCGTTCAAAATATGCAATTTCTTCTACCTCCTGTTTGGAAGATGTGCTGTCTGGGTACTGTTATGTGTTCAAACGTAAACCCATCTATTGTTATCTTTTCTAATAAGAGTCTGTTATGATTTATAAACCTAACTCTGGGAAAGGGTAGTGTATTTTATCACTGTCCGTCTGAAAAAGTTAGTGCTTGTAGACTTACACGCGTGATGCCAGCATTTGTATATCGCGCGTCGCGTGTTGCATGCGTTCCTGATTTCCAGCCCTCCCCTCTCGCCATCCTTTTGTCCATCTGTTCGTTCGTTTTGGTAACGTAATATAATTAATGTTAGGATTAATTTAGGTCATTACGCAGTACGTCTCAATGTTTTTCTTAGAAATGCAGCACACGTTTCATTGAAGAAAGCGGGTATAATACAGTAAGCTTTTACTATCAACGTGAAAGCGTTACAATTTGCAGACGAAGCAGAAAACAAGGGGGATTTCGAGTACATTCTTGGTGACAGCACTGTCATTTTCCCATTGCTCTTCTCTTTATTAATTTTATTTGTTAGGCTTTATATTTACCTAATAATTTATATATGTGGATTAGAATATTTCATGACAACATCAACTTGTTTTTCATGTAAAAATCTCCCTTGCCTGGAGTTGTATGACAAGTTGACAATTTTCTGAAACAAGGCTTGAGTGTTTTATCCCCAGCCTGTGCCTTCCTCATCTCTTCTGGAGTGGTATCTAACATAATATCCTCTCCTGTCTTGAGGTCGACCTGACCTGAAGGGTTGCCATATACACAGGTTTCCTTCTGCAACGGTCAGTGTCATGATTGTCCATCTGACAATTCTTACACCACCTTTTTCCTTGGTTGAAAGATTTTCTTTCATTATATTTCCTTTCATCGAATTGTGGGAATTTATTTTTATTGTCATACCGTGGCCTATCAAATTGGTGCTTACCTTTATTTTGATCCCTAGGATCAAATTTATTAAAGTTCTGTGGTGCCCTAAAGTTATCCACCTGTTTCTTTTTATTACCTGTTACCTCTGCTTGAGCTGCTTGATACCTTTCAGCAACATTTAGCAACTCACCCAGCCTCTCTGCACCTTGTTCCATGAGAAACTTTCTCAGGTCTGGAGCCATGGACTCTCTTAATTGCTCTATAAGGACCATTTCCTTAAGATCTTGGGTTTTCCCCAGAGAAGTCCATTTCTCCAAGTATGTCTCGATTCGTGCAGAGAACTGGTGATAGGTTTCACCTGACAGTAGTTTAGCATTCCTAAATTTTTTTCTATAGAATTCTGCATTCTTTTCATACCTTAACAAAAGAGCCTGCTTTAGCATGTCATAATTTTTCCTGATCACCTCTGCTCATTTTTGCAAAAACTTCATAAGCTGCCCCACGAAGTCCCTGAGATAACTTTAAGCTCCACCTTTCTCTCTCCAACCCATACGTGGTAGCTAATAGCTCATACCTATTTATATAGCTCTCAATATCATCGTCTTTCTCAACAAAATGATCTAAATGAAAATTCATAGCTGAGATTGAGGCTCCTTGAGTAACCGTAGCATCAGAGGCAAAGGGACTGGCACCATTTTCAGGAGCATGGCCTTGAAACTCAAACTCCCTTAGTCGTAACTCATGTTCCCTTTGTAATCTTTTATCTTCTGCTTCCCTTTCTGCAGCTAATTTCCTCTCTTCCCTTTCTGCAGCCAATCGTTTGTCTTCTCTTTCTGCCTCCAATTTCTTAGTCTCAGCTTCAAACTGTAACTTCTTAATTTCCCTTTCAGCCTCTAACCTTCTTTCGGCCTCTTTTTCTAATCTTCTTTCTTCGCGTTCAATAAATTTGTCACATTCCGTAGTGACATAGGAAACCATAACTTGCCCATCTAATCCTAACTCTTTTGCAGTCTGAACCGCAGCAGATCGAAATTTGGCCAGGTCCGCCATTGTCTATCAGGTAAATTTTTATAATGTCTACCCAACAATTCAATTTCTAACTATATATCTAATGGACAACACAGGCACCGTGAGCTCAACCTTATTTAATTCCACCCAAGGATACCTTTTAATTCTTATATTCCCTGAAGTGAATTACCCCCAATATTTTTAATAGTTAAAGATTCAAAATCCCGGACGAGCCCCCAATATATGTGGTGAAGTGGGATGTTATAAATACTTATAGGGAACTTAGTGTACTGACTGAGATCAGCTGTGAAGGTATCTATTAGATAACCTTACTTGCTACCACATATCTATATATCTCAGTCAGAATTATTCTGGAATAGTGTGATGCTACGTTATGTGTCTAGGGTATGAGTATGGTGAAGTGTAAGTCACAACAACAGACAGATAAACAATTTAATTTAATCCACTACTCTTGACAACACTGTGACACTCACATACATATAACACTCTACAAAGATATCTTAAAAGAGTCACTGATGAACTTTCAAATAACAATATGTATTCATTACTGGCATGAATGAATATGTGTCCTGATTCAACTACAAGGGAACCAGGAATCACAATCAATTTAAATTACAAGTTATGTACAGAATGTATTTAATATGAATATTGTAGTGACATATATTATTACAAATGTTCTATGTGTGTCAGTTGTGTAGTAGTAAAATGAGGTAATACTGGTTTTGTTTTGTTCAAGCTCTGTTGGTATTTGTCATCATGACTTCAATAGTTTGTCTTTTGGGACTAGTATTGGAGATGTTCTCAGTTCCTGATATTAAGACAATTAAATTCCCCTCTTAATGTTAATTTTATAAAGTCATTTCATGATGAGGGGACATAATGTTGAGCTCAGCTGGCCAAGTTAGCTTATCTGGCGTGATGGCGGCAGGAAAGGACTCCTCTGCTCGAATTCTCCTCTGGGCTCAGGAGACACCTCACTGATAGCTAAAAGGACCAAGGAGTATGCTGTCCGACACTGGATTCAGCAAAGCTCTGACCAGGTGCTGCTCACTACCATCAAGACCACTGCCCCACAATTCATACGAATAAACACAGATACGTTGATTAGCAATGAATTCTGGCACAAACTGGCACAAATTTCCATCTGCCTATGTTCCAGGCTTTTATTTAGCCAAATATATGCTGGCTTCAACGCACTGATGCTTTATCAAGCTATTTTAAACAAGTGGTTTCGAACTAACGCTCCCAAGTGTGTATATCAGCGAGTCTGACCAATGAGCCCCGTTTCGACAAGTGTTTGAAAAAATGTTACCTTTCCCCGTTTCCCCTAACAACCAAGATAGTATTTATAGCCCGACCAATCGTGGTTAGGCTTTCATTTGTTGCGCTCCAATCAATTTGGAGTTTACATGGTAGGCTATTTCTGTAACGTAAATTTTTTTCAAACACGTTAAAAAAAAATCTTATGAGCAGAAATGATTTTATGCTGTCAGGCACCCCCAATATTTTATTTTGGGTATAATTTATTAATTCCTGGACTATTTGCGTAACGTTTTACATATTATTTGTCAGCAAGCCCTAAGGAACCCAAAAATACTAATTTAAAGGAGCTACGTGGCTGCGTTCAAAATATGCAATTTCTAGGATAGTCGTATAGTTGTTTTATTTTTTATGTGAGAACCGCCACCTGTCCTGCTGTACTGTCAGACTAATGTCAGGATTTCGGACATAAAACAGTAGAATGTCAGGTTTTCCAATAAGCGTTTTTTATGATTTTAAAACCTAACTCTGGGAAAGGGTAGTGTATTTTATCACTGTCCGTCTGAAAAAGTTAGTGCTTGTAGACTTACACGCGTGATAGTAGTAATTGTGTATCGCGCGACGCGTGTTTAATGTTCGGCTTTCTGCCTCTCCCTTCTCGCTATCCTTTTGTCCATCTGTTCGTTCGTTTTGGTAACGTAATGTAGAAAAAGACATGAATGGAATTTAAAATTTAGGTCATTACGCAGTCTGCCTCTTAATGTTTTTCCAAGAAATACAGCACATGGGCAACAGCTTGATCTCCATATAACTGTGCCCAAGCTCGCGTCTTGGAGAGGACACTCCAGCTTCACCCTATAGGTGTCGGCAAAACACGGGAAGTAGCAGTTACCGGTTATAAGCCTTTTGCCCAATTGGCGTAGGGCATGGCGCCAGGGGCTACTTCCGACAGTGGGAGAGGTTCTAGGATCTCACTGGACAGCTACCGCCCGCTTCAAACTGGGCAGCCCCCAGTCAATAAGGTGTTGTCCCGCCACTGTCTGCTTTCCCCATTGGGTGCATGGGGATTAGGGTCAAACCCGAACTGCGGACAGCAAATTTTGCACCAAGCAATTATCGAAAAAATAGAAATAAGCAAACTCTCAGATTGGGATGCTGGAACATCCGGACTATGTTGATTGGACTATCCGAAAACCTACAGGATGTAAACGATGTAAGGAAGACAGCCGTAATTAATGATGAGCTTAAACGACTTCAGGTGGATATAGCTGCACTTCAGGAAACGCGTCTGGCGGGCTCTGGAACGGTGAGCGAGAAGGACTACACATTTTATTGGCAAGGGAAAGATCTTAATAAAGCTAGAGAACACGGAGTAGGTTTTGCGGTAAAAAAATCGCTAACTAACATGGTTGAACCAGGCGAGAATGGATCAGAACGCCTGTTAACGCTCCGCCTGCAAACTAGCACAGGTCCCATCACCCTTGTCAGTGTGTATGCTCCTACTCTGTACTCTGCCTCAGAAGCTAAAGATGAGTTCTACGAGAATCTAGCAGCAGTAATCAAAAGCATACCTCGGCAAGAACAGCTTGTTCTCCTTGGTGACTTTAACGCTAGAGTGGGTGCCGATAATGTTTCATGGCCTTCATGTCTGGGCAGGTTTGGTATTGGCAAGATGAATGAAAATGGACAACGGCTCTTAGAGTTGTGCGTCCACCGTGATCTCTGCGTGACCAACACCTACTTTGAGACAAAACCCCAGCATAAGGTGTCATGGAGACACCCACGATCCAAGCAATGGCACCAACTTGACCTGATTCTCGTCAGAAGGCCACTCCTCAGGTCTGTGCTCTCCACGCGCTCGTACCATAGTGCAGACTGTGACACAGATCACTCCTTGGTTTGCTGCAAAATCAGAGCACAACCAAGAAAACTCTATCGTGTCAGACATGAAGGGAAACCACGCATTGATACCAGCAAGATGTCAGACCCTTTCATGATCGCTCAATTCACTGCGACCTTCAAGAAAGTGCTCAGTAGCCCTCAGCATGGTGATACTATTACAGAGAACTGGGAGCATCTACGAAACACCATTCAAAGTACTGCACTTGCCACCTTTGGTAAGAAAACAGCAAGGTCAAATGACTGGTTTGACGCTTCATCAGATGTGATGGCACCTGTAATTGAAGCTAAGCGCAGTGCTATGAATGAATACAAACGTTCACCGAGTGCCAGAACTATACAGATCCTGAGGGCTACGAGAAGCAAAGTTCAACAAACTGCTCGACGCTGTGCAAATGACTATTGGCTCCAGCTCAGTGAGAGCATCCAGATCGCAGCGCAAACAGGCAACATTAGACAAATGTATGACGGTATAAAGAAAGCACTTGGCCCCCATAAAAGTAAGACGGCACCGCTAAAAACCATCAGCGGAGAGAAGCTAACCGATAAGGGTAAGCAGATGGAGAGGTGGGTCGAGCACTACTCTGAGCTTTACGCTAGAGACAATACCGTTACGCCTGCAGCCCTTGATGCTGTCAATAGTCTGCCAACTATGGAGGAGCTGGATGCCGAACCAACATTAGAGGAACTCAGTAAGGCCATTGATAGCTTGGCCTCTGGCAAAGCACCAGGCAGTGATGGGATTCCTCCTGATTTAATCAAATGCTGTAAGAGCACGCTATTACATCCCCTGCATAAGATGCTGTGCCAGTGCTGGGAAGAGACAACTATTCCTCAAGACATGCGAGATGCCAAGATTGTAACACTGTATAAAAATAAAGGAGACAGAAGTGATTGCAATAACTACAGAGGCATCTCTCTTCTTAGTATTGTTGGTAAGGTTTTTGCCAAAGTCATCGTAATGCGACTACACAAGTTAGCTGAGCGCATATATCCAGAGGCACAGTGTGGATTCCGAGCTGGCAGATCAACAACAGACATGATCTTCTCTCTCCGCCAGCTTCAGGAAAAATCAAGAGAGCAGAAATGACCATTATATATCGCCTTTATAGACCTCACAAAAGCATTCGACCTGGTTAGTAGGGATGGACTCTTTAAAATCCTCCTGAAAATAGGCTGCCCTTCTAAAATGCTGGAAATGATAAAGTCATTCCATGACGACATGAAGGGAACAGTCCAATATGCTGGAAGCACGTCACAGCCCTTTGATATACGAAGTGGCGTTAAACAAGGCTGTGTTCTGGCTCCGACCCTCTTCGGAATCTTCTTTGCCTTACTCTTGAAACATGCATTCAGAGATGCAACTGAAGGAATATGCCTTCACACTAGGTCAGATGGCCGTCTGTTTAATCTTTCAAGGCTGAAGGCAAAAAACAAAAATCAGAAGGGTCACTATAAGAGACTTGTTGTTTGCTGATGATGCTGCAGTCGTCACTCAAAGCCAACAGGAGCTTCAGAGCTTGATGAATCGCTTCACTAAAGCATGCAAGGACTTTGGCCTCACAATAAGTCTAAAGAAAACGAATGTGCTGAGTCAGGATGTGGGGGCTGCACCAGTTATCACTATCGATAACTATGAATTGGCAGTGGTGCACCACTTCACATACCTAGGGTCTACCATCAATGACAAACTCTCACTGGATACAGAAATCGACAGCCGCATTGGCAAAGCTGCAGCTGCCTTTGCCCGCCTCACATCGCGTGTTTGGGGAAACTCTAAACTCACAATGAAGACCAAAGCTGCGGTATATAATGCCTGCGTCACCAGCACACTCCTATATGGCAGCGAGACCTGGACGACCTATGCTAAGCAAGAAAGAAGGCTCAATACCTTCCATTTGCGGTGTCTACGCCGCATCCTCGGCATCTCGTGGAAAGATAAAGTGACAAATGTCGAGGTGTTGTCACGTGCTGGCCTTCAAAGTATGTATACGCTGCTTAGACAGCGCAGACTTCGCTGGCTTGGCCATGTTCGCCGCATGGAAGATGGTAGCATCCCAAAAGATATCTTCTACGGACAATTAGCAGATGGCAAGAGAACAGTTGGGCGACCACAGCTGAGTTTCAAAGATGTGTGCAAGAGAGATATGAGGGCACTGGACATGGATCCAGCAACATGGGAGGATGAAGCTGCCGATCGCACAAAGTGGCGATGCTATTTACGGCACCACCTCAGATTGGGCGAAGAGAGGCTCACACAAGAAGCAGAGGTGAGGAGAAAACGTCAAAAGGAGCACCAGGAAAATAAGCAGTTGAGGGCTGTCACCTCAGGGGCGCATTCCCATAGTCAGTTATGACTGAAGGGGCTATTACTTACTGATTGTCCCTATTTGACAAATGTGATGCCACTCTCATATCTGCAGTTGTTCATATTATTTGGAATTGAAAACAATATATATCCTAATTATAACCCATCAGAGGTTTAACGGGATATTTATCTTCATTAATTAAAAAAAAAAAATCTTACTCGATGCTTATTCTCGCTACTAGCCCTGGTATTGTCCAGCCGAAAATGGCGTCTACGTCGTTCAGCCTCGTTTTCGATTCTGACATAGTTCGCGTAACTCTTATAATGATAAAGGGGCTCTATCATATACTGCTCATATTTCCGTTGTCGGATTTTTCTAATATAAACTGCAGATAAACTGCGTGTGCTTTAACTTTGATCTCCACGGATACCTCAGAGGATAACATGCCTCGGAAATACACAATTCCTGAATACTATGAAATGTGCTCACAAATAAAATGGACACTTTGTCCATCCACAAGCTCGACCATCGTCCACTCTCCAACTGACGTCACACTTTCACTCTGACATCATCCTTAACAACGCCTTTTAAATTCTATCATAAAGTCTGCACAACGATAGTTGAAGGAACCCTCTATCGGGAAAACCCGAAGTCTACAATGATCGTGAGCAGCTCTACAACAGGTTTGGAGTTGAATAAACGTTTGAGGTCGAAAGTTGGCAATCATATTTTTTTTTTTCTATTCAGCGGCACTTGGGCTTCAGCCCTTCGGCCCAATGACATGAAACAAATTTCATGGCATTGCGAAGTTGGTGATCCTGTGGACTTTCCTTCCCACCCGGTCAAGAGCTAGATGTCCGTGTCATCTCCGCTCCTTCCCACCCACAGAGGAGCCGCTCAGGTTACTTCAGTCTCCTTCAAATGTCTTCGCCAGGACGTGAATGAATCCAGTCGAAATCCCGGTCGAAGACATTTCTCCATATGTACTCGCCAGGGCGCGAACCTGGATCACCCGATAGCCAGCGCAGTGTGCATTGCAGTTGGCAATCATATAAAAAATACAATTTTCAGCTGTGACTCAGTTCTAAATCTGGAAAAACTGCTACAAAATGTCCCAAACTTTGTGCTATCACTTTTACAAAATCTTTAGCACTATTATCCTTTTAACAGAAAATTCAGAATGAAAATCTCCACGAAACACTAATACCCCATATCCACCAGAAATGGGTTCTACGACTGCGCGCTAGAATATTCAAAATTGTGACTGACTTCTGATGGCGGGGTTAAGAAACAGCAGTATATATATATATATATATATATATATATATATATATATATATATATATATATATATATATATATATATATATATATATATATATATATATATATATATATATATATATATATATATATATATATATATATATATATATATATAAAATTAGATTGCTCTGATCTCTAATGTTGTTAATTTCGCGCTCCTGTGTGGAACGAAGAATTCAGGAACTATCACTCAAGATTAAAGCTTACGATTCGGCTACCAGAGTCTCTCGTCTGGCGCTGTTGACCGACATCAGAGGCTTTCGTTACGGCTAATGGGTTTCTCTTTAAAATGCCCGTGTCTCGAGATCATAGAGCACAGGGGATTCCATATTTTCCCTTAGTAAAAACTTCAAAAGGGTCTGTGTTTCGTTTCTCTCACGTGCTGTCTGTCTGAGAGGTATTGATTGACAGATGAGCTCGCGTGGGTGGACGAGGTAAACAAATCCTGATTTGTTTTCCTCTTATGACTGACAGGTCACGAAGTTTGTAAACACTGTGTTAGCTCGTGTTAAAAGAAAAGAGGCGGGGACGAAAGAGTAAGCTGTGTAAGTAAAGACAGACAGTATATTGCATGTTTTTAGCTAGCAAATCACCGAGCAGCTATGAGGTTACAATAGGCTGTCAGATTACTGTAGACTCTTTTCCATTACACCTCACATACAGATATAATATTTTGGAAAAATAAGGCGACACTTTGTTTAAAACTATCAAGGGACAGTGAAAGAGAAAGAGCAGAACTACGATTTTGCAATATGTATAGAGCTCTAATGTCGATAGATGGATCATTATGAATCGGTAAGGGAAGACAGTGAAAACGTTTGGGAATCATTGCAGCCTAACATTTGTGGGGAGCTCTTGTATCATAATATGGGCCAAAATGGATCACTGAGGGAAGAGAAATAAAACGTTTGAGAATCCGTTAGGTCTAGCTTCTATGTGGAGACTGCACTTAATCTTATCACAACATACCGTGTTAGTTTTTGTTGATGTGTTTCGTTTAATCTTTTGTTCCCTCATAGTTAAAGGTAGTTTCTTTGCATTATCATTTTTATTTCCTTTCCTTGTTTTCATTTGTGATTTAATTCAGTGATGTACAATTTGTATCTTTATGGCTCAACTTTTTAACGTTCTGTCACTGCACGTTAAAACTTGGGGTACAATTTAAAAATTTAAGACAAATACGATAAATAGACAAGTGAAATTAATGTTTATAACAGAAATCAGTAAATAAGAAATGAAGTTGAACGAAAGAATAAAAACAAGCGAATATTTGAATAAATCTGTCATATTCATCTACATTTTGTATACAACTGTCTCTCATTGGATTAATAAAAAAAATTAACATAGTTGAAACCATTCCGTTACAGATTACTACGATAGAGAAACACTTTAACTTCAGCAGTTCAATGAGCGGGTTTATAATGTCCTGTAATGACCTTGGCTACCTAGCAACGACCTTGTTCATGAGTTACTACACCAGGCGAGTCCACGTACCCCGAGCATTGGCATTTTGTGCCATGTTGTACGGCGTCTCTGGTCTGCTCTGCACTGTGGCGTACTTTTGTACCAGAGATCAAATTCCCACTCCACCAAAAGACAGTGATTATGGTATACGTCATCTTTATCGTCCACATCACATCATCATCTTCATTTATTCATCACCATCTTCATCATTATCTTTATTGCCATCATCATTTTTCATTTTTATCATTATTTCTCTGCACACCTTGGTTACTTCTCTTTTTCTGACTTCGGCTAATTTTCACATAATTTTTCATGCATGCTGTGAAGATTACATCAATGCATTCAGAGAGATTTCTCAGGTTTGTCTTGAGGTTAACACAAATATACATGCACGTGTATTTTCAGTTGAAGCTATATCTAATTTATATAGCACCCCACTGTTATGAAACGATACGTTACCATTGATTAAGCACAGAAAAAGTTGGAAGACAACTTATTGTGACAAATTGTAGGAGATAATTGAAACACCAATCACAGTGATGTTTTCTTTTTCTTTTTGTTACTAATGCCATAAAGCCAAGTGTCCCATATATGCCAGTCACTTACAACTCTGTTATTAAAATAATATTTAAAAAAAAACATATATTAATGCTCACTGTGCCATTTCGTAAACATGAGAATGGTGTCCAGGCTCGTGAAAGATGTTTAATTCTAAAATAAACGTTGTATCTTAAAGCCAACAACAAAATATGCAATTTAGTATTCCAGTATTATTGGGAATTAAGGGGTTAATTAAAAGTTACTGCGTGGAAAATTGAGTTTATCATTTAGAGGGTTAACATTTCAATTTGTATATTGTTTCCAGGAACAAATTTATCACTCCACTCATCTGAGCGTACTTACTTTACACAAACGTGTCAGAATTTGACGACATCAGCGGACGAAGACTGTGATGACGCCTCTACAAAATCGACAGGGCTTTTTATATTATCGGAGGATTGGAGAACGGCGGCTATTTCAATTATTGCTATTGGTATGATTCTTCAAGGCATTGCCAAATCACCCCGACATGCATTTCTTGGTACTTACGTAGATGATAATGTTCCTAAGACCAAGACTACTATGTATTTGGGTACGTATGTCATGTCATCAACATAATCATCATCATTATCTTAACCGACACTATTTGTTCATCGATAAAGAAAGG